>JARJEI010000074.1:0-464953 GCA_029955415.1 Lottia scabra
AAAGTTTGGCTTTTTTCCCGAAAATGACCAAAATTTGCCGAGTTTTTTGCCTCTAGTTTTGGCCCAAAATTCATAAAACAAGTTTTATTCGAATTTCTGGCATCCCTGAAACCCAAAAACTTCAATTATGTCCAAAAAATTCAAATCAAAAATTTTATTTGAAAAAGTCGATTTTTTCCGATTTTTAAATTTTCCTGACCAAAATGATAAAAATTCAGCGATTTTTGGCCAAGTTTGGCCGATTTTACCATTTTTTCAAACGCCGATTGCCGGCAAACCATAAATAGGAGAATGTTGTCCTTTTGCAGGTAGATAAAGCACGTCGTTCTGCAATTTTCAACACAAACCAGAAGGTTCTATCTTATGCAGTTCCATAGTTACAGGCGCTCAAAGTTTGGCTTTTTTCCCGAAAATGACCAACATTTGCCGAGTTTTTTGCCTCTAGTTTTGGCCCAAAATTCAAAAAACAAGTTTTATTCGAATTTCTGGCATCCCTGAAACCCAAAAACTTCAATTATGTCCAAAAAATTCAAATCAAAAATTTTATTTGAAAAAGTCGATTTTTTCCGATTTTTAAATTTTCCTGACCAAAATGATAAAAATTCAGCGATTTTTGGCCAAGTTTGGCCGATTTTACCATTTTTTTCAAACGCCGATTGCCTGCAAACCATAAATAGGAGAATGTTGTCCTTTTGCAGGTAGATAAAGCACGTCGTTCTGCAATTTTCAACACAAACCAGAAGGTTCTATCTTATGCAGTTCCATAGTTACAGGCGCTCAAAGTTTGGCTTTTTTCCCGAAAATGACCAAAATTTGCCGAGTTTTTTGCCTCTAGTTTTGGCCCAAAATTCATAAAACAAGTTTTATTCGAATTTCTGGCATCCCTGAAACCCAAAAACTTCAATTATGTCCAAAAAATCCAAATTAAAAATTTTATTTGAAAAAGTCGATTTTTTTCCGATTTTTAAATTTTCCTGACCAAAATGATAAAAATTCAGCGATTTTTGGCCAAGTTTGGCCGATTTTACCATTTTTTCAAACGCCGATTGCCGGCAAACCATAAATAGGAGAATGTTGTCCTTTTGCAGGTAGATAAAGCACGTCGTTCTGCAATTTTCAACACAAACCAGAAGGCTCTATCTTATGCAGTTCCATAGTTACAGGCGCTCAAAGTTTGGCTTTTTTCCCGAAAATGACCAAAATTTGCCGAGTTTTTTGCCTCTAGTTTTGGCCCAAAATTCATAAAACAAGTTTTATTCGAATTTCTGGCATCCCTGAAACCCAAAAACTTCAATTATGTCCAAAAAATTCAAATCAAAAATTTTATTTGAAAAAGTCGATTTTTTCCGATTTTTAAATTTTCCTGACCAAAATGATAAAAATTCAGCGATTTTTGGCCAAGTTTGGCCGATTTTACCATTTTTTCAAACGCCGATTGCCGGCAAACCATAAATAGGAGAATGTTGTCCTTTTGCAGGTAGATAAAGCACGTCGTTCTGCAATTTTCAACACAAACCAGAAGGTTCTATCTTATGCAGTTCCATAGTTACAGGCGCTCAAAGTTTGGCTTTTTTCCCGAAAATGACCAAAATTTGCCGAGTTTTTTGCCTCTAGTTTTGGCCCAAAATTCATAAAACAAGTTTTATTCGAATTTCTGGCATCCCTGAAACCCAAAAACTTCAATTATGTCCAAAAAATTCAAATCAAAAATTTTATTTGAAAAAGTCGATTTTTTCCGATTTTTAAATTTTCCTGACCAAAATGATAAAAATTCAGCGATTTTTGGCCAAGTTTGGCCGATTTTACCATTTTTTCAAACGCCGATTGCCGGCAAACCATAAATAGGAGAATGTTGTCCTTTTGCAGGTAGATAAAGCACGTCGTTCTGCAATTTTCAACACAAACCAGAAGGTTCTATCTTATGCAGTTCCATAGTTACAGGCGCTCAAAGTTTGGCTTTTTTCCCGAAAATGACCAAAATTTGCCGAGTTTTTTGCCTCTAGTTTTGGCCCAAAATTCATAAAACAAGTTTTATTCGAATTTCTGGCATCCCTGAAACCCAAAAACTTCAAATTTGTCCAAAAAATTCAAATCAAAAATTTTATTTGAAAAAGTCGATTTTTTCCGATTTTTAAATTTTCCTGACCAAAATGATAAAAATTCAGCGATTTTTGGCCAAGTTTGGCCGATTTTACCATTTTTTCAAACGCCGATTGCCGGCAAACCATAAATAGGAGAATGTTGTCCTTTTGCAGGTAGATAAAGCACGTCGTTCTGCAATTTTCAACACAAACCAGAAGGTTCTATCTTATGCAGTTCCATAGTTACAGGCGCTCAAAGTTTGGCTTTTTTCCCGAAAATGACCAAAATTTGCCGAGTTTTTTGCCTCTAGTTTTGGCCCAAAATTCATAAAACAAGTTTTATTCGAATTTCTGGCATCCCTGAAACCCAAAAACTTCAATTATGTCCAAAAAATTCAAATCAAAAATTTTATTTGAAAAAGTCGATTTTTTCCGATTTTTAAATTTTCCTGACCAAAATGATAAAAAATTCAGCGATTTTTGGCCAAGTTTGGCCGATTTTACCATTTTTTCAAACGCCGATTGCCGGCAAACCATAAATAGGAGAATGTTGTCCTTTTTGCAGGTAGATAAAGCACGTCGTTCTGCAATTTTCAACACAAACCAGAAGGTTCTATCTTATGCAGTTCCATAGTTACAGGCGCTCAAAGTTTGGCTTTTTTCCCGAAAATGACCAAAATTTGCCGAGTTTTTTGCCTCTAGTTTTGGCCCCAAAATTCATAAAACAAGTTTTATTCGAATTTCTGGCATCCCTGAAACCCAAAAACTTCAATTATGTCCAAAAAATTCAAATCAAAAATTTTATTTGAAAAAGTCGATTTTTTCCGATTTTTAAATTTTCCTGACCAAAATGATAAAAATTCAGCGATTTTTGGCCAAGTTTGGCCGATTTTACCATTTTTTTCAAACGCCGATTGCCGGCAAACCATAAATAGGAGAATGTTGTCCTTTTGCAGGTAGATAAAGCACGTCGTTCTGCAATTTTCAACACAAACCAGAAGGTTCTATCTTATGCAGTTCCATAGTTACAGGGCGCTCAAAGTTTGGCTTTTTTCCCGAAAATGACCAAAATTTGCCGAGTTTTTTTGCCTCTAGTTTTGGCCCAAAATTCATAAAACAAGTTTTATTCGAATTTCTGGCATCCCTGAAACCCAAAAACTTCAATTATGTCCAAAAAATTCAAATCAAAAATTTTATTTGAAAAAGTCGATTTTTTCCGATTTTTAAATTTTCCTGACCAAAATGATAAAAATTCAGCGATTTTTGGCCAAGTTTGGCCGATTTTACCATTTTTTCAAACGCCGATTGCCGGCAAACCATAAATAGGAGAATGTTGTCCTTTTGCAGGTAGATAAAGCACGTCGTTCTGCAATTTTCAACACAAACCAGAAGGTTCTATCTTATGCAGTTCCATAGTTACAGGCGCTCAAAGTTTGGCTTTTTTCCCGAAAATGACCAAAATTTGCCGAGTTTTTTGCCTCTAGTTTTGGCCCAAAATTCAAAAAACAAGTTTTATTCGAATTTCTGGCATCCCTGAAACCCAAAAACTTCAATTATGTCCAAAAAATTCAAATCAAAAATTTTATTTGAAAAAGTCGATTTTTTCCGATTTTTAAATTTTCCTGACCAAAATGATAAAAATTCAGCGATTTTTGGCCAAGTTTGGCCGATTTTACCATTTTTTCAAACGCCGATTGCCGGCAAACCATAAATAGGAGAATGTTGTCCTTTTGCAGGTAGATAAAGCACGTCGTTCTGCAATTTTCAACACAAACCAGAAGGTTCTATCTTATGCAGTTCCATAGTTACAGGCGCTCAAAGTTTGGCTTTTTTCCCGAAAATGACCAAAATTTGCCGAGTTTTTTGCCTCTAGTTTTGGCCCAAAATTCATAAAACAAGTTTTATTCGAATTTCTGGCATCCCTGAAACCCAAAAACTTCAATTATGTCCAAAAAATTCAAATCAAAAATTTTATTTGAAAAAGTCGATTTTTTCCGATTTTTAAATTTTCCTGACCAAAATGATAAAAATTCAGCGATTTTTGGCCAAGTTTGGCCGATTTTACCATTTTTTCAAACGCCGATTGTCGGCAAACCATAAATAGGAGAATGTTGTCCTTTTGCAGGTAGATAAAGCACGTCGTTCTGCAATTTTCAACACAAACCAGAAGGTTCTATCTTATGCAGTTCCATAGTTACAGGCGCTCAAAGTTTGGCTTTTTTCCCGAAAATGACCAAAATTTGCCGAGTTTTTTGCCTCTAGTTTTGGCCCAAAATTCATAAAACAAGTTTTATTCGAATTTCTGGCATCCCTGAAACCCAAAAACTTCAATTATGTCCAAAAAATTCAAATCAAAAATTTTATTTGAAAAAGTCGATTTTTTCCGATTTTTAAATTTTCCTGACCAAAATGATAAAAATTCAGCGATTTTTGGCCAAGTTTGGCCGATTTTACCATTTTTTCAAACGCCGATTGCCGGCAAACCATAAATAGGAGAATGTTGTCCTTTTGCAGGTAGATAAAGCACGTCGTTCTGCAATTTTCAACACAAACCAGAAGGTTCTATCTTATGCAGTTCCATAGTTACAGGCGCTCAAAGTTTGGCTTTTTTCCCGAAAATGACCAAAATTTGCCGAGTTTTTTGCCTCTAGTTTTGGCCCAAAATTCATAAAACAAGTTTTATTCGAATTTCTGGCATCCCTGAAACCCAAAAACTTCAATTATGTCCAAAAAATTCAAATCAAAAATTTTATTTGAAAAAGTCGATTTTTTCCGATTTTTAAATTTTCCTGACCAAAATGATAAAAATTCAGCGATTTTTGGCCAAGTTTGGCCGATTTTACCATTTTTTCAAACGCCGATTGCCGGCAAACCATAAATAGGAGAATGTTGTCCTTTTGCAGGTAGATAAAGCACGTCGTTCTGCAATTTTCAACACAAACCAGAAGGTTCTATCTTATGCAGTTCCATAGTTACAGGCGCTCAAAGTTTGGCTTTTTTCCCGAAAATGACCAAAATTTGCCGAGTTTTTTGCCTCTAGTTTTGGCCCAAAATTCATAAAACAAGTTTTATTCGAATTTCTGGCATCCCTGAAACCCAAAAACTTCAATTATGTCCAAAAAATTCAAATCAAAAATTTTATTGAAAAAGTCGATTTTTTCCGATTTTTAAATTTTCCTGACCAAAATGATAAAAATTCAGCGATTTTTGGCCAAGTTTGGCCGATTTTACCATTTTTTCAAACGCCGATTGCCGGCAAACCATAAATAGGAGAATGTTGTCCTTTTGCAGGTAGATAAAGCACGTCGTTCTGCAATTTTCAACACAAACCAGAAGGTTCTATCTTATGCAGTTCCATAGTTACAGGCGCTCAAAGTTTGGCTGTTTTCCCGAAAATGACCAAAATTTGTCGATTTTTTTGCCTCTAGTTTTGGCCCAAAATTCATAAAACAAGTTTTAATCGAATTTCTGGCATCCCTGAAACCCAAAAACTTCAATTATGTCCAAAAAATTCAAATCAAAAATTTTATTTGAAAAAGTCGATTTTTTTCGATTTTCAAATTTTCCTGACCAAAATGATAAAAATTCAGCCATTTTTGGCCAAGATTGGCCGGTTTTTACCATTTTTTCAAACGCCGATTGCCGGCAAACCATAAATAGCAGAATGTTGTCCTTTTGCAGGTAGATAAAGCACGTCGTTCTGCAATTTTCAACACAAACCAGAAGGTTCTATCTTATGCAGTTCTACAGTTACAGGTGCTCAAAGTTTGGCTTTTTTCCCGAAAATGACCAAAATTTGTCGAGTTTTTTGCCTCTAGTTTTGGCCCAAAATTCATAAAACAAGTTTTACTCGAATTTCTGGCATCCCTGAAACCCAAAAACTTCAATGATGTCCAAAAAATTCAAATCAAAAATTTTATTTGAAAAAGTCGATTTTTTTCGATTTTCAAATTTTCCTGACCAAAATGATAAAAATTCAGCCATTTTTGGCCAAGATTGCCGGCAAACCATAAATAGCAGAATGTTGTCCTTTTGCAGGTAGATAAAGCACGTCGTTCTGCAATTTTCAACACAAACCAGAAGGCTCTATCTTATGCAGTTCCATAGTTACAGGCGCTCAAAGTTTGGCTTTTTTCCCGAAAATGACCAAAATTTGCCGAGTTTTTTGCCTCTAGTTTTGGCCCAAAATTCATAAAACAAGTTTTAATCGAATTTCTGGCATCCCTGAAACCCAAAAACTTCAATTATGTCCAAAAAATTCAAATCAAAAATTTTATTTGAAAAAGTCGATTTTTTCCGATTTTCAAATTTTACTGACCAAAATGATAAAAATTCAGCGATTTTTGGCCAAGTTTGGCCGTTTTTACCATTTTTTCAAACGCCGATTGCCGGCAAACCATAAATAGCAGAATGTTGTCCTTTTGCAGGTAGATAAAGCACGTCGTTCTGCAATTTTCAACACAAACCAGAAGGTTCTATCTTATGCAGTTCCATAGTTACAGGCGCTCAAAGTTTGGCTTTTTTCCCGAAAATGACCAAAATTTGTCGAGTTTTTTGCCTCTAGTTTTGGCCCAAAATTCATAAAACAAGTTTTACTCGAATTTCTGGCATCCCTGAAACCCAAAAACTTCAATTATGTCCAAAAAATTCAAATCAAAAATTTTATTTGAAAAAGTCGATTTTTTTCGATTTTCAAATTTTCCTGACCAAAATGATAAAAATTCAGCCATTTTTTTGGCCAAGTTTGGCCGTTTTTACCATTTTTTCAAACGCCGATTGCCGGCAAACCATAAATAGGAGAATGTTGTCCTTTTGCAGGTAGATAAAGCACGTCGTTCTGCAATTTTCAACACAAACCAGAAGGCTCTATCTTATGCAGTTCCATAGTTACAGGCGCTCAAAGTTTGGCTTTTTTCCCGAAAATGACCAAAATTTGCCGAGTTTTTTGCCTCTAGTTTTGGCCCAAAATTCATAAAACAAGTTTTACTCGAATTTCTGGCATCCCTGAAACCCAAAAACTTCAATTATGTCCAAAAAATTCAAATCAAAAATTTTATTTGAAAAAGTCGATTTTTTTCGATTTTCAAATTTTCCTGACCAAAATGATAAAAATTCAGCCATTTTTGGCCAAGTTTGGTCGTTTTTACCATTTTTTCAAACGCCGATTGCCGGCAAACCATAAATAGCAGAATGTTGTCCTTTTGCAGGTAGATAAAGCACGTCGTTCTGCAATTTTCAACACAAACCAGAAGGTTCTATCTTATGCAGTTCTATAGTTACAGGCGCTCAAAGTTTGGCTTTTTTCCCGAAAATGACCAAAATTTGTCGATTTTTTTGCCTCTAGTTTTGGCCCAAAATTCATAAAACAAGTTTTAATCGAATTTCTGGCATCCCTGAAACCCAAAAACTTCAATTATGTCCAAAAAATTCAAATCAAAAATTTTTTTTGAAAAAGTCGATTTTTTTCGATTTTCAAATTTTCCTGACCAAAATGATAAAAATTCAGCCATTTTTGGCCAAGATTGGCCGTTTTTACCATTTTTTCAAACGCCGATTGCCGGCGAACCATAAATAGCAGAATGTTGTCCTTTTGCAGGTAGATAAAGCACGTCGTTCTGCAATTTTCAACACAAACCAGAAGGCTCTATCTTATGCAGTTCCATAGTTACAGGCGCTCAAAGTTTGGCTTTTTTCCCGAAAATGACCAAAATTTGCCGAGTTTTTTTGCCTCTAGTTTTGGCCCAAAATTCATAAAACAAGTTTTACTCGAATTTCTGGCATCCCTGAAACCCAAAAACTTCAATTATGTCCAAAAAATTCAAATCAAAAATTTTATTTGAAAAAGTCGATTTTTTTCGATTTTCAAATTTTACTGACCAAAATGATAAAAATTCAGCCATTTTTTGGCCAAGTTTGGCCGTTTTTTACCATTTTTTCAAACGCCGATTGCCGGCAAACCATAAATAGGAGAATGTTGTCCTTTTGCAGGTAGATAAAGCACGTCGTTCTGCAATTTTCAACACAAACCAGAAGGTTCTATCTTAAGCAGTTCCATAGTTACAGGCGCTCAAAGTTTGGCTTTTTTCCCGAAAATGACCAAAATTTGCCGAGTTTTTTGTCTCTAGTTTTGGCCCAAAATTCATAAAACAGGTTTTAATCGATTTTCTGGCATCCCTGAAACCCAAAAACTTCAATTATGTCCAAAAAATTCAAATCAAAAATTTTATTTGAAAAAGTCGATTTTTTCCGATTTTCAAATTTTTCTGACCAAAATGATAAAAATTCAGCCATTTTTGGCCAAGTTTGACCGTTTTTTACCAATTTTTTCAAACGCCGATTGCCGGCAAACCATAAACAGGAGAATGTTGTCCTTTTGCAGGTAGATAAAGCACGTCGTTCTGCAATTTTCAACACAAACCAGAAGGTTCTATCTTATGCAGTTCCATAGTTACAGGCGCTCAAAGTTTGGCTTTTTTCCCGAAAATGACCAAAATTTGCCGAGTTTTTTGCCTCTAGTTTTGGCCCAAAATTCATAAAACAAGTTTTAATCGAATTTCTGGCATCCCTGAAACCCAAAAACTTCAATTATGTCCAAAAAATTCAAATCAAAAATTTTATTTGAAAAAGTCGATTTTTTCCGATTTTCAAATTTTCCTGACCAAAATGATAAAAATTCAGCCATTTTTGGCCAAGTTTGGTCGTTTTTACCATTTTTTCAAACGCCGATTGCCGGCAAACCATAAATAGGAGAATGTTGTCCTTTTGCAGGTAGATAAAGCACGTCGTTCTGCAATTTTCAACACAAACCAGAAGGTTCTATCTTATGCAGTTCTACAGTTACAGGTGCTCAAAGTTTGGCTTTTTTCCCGAAAATGACCAAAATTTTTCGAGTTTTTTGCCTCTAGTTTTGGCCCAAAATTCATAAAACAAGTTTTACTCGAATTTCTGGCATCCCTGAAACCCAAAAACTTCAATTATGTCCAAAAAATTCAAATCAAAAATTTTATTTGAAAAAGTCGATTTTTTTCGATTTTCAAATTTTCCTGACCAAAATGATAAAAATTCAGCCATTTTTGGCCAAGATTGCCGGCAAACCATAAATAGCAGAATGTTGTCCTTTTGCAGGTAGATAAAGCACGTCGTTCTGCAATTTTCAACACAAACCAGAAGGCTCTATCTTATGCAGTTCCATAGTTACAGGCGCTCAAAGTTTGGCTTTTTTCCCGAAAATGACCAAAATTTGCCGAGTTTTTTGCCTCTAGTTTTGGCCCAAAATTCATAAAACAAGTTTTAATCGAATTTCTGGCATCCCTGAAACCCAAAAACTTCAATTATGTCCAAAAAATTCAAATCAAAAATTTTATTTGAAAAAGTCGATTTTTTCCGATTTTCAAATTTTACTGACCAAAATGATAAAAATTCAGCGATTTTTGGCCAAGTTTGGCCGTTTTTTACCATTTTTTCAAACGCCGATTGCCGGCAAACCATAAATAGCAGAATGTTGTCCTTTTGCAGGTAGATAAAGCACGTCGTTCTGCAATTTTCAACACAAACCAGAAGGTTCTATCTTATGCAGTTCCATAGTTACAGGCGCTCAAAGTTTGGCTTTTTTTCCCGAAAATGACCAAAATTTGTCGAGTTTTTTGCCTCTAGTTTTGGCCCAAAATTCATAAAACAAGTTTTACTCGAATTTCTGGCATCCCTGAAACCCAAAAACTTCAATTATGTCCAAAAAATTCAAATCAAAAATTTTATTTGAAAAAGTCGATTTTTTTCGATTTTCAAATTTTCCTGACCAAAATGATAAAAATTCAGCCATTTTTTGGCCAAGTTTGGCCGTTTTTACCATTTTTTCAAACGCCGATTGCCGGCAAACCATAAATAGGAGAATGTTGTCCTTTTGCAGGTAGATAAAGCACGTCGTTCTGCAATTTTCAACACAAACCAGAAGGCTCTATCTTATGCAGTTCCATAGTTACAGGCGCTCAAAGTTTGGCTTTTTTCCCGAAAATGACCAAAATTTGCCGAGTTTTTTGCCTCTAGTTTTGGCCCAAAATTCATAAAACAAGTTTTATTCGAATTTCTGGCATCCCTGAAACCCAAAAACTTCAATTATGTCCAAAAAAAATTATTTGAAAAAGTCGATTTTTTCCGATTTTCAAATTTTCCTGACCAAAATGATAAAAATTCAGCCATTTTTGGCCAAGTTTGGCCGATTTTACCATTTTTTCAAACGCCGATTGCCGGCAAACCATAAATAGGAGAATGTTGTCCTTTTGCAGGTAGATAAAGCACGTCGTTCTGCAATTTTCAACACAAACCAGAAGGTTCTATCTTATGCAGTTTTATAGTTACGTGATGGATAATGGCCGAAGACTGTCCATTATGTAAATAGAAAGAACAACTGAGGGGCGTTAGCCCCGAAGTTGTTCTTACTATTTACATAATGGACAGTCTGAGGCTATTATCAAACTTAAAACATAGCAACATAGAGATCCAAAATATCTCAAAAACATCATGTCATTACTAAAATAATGGACAGATTCTTACAACAACTCAGTATGATATGTATTCACTCATAGAGGTGGTAACTACATATCAATAAGCAAGATGTCTTCCAGTGGACACTGTAGTTATCACACAATCAAGGATTTAGGTAATGATAATATTCTACGTGATTTGAATAATATATATTGCAAAAAATTACATACCAGTTACAATAATCATTCTTTAATAGGATATTCTATTATATGATGTAATATTTATATTATGAAGGATACATCAAATATATTGGTGAAAAAGGTTTAAGATTGATAATAGTCATGTAGCGAACATCATATTTAGTGAGACTAAGCGAATACACAATATGGATATAGAAGGAGAAATTTTTAGTTTAAGGTATATTTGAACGGATTATGTGATTGTCCTGCAATACAAGTTCTTCTATATTCAGAACCCCTGAAAACCGTACCCTTTATGGAAAAAAAGCCTGCAGTCATCCAACAAGATAATCCAGAAATCAAAATAAGAAAACCCTCAAGGTTATAACGTGAAATATACATTTTAAAAAGTTTTACATTGATTTTGTGTACAGTGTTAATAAATTTTTTTCACATTGGTGCCCATTTTGCTATTGCCCTCTTATTTTTTTAGAAAACTGTCTATTATTAAGAAATCTGTCCATTATTTAGAAAACTGTCCATTATAAAGAAAACTGTATATTATTAATCGCAAATAATGGACAGATTTCTAAATAATGGACAGAACATCTACTAACAGTGTCTATTCTCCTATATAATGGATAAAAACAACAAAGGATGACGTCATAACTATGTTTTAAGCTCAAAGTTTGGCTTTTTTCCCGAAAATGACCAAAATTTGTCGAGTTTTTTGCCTCTAGTTTTGGCCCAAAATTCATAAAACAAGTTTTAACCGAATTTCTGGCATCCCTGAAACCCAAAAACTTTAATTATGTCAAAAAAATTCAAATCAAAAATTTTATTGGAAAAAGTCGAGTTTGGCCGTTTTTACCATTTTTTCAAACGCCGATTGCCGGCAAACCATAAATAGGAGAATGTTGTCCTTTTGCAGGTAGATAAAGCACGTCGTTCTGCAATTTTCAACACAAATCAGAAGGTTCTATTTTATGCAGTTCCATAGTTACAGGCGCTCAAAGTTTGGCTTTTTTCCCGAAAATGACCAAAATTTGTCGAGTTTTTTGCCTCTAGTTTTGGCCCAAAATTCATAAAACAAGTTTTAATCGAATTTCTGGCATCCCTGAAACCCAAAAACTTCAATTATGTCCAAAAAATTCAAATCAAAAATTTTATTTGAAAAAGTCGATTTTTTCCGATTTTCAAATGTTCCTGAGCAAAATGATAAAAATTCAGCTATTTTTGGCCAAGTTTGGCCGTTTTTACCATTTTTTCAAACGCCGATTGCCGGCAAACCATAAATAGGAGAATGTTGTCCTTTTGCAGGTAGATAAAGCACGTCGTTCTGCAATTTTCAACACAAACCAGAAGGTTCTGTCTTATGCAGTTCCATAGTTACAGGCGCTCAAAGTTTGGCTTTTTTCCCGAAAATGACCAAAATTTGTCGAGTTTTTTGCCTCTAGTTTTGGCCCAAAATTCATAAAACAAGTTTTAATCGAATTTCTGGCATCCCTGAAACCCAAAAACTTCAATTATGTCCAAAAAATTCAAATCAAAAATTTTATTTGAAAAAGTTGATTTTTTCCGATTTTCAAATTTTCCTGACCAAAATGATAAAAATTCAGCCATTTTTGGCCAAGTTTGGCCGTTTTTACCATTTTTTCAAACGCCGATTGCCGGCAAACCATAAATAGGAGAATGTTGTCCTTTTGCAGGTAGATAAAGCACGTCGTTCTGCAATTTTCAACACAAACCAGAAGGTTCTATCTTATGCAGTTCCATAGTTACAGGCGCTCAAAGTTTGGCTTTTTTCCCGAAAATTACCAAAATTTGCCGAGTTTTTTGCCTCTAGTTTTGGCCCAAAATTCATAAAACAAGTTTTAATCGAATTTCTGGCATCCCTGAAACCCAAAAACTTCAATTATGTCCAAAAAAAATTATTTGAAAAAGTCGATTTTTTCCGATTTTCAAATTTTCCTGACCAAAATGATAAAAATTCAGCCATTTTTGGCCAAGTTTGGCCGATTTTACCATTTTTTCAAACGCCGATTGCCGGCAAACCATAAATAGGAGAATGTTGTCCTTTTGCAGGTAGATAAAGCACGTCGTTCTGCAATTTTCAACACAAACCAGAAGGTTCTATCTTATGCAGAGTTACAGGCGCTCAAAGTTTGGCTTTTTTCCCGAAAATGACCAAAATTTGCCGAGTTTTATCCTCTAGTTTTGGCCCAAAATTCATAAAACAAGTTTTAATCGAATTTCTGGCATCCCTGAAACCCAAAAACTTCAATTATGTCCAAAAAATTCAAATCAAAAATTTTATTTGAAAAAGTCAATTTTTTCCGATTTTCAAATTTTCCTGACCAAAATGATAAAAATTCAGCCATTTTTGGCCAAGTTTGCCGTTTTTACCATTTGTTCAAACGCCGATTGCCGGCAAACCATAAATAGGAGAATGTTGTCCTTTTGCAGGTAGATAAAGCACGTCGTTCTGCAATTTTCAACACAAACCAGAAGGTTCTATCTTATGCAGTTCCATAGTTACAGGCGCTCAAAGTTTGGCTTTTTTCCCGAAAATGACCAAAATTTGCCGATTTCTTTGCCTCTAGTTTTGGCCCAAAATTCATAAAACAAGTTTTAATCGAATTTCTGGCATCCCTGAAACCCAAAAACTTCAATTATGTCCAAAAAATTCAAATCAAATCGCCACCGCGGCTTGAGAGAAACGGCGCTAGGGTTAGCCGTAATCAAGTTGTTTTCACCATGGTGGAAATTAGGTGATAATTCGACAATAAATAATTAAAAACTTCAATTTTCACCATGGTGGAAATTAATTTTCACCATAGTGGATTTCCAACTCCAAAGTTCCAACTGTTTTTACAAATGATTTAGTGATCGCTTATACCCGATATAAAAAACCTTAATGATATCTTAGTCCATGGTAGATTACCCCTTCTTTCCTAGATTTAGTACATTCTCTATTCTCTATGATGTTATTTTTATATAATTATATACATAACCCATTATCATTTGTGATGTTTTATGATTAATTCTTTTTTCTCTAAAAGTACATAGTGGTTTATACAATTCCATTTAACAAAACATAAAGTTTGAGTTTAATATTAATGTTCCTGTGGGAACCAGTATTTTATCTTTATATTTCAGATTCTCAAGATTATGGATGACTGTTTCATTAGATTTTAATTTTTTAAACTAACTGCACAAACAACTCTTTCACTAGAGGTTATGCCTACATACCTGTGCCTGTGCTTTCGTAGCATTACTTTATTGTAATGTTATAATCTACAATTCCTAACCCCGGAGGGGGGTAAACGCTTTTTCTTCCGAAAGCCAACCATGTTTTAGCACAGAAAATTGTCATAGCTTGATCAAAAATGGGGTTTTCGCATATGAAACGAATCAGAATTTCCTGGCCTATCTTTTGACCGCAAAATGGTGGCGAAAAATTAACATCGAAAGCTTATTGGGACCATCAAAGATTTTATTCCTGCCTGGAACGGCATCCAAGGGGTTAAAATTTGTTCAAAGTGAATTTTCGGGGGTCATATATGCGCAAAAATATTTGTTTGGTCGATTAGACCAAGAGAGTGTTTGATTTATTTTGAAAAAATAGAAAAAACTATTTTTTTTTTTGAGGAGTCCCGAACCCGGGCCCCCAGGGTGTGGCTCCAGCGCGCTAACCACTCCGCCACCGCGGCTTGAGAGAAACTGCGCTAGGGTTAGCCGTAACCCTAACCCCGGAGGGGGGTAAACGCTTTTTCTTCCGAAAGCCTACCATGTTTTAGCACAGAAAATTGTCATAGCTTGGTCAAAAATGAGGTTTTCGCATATGAAACGAATCAGAATTTCCTGGCCTATCTTTTGAACGCAAAATGGTGTCGAAAAATTAACATCGAAAGCTTATCGGGACCATCAAAGATTTTATTCCTGTCTGGAACGGCATCCAAGGGGTTAAAATTTGTTCAAATTGAATTTTTGGAGGTCATATATTATGCAGAACCGGGTGCATTGTTGACGAAAATATTTGTATGGTCGATTAGACCAAGAGAGTGTTTGATTTTTATGAAAAAAACAAAATTTCTTTGAGGAGTCCCGAACCCGGGCCCCCTGGGTGTAGCTCCAGCGCGCTAACCACTCAGCCACCGCGGATTGAGAGAAACGGCGCTAGAGGTATAACGTTGCCAATATTGTCGATTGTGTTGCAACGTAAAAATACCAATGTCGTAATTACAAAATGCATTTGTCAATGCTGCAAAGTACAATTGTCGATGTGTAAAAATGCAAAATGTATAAGTATACTCAACAATCCAATGAAATATCACACGAATGCAGCTAACATTGCTCTATGCATTTTGAATTAGGCACTTTTACATTATACATTCTGCATTAGTGACTTTGCATTACGCACTCTGCATTATCAAACCTTGCAGAATAGACTTCTACACAATAGAACATATACCTTATATGGAATGATGACATATATTCATTTGCATACGTAAAAAGCGGCGGAAATGTACGGAAATTAATTAATATGCATGATTGATAAAAGTTCTTTTTGACATTTAAAGATGTGTTCTCCTTTGAAGATAAATATCTCTGTATTATTATTTTAAATTGAGTTATTGCTACCTGTATTGGTTCAAGGGTGCCCATTGGTAGTCTGGTTTCTAGGGTGCCCCTCTATAAAATTAAAAAAAATGACTCCCTGAAAAGTTATTTTCTAACGAATTTAATTGCAGTGCGTTCGATTTGTCGAACGCACTGCTTTGGTTTGCAATTGACTATTTTTTTTTGCAGTGCGTTCGATTTGTCGAACGCACTGCTTTGGTTTGCAATTGACTATTTTTTTTTTTGTCTATTTCTGGTCACGCTCCCCAGCCAAAACTGCACATACCACACATAACTTGACATCATTTCCTGCGATGATTAACTGCTCGGTGTTGCTTAAATGTAAAATGGCGCATTTTTGCCTAACCGGAAATGACGTATATTAAAAAGTCGTATTTCAGGGTTTTTCCATTTTCGACTCATTTTTCCAACAGATTGTGATCGGTCTGTTTCAGTTCATTTGTTTAATCTAATAGCTACAAATTGCAATTTTGAAAAATTCATATTTTTGACTTTTGTAGCTGACTTTTGGAGCACTTTTTAAAGGATTTTTTTTAACTTTTGCAATTTTATTTCGATCGATCTGAAACCTTTCAATAACATAGACATATGAATTTCCAAAGAAAATCAATTTTTAAAGTTTCGATATCACTTCCGGTTTTGACGTCATTTGCTTCTAAACTTTCAATTTCAACTTCCGGAATATTGAAGATATTTGAAAAAAATGTTTTGTGTTATCATAGATTTGGTCATACATAAAAAATAAAATGATGAAATTTTATCCAGGTGTAAGGGATCAGCCGCCATCTTGAACTGACCTATGTTTCTTAAAATTTTAATTCAGAACAGAGGGTTAATCGGATTTTTTTAATTTTTAAATCTACGACTTCTGCAATCGATTGCAAAAAAAATGTAGGTTGTCGATTTTTGAATTTCGATTTCAATTTCTTTATATTTCCGGAACAAGAATTTCAGTAATGACCGAAACTTTCAAGGCTCATATCTAGTGACCTTGACCTTTGATGACCTCTTGACCTGTACAAAAATTATTGCCCTTGACGAGATCTATCATTTCCGATTTCTGATGTTTACTTCCGGTTTTATCGCCATTTGAAAATTGCAATTTTTAACTTTAAAGAGCTCTGTCACGTGACCTAATTTACATACGTCACAAATTCTATTTCATTTTTACTATGCTAAATGTGCTCTTTCAAATGATATATAACACAATATATTTGAATCAAATATGTCATTGTGTCAAATTCCATTGAAACTATGCGTGTTTTTTTCGATCGATCTAAAAACTTACAGGTAGATAGACAATTTGATTCTGAACAAAAAAATATTTCTAGAATCTTTATATCACTTCCGATTTTGACGTCATTTGCTTGTAATCTTGTAATTTTAACTTCCTTAGTTTTGGAGATATTTGAAAATATTTGTTTGCATTATGTTAAAAATGGTCATCATAAAAAAAAATAAATAATGTAATGCGACCCGGAAAAAATATATTACAGTGGAAGTATTATAAAAATTTCCAATTTTTGAAAAATGAAATATAATGAATAGAGTTTTACGTCCTGCTTTGCTTTTCTGCACCTATATTGAGGACGGGCAAACGCCATGCAGTGCGCAATGAGGAAAATTTTGCATTAGCCTGATATTATTATCAATTTCCATTTGTCGAGGGATCTTTAACATGCACAGCCAATTAGCACATCGGTTTTTTTTACATCCACGATTGAACGCCCTTGCCATGTCAGCCTCCCGACCTGTATCACTGACGAGATTCATCCCTGGACGTTCAGGTTGGCGAGCAAGCGTCTGACTCACTAAGCCACCGGGGCCCCCGGCATCACTGACAGGGGGTATTAGTAATAAACATTCATTAAATACTCCCATACCTGATGGCATGTGAGAGTCTACGTTGTCGTGTTACAATGTTTTTTTTTTTGTTTTTTTTTTACAATGTATCATCCCCTCAGCACGTCTAATAATTCACGAATAGTGTACTGTGTACAGTGTATTGTTTCATTTAACGCTTCTCACTGGTCAATGTTTTGATATAATGTACAACAAATGTTTTTTTTTAATATCATAAAACTAAAATACAACAATGAAATTTTTGGGGGAGAATTGTATCCTACTAAACTATATTAAGAATTTTTCAAATGATCTGAAAAAACACTTGCTTGCAAAATATAAGATTAAAACTTACATGTTTGTTTTCTGTATGTTAAATGCAGTTCTCTCCCTTCAACTGACAAATGTTTGTTGTCTATATGTTCAAATGCAGTTCTATCCCCTCAACTGACAATTGCAAGTGCTTACTTTCTTACATTGTCACTTGCGCTTTTAACGTTTTAAATTATGTAGTAAAAATGAAAAAATAAAATCTAAATATAGAAGATAACGATCCGATGCCAAAAGAAGAAAATTCGTTCTAAAAATCTGGTTCTGTCATTTATTAAATTTTTTTTTAAAACTGCATGTCTAAAAACGTTGACCATTAAAAAGTTTTTAAAAAAAATTAATAATATAAATATTTTGCTAAGTTTATGAAAATGATAATTACGAGCTGAACTGCGAATTTTTATGAATGTTAGCACTCAGAATTCTGATGTTATTTATATATCATATCAAGTAATGGTGTTATGATATGAACGGGGCCGCGGTAGCTCAGTGAGTAAGACGCTTGCTCGCCAACCTGAACGTCCAGGATTGATTCCGGTCAGTGATGCAGGTCGGAGGGGCTGACATGGAAAAAGCGCCTAGTCGTTCGGATGGGACAATAAACCATGGTCCCGTGTGCTATTGGCTGTGCACGTTAAAGACCCCTCGACAGTTGGAAATCGAAAAAAAGAGCAGGCTACTGCCGCTGTCCTGGCAAAATTTCCCTCATTGCACACTGCATGGCGTTTGCCCGTCCTCAGTTAGCCCATGTAGGAGCAGAAAAAATAGGACGTAAACTCCATTCATTTCACTTCATTTCTTTCATATGTACTATGATATTACATATGAAAAATATTAATAAATATTCTTTAAATATTCTACTTCCAATGATGTATAAAAATGTACATAAATAAAAACAACGACTTTTTAATCAGATGACTTTTCACTACCGATCATACGCTAGTTATTCCATTTTTCACCGAACGTGAACTGGTTATTCTACTTTTCACTCCCGAATATAAACAATTTATATGTATGGATTGAAAATGACACTTTTCACCCATAGACGAAACCGGATGCGCACTGCCCAGTATCGTCTCACGATTCTAGTTTTTTTTTTTTGTCTATTTCTGGTCACGCTCCCCAGCCAAAACTACACATACCACACATAACTTGACATCATTTCCTGCGATGATTAACTGCTCGGTGTTGCTTAAATGTAAAATGGAGCATTTTTGCCTAAGCGGAAATGACGTATATTAAAAAGTCGTATTTCAGGGTTTTTCCATTTTCAACTCATTTTTCCAACAGATTGTGATCGGTCTTTTTTGGTTCATTTGTTTAACCCAATAGCTACAAATTGCAATTTTGAAAAATTCATATTTTGACTTTTGTAGCTGACTTTTGGAGCACTTTTTAAAGCATTTTTTTAAACTTTTGCAATTTTATTTCGATCGATCTGAAACCTTTCAATAACATAGACATATGAATTTCCAAAGAAAATCAATTTTCAAAGTTTCGATATCACTTCCGGTTTTGACGTCATTTGCTTCTAAACTTTCAATTTCAACTTCCGGAATATTGAAGATATTTGAAAAAAATGTTTTGTGTTATCATAGATTTGGTCATACATAGAAAATAAAATGATGAAATTTTATCCAGGTGTAAGGGATCAGCCGCCATCTTGAACTGACCTATGTTTCTTAAAATTTTAATTCAGAACCGAGGGTTAATCGGATTTTTTTAATTTTGAAATCTACGACTTCTGCAATCGATTGCAAAAAAAATGTAGGTTGTCGATTTTTGAATTTCGATTTCAATTTCTTTACATTTCCGGAACAAGAATTTCAGTAATGACCGAAACTTTCAAGGCTCATATCTAGTGACCTTGACCTTTGATGACCTCTTGACCTGTACAAAAATTATTGCCCTTGACGAAATCTATCAGACGATATATTCATTTCCGATTTATGATGTTTACTTCCGGTTTTATCGCCATTTGAAAATTGCAATTTTTAACTTTAAAGAGCTCTGTCACGTGACCTAATTTACATACGTCACAAATTGTATTTCATTATTACTATGCTAAATCTGCTCTTTCAAATGATATATAACACAATATATTTGAATCAAAATTGCGCTTTTTAAAACTTGCAAATTTTGTGTCAAATTCCATTGAAACTGTGCGTGTTTTTTTGAATTTTTTTCGATCGATCTAAAAACTTACAGGTAGATAGACAATTTGATTCTGAACAAAAAAATATTTCTAGAATCTTTATATTACTTCCGGTTTTGACGTCATTTGCTTGTAATCTTGAAATTTTAACTTCCTTAGTTTTGGAGATATTTGAAAATATTTGTTTGCATTATGTTAAAAATGGTCATCATAAAAGAAATAAATAATGTAATGCGACCCGGAAAAAATATATTACAGTGGAAGTATTATAAAAATTTCCAATTTTTGAAAAATAAAATGCAATGAATAGAGTTTTACGTCCTGTTTTTCTGCACCTATATTGAGGAAGGGCAAACGCCATGCAGTGCGCAATGAGGAAAATTTTGCATTATCCTGATATTATTATCAATTTCCATTTGTCGAGGGATCTTTAACATGCTCAGCCAATTAGCACAACGGTTTATTTACACCTACGATTGAACGCCCTTACCATGTCAGCCCCTCCGACCTGTATCACTGACGGGATTCATCCCTGGACGTTCAGAATGGCGAGCAAGCATACCTGATGGCATATGAGAGACTACGTTGTTATGTTACATTGTATCATCCCCTCAGCACGTCTAACAATTCAGGAGCAGTGTATTGTGTACAGTGTATTGTTTCATTTAACGCTTCTCACTGGTCAATGTTTTGATATAATGTACAACAAATGGTTTTTTATAATATCATAAAACTAAAATACAACAATGAAATTTTTCGGGGAGAATTGTATCCTACTGAACTATATTAAGAATTTTTCAAATGATCTGAAAAAAACACTTGTTTGCCGATCTTGGTGGTAGTAGCAAATATTCACAAATTGTATTTCATTATTACTATGCTAAATCTGCTCTTTCAAATGATATATAACACAATATATTTGAATCAAAATTGCGCTTTTTAAAACTTGCAAATTTTGTGTCAAATTCCATTGAAACTGTGCGTGTTTTTTTTAAATTGTTTCGATCGATCTAAATACTTACAGGTAGATAGACAATTTGATTCTGAACAAAAAAATATTTCTAGAATCTTTATATCACTTTCGGTTTTGACGTCATTTGCTTGTAATCTTGAAATTTTAACTTCCTTAATTTTGGAGATATTTGAAAATATTTGTTTGCATTATGTTAAAAATGGTCATCATAAAAGAAATAAATAATGTAATGCGACCCGGAAAAAATATATTACAGTGGAAGTATTATAAAAATTTCCAATTTTTGAAAAATAAAATGCAATGAATAGAGTTTTACGTCCTGTTTTTCTGCACCTATATTGAGGAAGGGCAAACGCCATGCAGTGCGTAATGAGGAAAATTTTGCATTATCCTGATATTATTATCAATTTCCATTTGTCGAGGGATCTTTAACATGCTCAGCCAATTAGCACAACGGTTTATTTACACCCATGTCAGCCCCTCCGACCTGTATCACTGACGGGATTCATCACTGGACGTTCAGAATGGCGAGCAAGCATACCTGATGGCATGTGAGAGACTACGTTGTTATGTTACATTGTATCATCCCCTCAGCACGTCTAACAATTCAAGAGCAGTATATTGTGTACAGTGTATTGTTTCATTTAACGCTTCTCACTGGTCAATGTTTTGATATAATGTACAACAAATGGTTTTTTATAATATCATAAAACTAAAATACAACAATGACATTTTTCGGGGAGAATTGTATCCTACTGAACTATATTAAGAATTTTTCAAATGATCTGAAAAAAACACTTGCTTGCAAAATATAAGATAAAAACTTACATTTCTGTTGTCTGTATGTTTAAATGCAGTTCTCTCCCTTCAACTGACAAATGTTTGTTGTCTATATGTTCAAATGCAGTTCTATCCCCTCAACTGACAATTGCAAGTGCTTACTTTCTTACATTGTCACTTGCGCTTTTAACGTTTTAAATTATGTAGTAAAATGAAAAAATAAAATCTAAATATAGAAGAAAACGATCCGATGCCAAAAGAAATAAATTCGTTCTAAAAATCTGGTTCTGTCATTTATTAAAAAAAAAGTTTTAAAACTGTATGTCTAAAAACGTTGACCATTAAAATGTTTTTAAAAAAAATAATAATATAAATTTTTTGCTAAGAATGATAAATTACGAGCTGAACTTCGAACTTTTAAGAAAGTTAGCACTCAGAATTCTGATGTCATTTATATATCATATCAAGTAATGGTGTTATGCGGCAGCTGAGTGAGTTAGACGCTTGCTCGCCAACCTGAACGTCCAGGATTGAATCCCGTCAGTGATGCAGGTCGGAGGGGCTGACATGGAAATAGCGCCTAGTCGTTCGGATGGGACAATAAACCAAGGTCCCGTGTGCTATTGGCTGTGCACGTTAAAGACCCCTCGACAGTTGGAAATCGAAAAAAAGAGCAGGCTAATGCACACTGCATGGCGTCTGCCCGTCCTCAGTTAGCCCATATAAATGCAGAAAAATAGGGCGTAAACTCCATTCATTTCACTTCATTTCTTTCATATGTATGATATTGCATAATGAAAAATATTAATATATTCTTTAACTATTATACTTCCAATGATGGATAAAAATGTACATAAATAAAAACAACAACTTTTTAATCAAATGACTTTTCACTACCGATCATACGCTAGTTATTCCATTTTTCACCGAACGTCAACTGGTTATTCTACTTTTCACTCCCGATTAAGAACAATTTATATGTATGGATTGAAAATGACACTTTTCACCCATAGACGAAACCGGATGCGCACTGCCCAGTATCGTCTCACGATTCTAGTGTTTATTTGTAAAGAGACTGAAATTTCAGGACTACAAGAAGAAAATGTCAGGAATTAGACGCCTGGAAACACAATTCTGAAATTTCTGAGGGACTTAACCTTGACAATTTTGAGTAATGGACGCCTGTAAGAGCATTTTCTCCCACCCCCATTCTGATACTTAAATTCAACGGGAAATGCGAGGAAATGTTTATGAGCATCTTATTTTCAATTTTTTTTAAGCGACATACCTGAGACCCTATTTCCAATTAATTCTGAATCTTAAATTCGTTGGGAGATGTCAGGAATTTGAGTATCCAGGCGCCTTTTTCTCAAAATTTTCTTCCGGTGATCCCACAACCAAAAAAGTCGCCAGGAAATTTGAATCTTAAATTCAATGGAAAATGTCAGAATTTAGCGTTTCCATGCGTCAAATTATAAAAAAAATTCTGGTGACATTGCTGTCCCTATACAAATAAAACTTAAATTCGTCAAAAAATAAAAATGTCAGTAAATTGCGTTCGATCGCGTCTAGTTCTCAAAATTGTCTAAATCTGTCTCTCAGATATTTCAGAAATTTGCATTTCCAGGTGTCTTATTCCTAACATTTTCTTCTTGTGATCCCCTATACAAATAAACCTTAAATTCGTCAGGAAATAACGTTTCAGGGAGTTTCTTTTTTAATATTCTTGAGGGGGTTCCAAGACTCCACCCTTGAAGCAATACAGGTAGCAATAACTAAATAGAGTTTAACCACTGCAAGGCTTAAAAATTCACAAAGTTTTCGAGGACGTTTGCACCCCCCTCCATTTTTTTTAGAAGAACTTGGGCCTAGATTTCTATATTTAACATAATATTACAAATTATTAACTATCAATTTGAAATAATACAGAGATATTTATCTTGAAGGGAGAACTCGTCTTTAAGTGTCAACAAGGACATGTATCAATGCGCATGCATATTAATAAGTTTCCGTACATATCCGCCGTTTTTTACGTATGCAAATGAATATACGTCATCATTCCATATAAGGTATATGTTCTATTGTGTAAAAGTCTATTCTGCATGGTTTGATAATACAAAGTGCGTAATGCAAAGTGACTAATGCAGAATGTATAATGCAAAAGTGCCTAATGCAAAATGCATAATGCAAAGAGTAAATTGTTACCTGCATTTCATTGGATTGTTGAGTATTCTTATACATTTTGCATTTTTACACATCGACAATTGTACTTTGCAGCATTAACAAATGCATTTTGTAATTACGACATTGGTATTTTAACGTTGCGACACAATCGACAATATTGGCAACGTTAGTTAGCATCTAGTCAGAATCATGGATCCGCCCCTGATGCATAATGGATATTAATGAATTTTAATTCATTGGACAATTTCCAAGATATCAATAACCATTCTGTTGAAATCTGATGGTGAAATGTCGATTTTATGAAATGTCATTTTTGGCTGAGCCACAAGTTTTTTGTGTTCATGAAAGCTGACCACAATAATTTTAAGTCTGGTAAAACAAGACTATTATTAATTCTTTATTATCCCCCTTTGATTACTCTTTCACGTTTTTCATGGCGCTAAGCTAAAGCAAAATAAATAATATTTTTTATAAATTTTGAGTTATTAAAATGAAAAGTTGCGAATTGATATGTAAAAATGGCACTCATGACCCTATTCCTTTACCTGACGGTGAAGTAGTTGTGTTGGGTAGGAGCCCACTAACGAAAATAAAGGATCCGAAGTGCTCAAGAAATCAAGGTTTGTTTCCCTTTTTTTTTCCCCTTCTTTAAAGACTAAATCTAAAGTAAATAGAGACTTAGGCTATCAAATCCTTTTTTTGTGTATCATAGATAGCATATTTTGCATCATTCCAATTTTTGAATAAATGATAGGCCTACAATCACTGCAAAGGTCCTTAAACTTATGTCATGATTCTAAGTACCTTAGTTAATTTAATAAAGACAATCTGTAAGGTAAGTAAGTGTAAACTGTAAGCTTAGCCTACTATTTTAAAACTGATATATTCAAATTAGGCTATCTTTATCTGAATATTTTGATTTACCTACAAGTTGCAAACATACATGAACAAACATATTGAACATAAATTACAGAAACCACAAATATCTGAAAATTTAAATGATGCAAATAAATTATGAGAACGTAGCCTAAATGAATACCAGTGAGAACGGTAACAAGGAAAAACGGTAACAAAAAAAAAAGGTGAAAACGGTAACAATCTTACAAAAACGGTAACAGAAATATAGTTGAAACGGTAACAAACATGATAAAACGGTAACAAGATATAACGTTAAAACTTGTTACCGTTTTTACAAGATTGTTACCGTTTTCACCTTTTTTTTTTGTTACCGTTTTTCCTTGTTACCGTTCTCACTGGCTACCGCCTAAATGACCCCGATTTTTAGTTGTAGACACTCTTACAGTAAAATATGTGACAGTTTTTTTGTATGCTTAACTATTTCACATATTTCCATATAAGCATATTTTTTGATTATGCTCATTTTTATTACATTACAGTCCAGTTGATAGCTGATTGGAAAAAGCAAGAAGTTGATGTAAAGCAGTTGGGCAATCACTCTGGACATATTAATCAAACTAAAATAGAAAAAGGCAGCAGCATGAAATTAGAACCTGGTTCAACTTTATTCATACTTAATCAGGAATATCCTCACAAAGTGCAATTTCAGTTTCATGATAACAAACCCAAACGATTAAGTGGAATTCAAATTCTAGATACTTCTAGTGCTAAAAAGGCTAAAGTTGATATTAAGACTGAATTACAACAGTTTTACAGTGATATTGATGCCCAGGAGAAATTAATTGAAGAAACTAAAGGTACCAGTACTAATGTAAAAGAATCAGTCCCACCAATAGTGAATTCATCCAAATTATCTAATCAGTCATCAGCCTCAAATACTGTTAGTTCAGTGAAATCATCCAATAACTTTCCTTTACAAAAATGTCAAGTTTCCAACACCGGTGCTTCTAAACTGCCAGAAAAGACAAAAGATGGTATTTTTTCTAGTAATCATTCAAACAGTTCTGAAAAAGATTCTAAAAAGCGTAAATTTAATTTGACTGATCCAAAACAGGAGAATTCTAGCGAAAAAATCATTAAATTGGATGAAAAAGTTTTAAGATCTGACAAATCAGAAAACAAACATTCTAATCCAATTATTGATCTTATGAAGCCAGTGAAAAAGGATGCAAAACCTGATGATAAAAATTCTAAATCAGAAAAAGTTACAAAGTCTGATAAGGACATAATTTTAGCAGCTATTACAGAGTCAAAGAAATCAAAACTGGATTCTAAAGCTGATGCAGATTCAAAATCTGGCAATGATTACAATTTTCACAACAATTCAGAAACCAAACTTAAAGACAAGGATTACAAATCTGACAAAGATTCCAAATCGGATAAGGATAACAAATCTGACAAAGATTACAAATCAGATAAGGATTACAAATCTGACAAAGAATACAAATCTGACAAGAAATATAAATCAGACAAAGATTACGATTACAAATCTGATAAGGATTATAAATCCAGTAAGGATAACAAATCGGACAAGTATGACAAAGATTACAAATCAGGCAAGGATTCCAAATCAGATAAGTATGAAAAGTCCAATAAGTATGACAAATCGGACAAGTATGACAAATCGGACAAAGATTACAAATCGGACAAAGATTACAAATCAGATAAGGACTACAAATCAGATAAGTATGACAAATCGGACAAAGACTCTAAACGTTCAAAATCTGATAAGGATAAAGAATCTAGTGATAACAAGGATTCTAGATCTAAAGACAAAGATTCTAAAAAAGAAGGCAATAAAAAAAAAGACAAGGACAGTTCTACCTCAAAATCTGATAGTCAAGATGATGAAGAGAAACGTGTTAAAGATTTGAGTGAGAAATTAAGATTATTACAAGAAAAACAAAAGGCAGAGAAGAAAGAAAATCCTGAGTCTCCTGTAAAACCAAAGATTGAATTTAAATTTTTCACTAAGAAGACCTCAACAGCAAGTGAATGGAAAAACCATGATAAATTATATATTTACTCTTCTAAAGATGTGGAGGGAAGATCAAAAGTAAGTTGATCAAATATTTAAAGCCAAAAAATTGCTTTCTTTACCTTTCTTTACTTTCTTTAATGAGTTTGAATTGTGTAATGAAAATGAAGTGTGATAAACTTTCCTGCTATATCGGCTGTTAAAACTAGGAAGTGATTTGAATATTTTAAAAATATGATATTGAAAAGATCTTGTGTATGATTTTGATAATGATACTTTATAATTTAGATAGCTGGTTTTGATATTGATGGTACTATAATAACAACAGCTTCAGGAAAAGTCTTTCCTACTCACAGTGGAGACTGGAAGTGAGTGAAATATTTCTTATATCATATCTTTTTATTTGGTCTCAAGTGTGGTATCTCAGACTTAATGTTATGGGTTCTTATCACAGTCAGAGTGTAAAAAGCTGAACATCCAATCCACAAGTCCTCATTATTCTATTTGACCAGCAGTTACAAAGTTTTGTCATATGGAGCATTTTATAGAATATTTATAAGTTCAGAGCAAATTGAATATATTTTCAGGTTACATTACCCTGAAATACCCAAGAAAATTAAAGAATTACATGCAAATGGTTATAAGATAGTATTATTTACCAATCAGGTTTGTATTTTACTGTTAATTTCATTTCATTAAGACTGTTATATGGTGAATTAACCATGATAGCTATTCCTTATTCATTAAGACACATTTTGGAGTAGGAAATTCCTTCTATTACTATTACTTCCAAGGGTCTGGATGCAAGTGAAAGAAGGATAGTACCCTGGATAGACTGATATTGTTCACTGCAGTTTTAATGATTTATATTGAAAATGTATGAATGAACCTAAACTTAGCAAAATTATTTTTTTTTATAGATGGGTGTTGCTAGAGGTAAAGTTAAGATAGAAGATTTAAAAGAGAAATTTTCTAATATAGTTGAACGTCTTCGTGTTCCCATGCAGGTAGGTCTTGAAGATATATAAAATACTACCTCCTATAATGAAAATTAGATTTTAATTATCAAACTTAGTCAATATGACAATGACAATAATGTCTTTCCTTTCATGGGTTGAGAGTGTGCAACACTTCCCTTGATAGAACCATTATATTCACCTTGCAATATGCATCTGTAGACAATTCCATATCAGTCAAAGCATGTACCTAAATAAAGAAGGAAAACTCACTTTCAAAATTTATTTTCACAGTTTTGATTGCATAAAAATTTTACCTTTGACCAATGAAAATTGGTTTTGCTAATATTCTATGATGTTCTACAGCAGGCCCGTAACCAGCCCAGTGCTTCTAGGGGGGCGAACGTCCAAACCAGGGGGGCAGTTAATGTCAATACTCCTGAAAACACGATTTTTCGGTCGTATTTCGATGAATTGACTCCTTAATTTTTTTGAAATTTGGGCTCTCAGATTTCCTGTCATTTTGCAACGAATTTGGATTGGAATACATCCTCTAGAAAATTTTGAGAATTAGACGACTGGAAATGTGATTTACTGTCATTTTGAAAAGAGTTTGGGCTGGGTCGCATCCACTAGGAAATTTTTAGATTTAGACGACTGGAAATGTGATTTACTGTCATTTTGAAAAGAGTTTGGGGGACATCCACTAGAAATTTTTTAGAATTAAACGACTGGAAATGCGATTTTCTGTCATTTTGAAAAGAGTTTGGGCTGGGAAACATTCCCTAGAAAGTTTTGAGATTTTGACGACTGGAAATGTGATTTCTTGTCATTTTGAAAAGAGTTTGGGCTGGGGGACATTCGCTAGAAAATTTTGAGATTTACACAACTGGAAATGCGATTTCTTGTCATTTTGAAAAGAGTTTGGTCAGTGGGATAGCCCCTAGAAAATTTTGATACATAGACAACTGGAAATCCGATTTCCTACTATTTCGCGACATTTTAAGGTTCATGAATGTTTTACTAAATATTTTGGATGTCAAAATATATTTCCAGGGGGGGCGCCGCCCCCCCTGCGCCCCCCTTAGTTACGGGCCTGTACAGACAGCTGCAGTAATGTAAAACAAATTGTTAAAAGAATTGATAAAGTTCAGGGATGCAAGAATGTTTATAAGTTAAGTCAGATTCACTAAAATTGTACATGATTAAATTATATATTTTTTTTAGGTTCTAGTAGCTACTGGTGCTGGTATGTATAGAAAACCCTGTACTGGTATGTGGGATTATCTTAAAGAAGAGGTATGAGCTAATTTGTTACTTATAAAATATTTTATATTTTTTTTATGTTATGTAAGCTTATGTAGAATCAGACAAACCAAGTGAATTCAGTTGGAGCTATTCACTTCAACAGTCAGGGGATGATATTATTGTCTGTATTGATGGACAGAACATAGAAATGTACAAGACTGTAAGTCTTAGTCTACTCATTGTCTACTGAACTTCTGTTTCAATTCCTGGTTGACCTAGTTTCTCCTCTAGGACTAGTTGACTCTAAGTGATACTGTGGCAGAGAGACTGGATGTTCCGTTCGAATTAAATCGCGTTTATCATGGCTTTTAAATTAATATAACTTCTTGCAGAAACCGGAAGTTATGGGCATATCTTCAATTCAATGCATGCGTGCCAAGCATAAATCTTGAGTTATTATTCCCTATCTACATTTCTATGGACAGAAGGAGTTTTTAATTTTTGTCAAATCTTCAGTTTTTCTTGTATATTTACAGGGTAATGATGGAGTTGATATCAAATTAAGAGAAAGTTTTTATGTGGGAGGTAAGTGGTAAATATTTCTTCTTGATTTTGTGGAAATGTTTATGTTCAGTTAAATAATCACTTTTAGACAGTTAATTGTTCTAAGAATAACTGTACTATTTAATAATTTACGTATTTTTATCAAACTATTTATAGATGCAGCAGGTAGACCTGATAAATGGAATCCAGGAAGGAAAAAAGATTTTTCTTGTAGTGATAGATTAGTAAGTTTTCAGCTGTCATTTTCCATATTATAGAGATAATCATTTATTGCACATGTTAAAGCGATACAACCTCTTAGAATGAACAAAAAAATTAAGTTCTCAAACTTGGTCAATCAGAGTATATATTCATCAACGATGTCCAAAGTATACAAACAGAATGCAAAAAACACATGAAACTATGTAAATTTCCATATAATAACAGGTTATAGTTGATAAACGCCTTTAATTTGATTAAGTGTTTTTCAATTATTGTATATAAACATTGTTTTCTGGATTTATCAGATTATTGAGGTAATCTGTTGTATAGTTATGCAACCAGGCAAGTCCCTTGATGAATATAAATTCCTATTGACCAAAGTTGAAAATTTAGATTTTTTGTTCATGCTAAGAGGTTGTATACCTTTAAAATATCAAAATGAATAGATATCAGAACAATTATTAAGAATGGGAGCATGATTTGATACAAGTTTATTTATTTGTAGTTTGCTATCAATATTGGGGTATTGTTTCACACACCAGAAGAATTCTTTTTAAATAAACCAATAGCCAAGTTTTCACTGCCATCTTTTGATCCCGTAAGTATTAACTATATTTCTTTATTCATATTCTATCTATTCATATTTCAATAGTTAGTGTGTTATGGCTTTATTATAATGCACACTAATTAGAGAAGGGTTTCATGTTTTTAGGCACACTCATTGGATTGGTCAATGAACTTTAAAGGAATATGTTCACTTACCATTTGACCAAAAAACTTTTAGTCTCAGAACCTGGAATTTTTTAGCTAATCTAATACGTAATAATCCCCATATATCCATAAATATCAGCGTTTGAAAGGCCAAAATCGATCCTCGAAAATGCTTAACTTTCCCTTTTAAAGTTGAAACATTATATATTGTATGCATTTATTATAGAGAAATTTATCAGAAGAAGATCCTCTTACAACTCCACCTGGTGGCAAAATAACATCGAAATCACAAGAAGTAAGTTTACTTATATTTCTTCTTAAATATTGATATTTGACTAGTTTAATGAAATTTATAGGTTCAGATTCTTTGAAGTAAGAAAATGAATAGTGTATAAAACACTGATGAAATCTAATACTTATTTCATAACAATATTATTCTTTTATATTTGTAGGTGATAGTTTTAACGGGGTTCCCTGCATGTAAGTTTTTATTTCTTTACCTTTTTTTGGCATAATCTGTGCTACAAAGCATAAAAACCTAAAGGTCCAGGTATCACTCCTGGAATTGATGAAGATAATACCTCAATGCAGGTCAAATGGGCTGGATAGGACTTAAATTTCATTTCATTTCATTTGTACAATAAAGTGTTGTATGGGAATATTAAAATAAGCTTTCATTAAATGAAATTAGCACAGTAAAATAGGATAATATACAATATAAACTATTTTGCTTACAGCAGGAAAAACATTTTTTGCTAAGAAGTATTTGGTACCAAACGGATATGTTCATGTGAATAGGGTAAGTTTTAGAAATTAGAATTTGAATTGTATACCGTAAAGTGTACTAGTACTAGTGTAGGTCCCATTTGTTTTTATTTCGAATTAAAAAGTGGAAGGAGCTGATATGGAAAAAGCTTTTTGGTTGTGATAATAATACAAGGCTTTAATGGCTTACTGAATGGTAATTAATTTGAACTAATTGCGCCATTCTGACACAACATAGCCTGTCAGCTATATCGTGATGTCGAGCAGGAAAAAAAAGGTTAGACCTTCCATTTCCATGACTTGTATTTTCAGGATACATTAGGTACTTGGCAGAAATGTGTCAGTTTATGTAAGAAGTCATTACAAGATGGTAAAAGTGTTGTTGTAGACAATACTAATCCTAGTAAAGATTCTAGAGAAAGGTAAGTATTTTTTTAAAAGGGGAATTTTCAGCATTTTTTAGGATCGATCTAGGCCTTGAATATATGCAAATAGCCTTCATAAGTACTACTAATGCACGAAAATCATATAATTCCTTCAATTACGTCACTACTTTCAAACGCCGATATTTATGGGTACACGTGTTTGAATGCTTAAATTTCGTAGGAGAGTTGTGAACAATATTACGGATTAGATAAGCTAAAAAGTTAGTTAGTAAACATATCCCTTTAAAGGTACCATATAATAACTTTATCAGACATGCCAGAATATTTTGATTCCTGACATTTAGGATAGGTAAAATCTGAATAGCAGGTTCCATCTGCTCCAATATTTTACAAGAAAATGGATATGTCACATTCAAATTTATCCTTCTATGAATTTCTCTGCCCTTTTGAACTCTTTCTTGGCTTTTGTAAATAGCATTTCCCAATTTATCCTAGAATTCAAGGTTTTAAATGAGTTTAGTGCTCGTTGAATGACGAATATTATCTATGTTAGAATCCTATATGTTTATTTATAGATATGTTAGCTGTGCAAGAGATGCTGGTGTACCTGTAAGATGTTTTGTATTATCAACAACAATAGATCAAGCTAAACACAATGAAAGGGTAAGTATTATAAAACTATCAATTTCAATTTAATCCAATGATTGAAAGAGAACAGCTGTCTTGAGCCTAAATGTTTAATGGTTCTCCATAATGATGCAGGTTGCAAGACTAACCTGGATAAAGCCTCTAGTTTTGATGGGGCAAAAACTGTAGTCCTTTGTGCTTAAGGCTGTACAGGATTAAAAACTCTTGGCAGTTGGAAATAGAAAAAGAGTGGGCTGTCTTCCCTCACTGCATGGCATTGTATGAGTTCAAACGTACAGAAAAGTAGGACAGAAAACTCACATTTCATTTCAATACTCATAATTACTCTTGTGATATGTTGGGAGCCGCTGAGGGTCCAGGGTTCAATCCCGGCATGGGTCGAGATGATACCTTCGTATTTTTCAACCCGGTTTCCCCCAGTCAGTGATGCAGGTCGGAGGGGCTGACATGGAAAAGCGTCTAGTCGTTCAGATGGGACAATAAACCGAGGTCCCGTGTGTTATTGGCTGTGCACGTTAAAGATCCCTCGACAGTTGGAAATCGAAAATAAGAGCAGGCTAATGCCGCTGTCCTGGCAAAATTTCTCTCATTGAACACTGCATGGCGTTTGCCCGTCCTCAATTAGCCCATATAGGTGCAGAAAAGTAGGACGTAAAACTCCATTCATTTCATTTCATTTTTTCTTGTGATATGTTAATTTATGAATATGTTCATGTATATCTTTTCTTTTAACAGTTTCGAGAAGCTACAGATAAATCTCATAAAGCTATAAATGATTTAATAATGAACTCTTTTAAGTAAGTTTTTCTTCTTTATATATTGATATCTGTATTGATGTTTTTACATAGTAATCATTTGGATGTGACATAGGCAATGTGGGTCAATGGGTCAATGAATATTATTCAATTAGTAACTTGTTATCAATAAATTGTCGACAAATTAGAAAGTAGTGGCAGGTGTCGCGCGCAAAGCAGACCATGCTTACTCTTTTCAAAACACCTGGTGGTAATTCTCTTTGGAGTAGTCCGCTACTATATAACTTTTGATCTCGATTATGCCATGATTTTGGATGCGATTTTGATTAACGGAATTGTTTTGCTTGTACGAAATTTTATTACATTCTTAAATTGGGTGTTTATGACAATGTCAAGAAAACAAAACTAATTACTCAGTAGAGTCATGAATGAAAATGCTTGGTCAAAAGCAATAACTTTTTGTAGAACTATTATATCTTCATTATGTGACTTAGTTATAATTTAACCTACATAATAATCTGTTTCAGGTCCAAGTTAGTTTTCCCAGATAAAGACGAAGGATTCAGTGAAATATTAAAAGTAAATTTTGTGCCTAAATTTGAAAACCCAGATCACTTAAGACTCTATAGACAATTTTTGATGGAAAAATAACGGAACGATCTCATTCTTCTCACATCTTGAAATTAAAGGAATACAAATACCCAGTATCATTAGAAACAATCTAATTAAGAATTTTTAGTTTGTGTTTGAAACTGGAATTAAAGACTATATTCCATGGAATGTTCTAGTGTACCAAGCTGTGCTCCCATTTCTTTGTTAACATCATTCATTATTTTGTAATAAATAGGTGTTGGAAAAATACCCTAAAAATTAAACAAATTTGTTTTATTATATATGATGCTTATCAGAGTTGTTGATTTGACTTTCATTTTCTAGTCATGTTTGTTTATGATGTATAGTCAAAGTAAACCATGTATGGCTATTATTTAAACCATTCAAATTTTCTGTCAATATGTGTCTCTAGTCATAGAAATGCTTTGAGATGGGTTCTCTATTTTTATGCCAACATGGAAATGTGCACACACAAACTCATAAAAATAATTGGCTATAAAAACCAATCGGAAATGGTTATCATAATTTTAAAAATAAGCTGTATTCTAATAACAGGATGCAAAATGAGTCTAATACAATTAAAATCACTCATATATAAAACCATTTATCTTGCTGTGTTTCCCTCTAACGCTAATAAAAAAAGGACTATAATACAAATAAAGATGAAGTCAGAAATATTTTGAGATTATCAAGCTAAAGAGAACATAAATGGTGTTAAATATGACGGGTGTTGTTGATACTGAAAAAATTATATTAATTTACATTTAGTACTCCTGCTACTGATATATTGGGTGTCACACCCCCAAGTTTTACGGAAAGTATCTCAGCCAGTAGTAAACCACATTCTTTTAAAATTCTCAAGGATGTACCTCAAGATGTTGGTGTCCAACCCTAAAAAATATAAAAGTCATTGAAGAAAAATTGTACACGTACTGCACTTAACAAAATATTATAACAAAAAATTCAATATCAAAGCAAATTGCCTATATTAACCTGGGATGAATGTGACCTCCTCCACTTCGACCATCAATATCAACTGTTTTTCCGAGATTTTGTCACAGATATCATGCAAGTACTCCCATAAAGTGATTATCCCACATTTCAGTTTCTGTTCAGAAATTTTGTCCAGCTAGCGCCAGTTATGACTCGGGGGTCATATGGGATTCTCCTTAGGAAAAAGTGTAGTGAGTTAGCGAGACGCATAGACTGTACAGAAACTAAAGGGCAGGATGGTCGCTTTTTGGAAGATGGAACCCTTAGATGAGATCTTTAAGCTTTAATCTATTCTGTACTGGGCGGTTCTTGTACAATATTTATCTGATGACATATTTTCAGGATTGGACAAGGACATGTTGAAGTAAATCTGTGAGAATTTTGAAAGTGATCAGATAACCAACAGCTAAGATACTTTCAATCAAAATCGGAGAAACCCTATCATAAAATCAAACAAACATCCATAGGAAATGGCTGTGTTATGAATAAAACATATTTATTTTTGTTTATTGTCCTATAATAGTTTAAAATCTGAAAGCATTTTTTGTCTACATACTGATATTTTGAACCCTCTAAGATTTGGAAGTTCTATTTTTATTGAATCTTGATTATGAATAATAAATGAAAACTGAAAGCCGATTTTTGATAAATAAGAAAATTATACGAATATATAGTTATAAAATATTTATTTGAAGTAATAAATATTTTAGAAGTATATATAAATATAATTGTCTTATTTATCTATAACTTGTGCTTCTAATATGCCATTGAAAAATCAGATTTTTAACGGTAGTGCATCTTTAACAGAGGCAGATCCAGGATTTATAGAAAGGGGTCGCGCATCTTTAACAGAGGCAGATCCAGGATTTATAGAAAGGGGTCGCTGAAATATAAAATGCTTCAATGGCACCACGAGCGCCAAATTTTTAGGTATGGGTCAAATTGGGTACCAGGATATGCACTGTCGGCAAAAAATATGGAGCCCCCCCCCCCCCCCTTCCGGGTCCGCCCCTGTTTAATGTACTAAATATTTTATTTTAAAAAGCTCAAAACTGATTATAAACAATGGGATTGATTAGCTTTATTGATCCTTGATTAAAACTATGACCAAGTGATGAAAAGAGTTCACCCTATTGTCAGCCTTTTGTTTTAAATCTGTGGGTATGGAGATCTTTTTTAACCCCAGCATAATGGGTGAGCAGAATTCAGAGATTGTAGTCCGGTAATAGTCAGGCCTCATTCAGTTATCAGATGTCCCAGGGTACATTTCTTGTTGCTATGAAAGCTGAAAAAAACATTTCTGAAGAATGGAAAACTATTATAAATTTTAAAAAAAAGATAAGTATTCAACTATTCTACATAGTTTTGAGAATTCAGTGTTTATATCTTTGAGGCACAATAGCTGTAGCAATATTTGTTGATGAGGATTTCTTTCGGCTGTTGGGATTCAATCCTTTGTCAGGAAATTCATTTAAAACCAAATGAATAATTTGTGCATTTGATCTGATGCAAGTTATTTCAAAATTTCATTTAGCTTTTTCATCTAATTTAAGAAAGATTGTTCGAAGTTTCATTTTGAGTATGATGTAAATTGTTAATCAACAACAAACAAAATTTATTCAAGCACGATCGGCAAGTGCTGATAAACGTCCCTTAACTTGTGATGAGCAAATTGACTTTTAGGTATAAATCTAACTGCTATTTTCCTTTTTTATTTAGGTTTTTTTATGATGTAAACTGAAGGTTATTAAGGATATGAGATATATTGTTAAAAACTGAGTATCTACTTAAATAAGTTGGTAAGTACACATAATTTTTAATGTTCATATTCATGAGAAATATTGAGAATAAAGATATTCGTTTGTCTATATCATAAATAGATTTATAAATTGAATTCAGAATAGGAATTTGAAATTAAGTGAAATTGAGAATAAAGATAGTGGTTTGTCTATATCGAATTTGAGCTACTTTCGATAGTTAAAAGCAGAGTTATTGCCCTTGTTTACTACCTGAAATTGTTGTTTACCGCCTGTAGTTGTTGTTTACCACAAACAGTTCTAGATTAGGATTTAGACTTTAAATTGATAATAAAGTAGGGTGAATTATAATTGAGAATAAAGTAGGGTGAATTAAAAATATGAATAAGAGGTTAGATTGAGAATAAAGTAGACTGAATTATAATTGAGAATAAAGTAGGGTGATTTAAGAATATGAATTAGAGGTTAGATTGAGAATAAAGTAGACTGAATTATGATTAAGAATAAAATAGGCTGAATTAAAAATAGAAAGAGGATACTAAAGTAGAACTTTTATAATAAAACAAATTAGATGAAAAATGTCACCCATTGGATTTTTTCACTTCCTGATGAACCTAAGTAAAGTGTGAATGTGTTTTTATCTATCTGATACTTTCTATCTATCTAACTGCTTGAAGAGAAAAAATGACTTGTTTAGGCTCTAAGGGAAGTCTGGCCAAATTTTCTCTTCTCAATTCAAGTCTTATTCCCCACTGTGGCTATAATCTGATGAGCTATGTATCATATAAGACATAAAGAATGAATGTTTGAAGCTCATCAGATTTATAAGGGTTGATTTCATGTTGACAGTGTTTTAGTCACTGAACATGAAGTCAATGCCAAGTATGTGTGTATTTTGTGAGGTCATCGGGAAGTTCTCTCTTCATTAACAACTTCTTTAGGATAAGGGGAGTTGTCAAAATTGTAGGTAATGTTTTCTTTGTTCATTTTATCAGCTCTTGTTTACCACCCTTACTTGGTAGCCTATTCACCACCCAAATCTGGTGTTCACCACCCATACTTCTCGTTTACTACCTACAGTTAGTTCATGTTTACCACCTGTATTTTTTATTTACCACAGTTAGCTCTTTTTTACCACTTCATATTTTTGTTTACCACCCTTACTTGGTAGCCAATTCACCACCCATATTTTGTGTTTACCACCCATACTTTTTGTATACCACCCATAGTTCTTAATGTTTACCACCAGTAGCTCTTGTTTAGCACTCCATGTTCTTGCAATGTTCACCACTCCATGTTCTTGTTCACCACCATACCTCTTGTTTACCACCAATACTTCTTGTTTACCATAAACAGTTCTTGTTTACCACCATTTTTATATCTACCACCAGTAGTTCTTGTTTACCACTCTTGTTTACCACCAATACTTCTTGTTTACCATCAACAGTTCTTGTTTACCACCTTTTTTATGTTTACCACCAGTAGTTCTTGTTTACCACCCATAGTTGATGTTTACCACCAACTGTTTAGACTTTAAATGGACAATAAAGTACGCTGAATTAAAAATTTGAGTCAGGATAAGATTGAGAATAAAGTAGACTGAATTATAATTGAGAATAAAGTAGGGTGAATTAAGAATATGAATAAAAGGTTAGATTGAGAATAAAGTAGACTGAATTATAATTGAGAATAAAGTAGACTGAATTATAATTGAGAATAAAGTAGGGTGAATTAAGAATATGAATTATAGGTTAGATTGAGAATAAAGACTGAATTATAATTAAGAATAAAGTAGGCTGAATTAAAAATAGAAGGAGGATACTGAAGTAGAACTTTTATAATAGAACAAATTAGGTGAAAAATGTCAATTTGATTCACCCATTGGATTTTTTCACTTTCTGATGAAGTAAAGTGTGAATGTGTTTTTATCTATCTGATACTTTCTCTCTATCCAACTGCTTGAAGAGAAAAAAATGACTTCTTTAGGCTCTAAGGGAAGTCTGGCCAAATTTTCTCTTCTCAATTCAAGTCTTATTCCCCACTGTGGTTATAATCTGATGAGCTATTGTATCATATAAGACATAAAAAATGAATGTTTGAAGCTCATCAGATTTATAAGGATTGATTTCATGTTGACAGTGTTTTAGTCACTGAACATGAAGTCAATTCCAAGTATGTGTGTATTTTGTGAGGTCATCGGGAAGTTCTCTCTTCATTAACAACTTCTTTAGGATAAGGGGAGTTGTCAAAATTGTTGGTAATGTTTTCTTTGTTCGTTTTATCAGCTCTTGTTTACCACCCTTACTTGGTAGCCTATTCACCACCCAAATCTTGTGTTCACCACCCATACTTCTCGTTTACTACCTACAGTTAGTTCTTGTTTACCACCTGTATTTTTTGTTTACCACAGTTAGCTCTTTTTTACCACTTCATATTTATGTTTACCACAGTTAGTTCTTGTTTACTACTTCATGTTCTTGTTCACAACTCTATGTTCTTGTTTACCACCCACACTTTTTGTTTACCACCCATAATTCTTAATGTTTACCACCAGTAGCTCTAGTTTAGCACTTCATGTTCTTACAATGTTCACCAATCTATGTTCTTGTGCACCACCATACTTTTTGTTCACCACCATACCTCCTGTTTACCACCAATACTTCTTGTTTACCATCAAAAGTTCTTGTTTACCACTATTTTTATATTTACCACCAATACTTCTTGTTTACCACCTTTTTTATGTTTACCACCAGTAGTTCTTGTTTACCACCCATAGTTGATGTTTAACAACTGTTTAGGCTTAAAATTGAGAATAAAGTAGGCTGAATTAAAAATTTGAGTCAGAATAAGATTGAGAATAAAGTAGGGTGAATTAAGAATATGAATTAGAGGTTAGATTGAGAATAAAGTAGACTGAATTATAATTGTGAATAAAGTAGAGTGAATCAAGGAATATGAATTAAAGGTTAGATTGAGAATAAAGTAGGGTGAATTATGATTAAGAATAAAATAGACGGAATTAAAAATAGAAAGAGGATACTAAAGTAGAACTTTTATAATAAAACAAATTAGGTGAAAAATGTCAATTTGATTCACCCATTGGATTTTTTCACTTCCTGATGAAGTAAAGTTTGAATGTGTTTTTATCTATCTGATACTTTCTCTCTATACAACTGCTTGAAGAGAAAACAATGACTTCTTTAGGCTCTGAGGGAAGTCTGGCCAAATTTTCTCTTTACAATTCAAGTCTTATTCCCCACTGTGGCTATAATCTGATGAGCTATTGTATCATATAAGACATAAAGAATGAATGCTTGAAGCTCATCAGATTTATAAGGGTTGATTTTATGTTGACAGTGTTTTAGTCACTGAACATGAAGTCAATTCCAAGTATGTGTGTATTTTGTGAGGTCATCGGGAAGTTCTCTCTTCATTAACAACTTCTTTAGGATAAGGGGAGTTGTCAAAATTGTTGGTAATGTTTTCTTTGTTCATTTCATCAGCTCTTGTTTACCACCCTTACTTGGTAGCCTATTCACCACCCAAATCTTGTGTTCACCACCCATACTTCTCGTTTACTACCTACAGTTAGTTCTTGTTTACCACCTGTATTTTTTGTTTACCACAGTTAGCTCTTTTTTACCACTTCATATTTTTGTTCACCACCCATACTTCTTGTTTACCACCCTTACTTGGTAGCCAATTCACCACCCATATTTTGTGTTCACCACCCATACTTCTCGTTTACTACCTACAGTTAGTTCATGTTTACCACCTGTATTTATGTTTACCACAGTTAGTTCATGTTTACCACCTGTATTTTTTGTTTACCACAGTTAGTTCTTGTTTACTACTTCATGTTCTTCTTCACCACTCTATGTTCTTGTTTACCACCCATACTTTCTGTTTACCACCCATAATTCTTAATGTTTACCACCAGTAGCTCTAGTTTAGCACTCCATGTTCTTACAATGTTCACCACTCCATGTTCTTACAATGTTCACCACTCCATGTTCTTGTTCACCACCATACTTCTTGATCACCACCATACCTCCTGTTTACCACCAATACTTCTTGTTAACCATCAAAAGTTCTTGTTTACCACTATTTTTATATTTACCACCAGTAGTTCTTGTTCACCACCATACCTCTTGTTTACCACCAATACTTCTTGTTTACCATCAACAGTTCTTGTTTACCACCAGTAGTTTTTGTTTACCACCCATAGTTGATGTTTACCACCAACTGTTTAGACTTTAAATTGACAATAAAGTACGCTGAATTAAAAATTTGAGTCAGGATAAGATTGAGAATAAAGTAGGGTGCATTAAGAATATGAATTAGAGGTTAGATTGAGAATAAAGTAGACTGAATTATAATTGTGAATTAAAAATATGAATTAGAGGTTAGATTGAGAATAAAGTAGGGTGAATTAAGAATATGAATTATAGGTTAGATTGAGAATAAAGTAGACTGAATTTTAATTAAGAATAAAGTAGGGTGAATTAAAAATAGAAAGAGGTTACTGTAGTAGAACTTTTAAAATAGAACAAATTAGGTTAAAAATGTCAATTTGATTCACCCATTGGATTTTTCACTTCCTGATAAAGTAAAGTGTGAATGTGTTTTTATCTATCTGATACTTTCTATCTATCCAACTGCTTGAAGAGAAAAAATGACTTCTTTAGGCTCTAAGGGAAGTTTGGCCAAATTTTCTCTTCCCAATTCAAGTCTAATTCCCCACTGTGGCTATAATCTGATGAGCTATGTATCATATAAGACATAAAGAATGAATGTTTGAAGTTCATCAGATTTATAAGGGTTGATTTCATGTTGACAGTGTTTTAGTCAATGAACATAAGTCAATTCCAAGTATGTGTGTATTTTGTGTTTTCTCTTCAAAAACAACTTCTTTAGGATAAAAATCACCAGTATTCACTCCTTCCTGATGAAGTATGAATGTTTTTATCTATCTGATACTTTCTCTCTATCCAACTGCTTGAAGAGAAACAATGACTTCTTTAGGCTCTAAGGGAAGTTTGGCCAAATTTTCTCTTCACAATTCAAGTCTTATTCCCCACTGTGGCTATAATCTGATGAGCTATTGTATCATATAAGACATAAAGAATGAATGTTTGTAGCTCATCAGATTTATAAGGGTTGATTTCATGTTGACAGTGTTTTAGTCACTGAACATGAAGTCAATTCCAAGTATGTGCGTATTTTGTGAGGTCATCAGGAAGTTTTCTCTTCAAAAACAACTTCTTTAGGATAAGGGAAGTTGAAATTGTAGATAATGGTAATATTTTCCTTGTGGATTTTATCAGACGGTAGATATTCCAGTGTCTAACTTTCAGTGACTAGTGATCTGTATGGTTGAGGACGGAGGCTATATTTATACTTTTACTTTTATTTTCTTTATGATTTTTTAACTTTTGTTTTTGTTCACCACATGTAGTTCTTGTTTACCAACTACAGCTTTTGTTAACCAACATTTGGTTCTTGTTTACCACCTATAGTTATTATTTCTCACTTATGGTTCTTGTTTACCATCCATTTTTCTTGTTTACCACCCTCACTTCTTGTTTACCACCTTCAGCTCTTGTTTACCACCTGTAGGATTTTGTTTACCACCTGTTATGTAGGATTTTGTTTACAACATGTATTTAATTAAACCACCTGTATTTCTTGTTTACCACCTGTCGTCTTGTTCTCCATCCGCTGACCTTGTTTACCATCCTCACTTACAATTTACCACCCTCACTTCTTATTTACCAACAGTTCTTGTTTACCACCTATAGTTATTATTTCTCACTTATGGTTCTTGTTTACCATCCATTTTTCTTATTTACCACCCTCACTTCTTGTTTACCACCTTCAGCTCTTGTTTACCACCTGTAGGATTTTGTTTACAACATGTATTTAATTAAACCACCTGTATTTCTTGTTTACCACCTGTCGTCTTGTTCTCCGTCCACTGTTCTTGTTTACCATCCTCACTTACTATTTACCACCCTCACTTCTTATTTACCAACAGTTCTTGTTTATCACCTGCAGTTTTTGTTCTCCATTTACTGTTCTTGTTTGCCACCACCAGTTCTTGTTTATCAACCGTAGTTCTTGTTTATCACCAGTATTCACTTCCTGATGAAGTAAAGTGTGAATGTTTTTATCTATCTGATACTTTCTATCTATCCAACTGCTTGAAGAGAAAAAATGACTTCTTTAGGCTCTAAGGGAAGTCTGGCCAAATTTTTTCTTCTCAATTCAATTCTTATTCCCCACTGTGGTTATAATCTGATGAGCTATTGTATCATATAAGACATAAAGAATGAATGTTTGAAGCTCATCAGATTTATAAGGGTTGATTTCATGTTGACAGTGTTTTAGTCACTGAACATGAAGTCAATTCCAAGTATTTATGTATTTTGTGAGGTCAACAGGAAGTTTTCTCATCAGTAACAACTTCTTTAAGATAAGGGGAGTTGTCAAAATTGTAGGTAATGGTAATATTTTCCTTGTGGATTTTTATCAGACGGTAGATATTCCAGTGTCTAACTTTCAGTGACTAGTGATCTGTATGGTTGAGGACGGAGGCTATATTTATACTTTTACTTTTATTTTCTTTATGATTTTTTAAATTTTGTTTTTGTTCACCACATGTAGTTCTTGTTTACCAACTACAGCTTTTTTTCCCCAACATTTGGTTCTTGTTTACCTCCTATAGTTATTATTTCTCACTTATGGTTCTTGTTTACCATCCATTTTTCTTGTTTAGCACTCTCACTTCTTGTTTACCACCTGTAGGATTTTGTTTACAATATATATTTAATTAAACCACCTGTATTTCTTGTTTACCACCTGAAGTTCTTGTTCTCCGTCCACTGTTCTTGTTTACCATCCTCACTTACTATTTACCACCCTCACTTCTTATTTACCAACAGTTCTTGTTTACCACCTATAGTTATTATTTCTCACTTATGGTTCTTGTTTACCATCCATTTTTCTTGTTTACCACCCTCACTTCTTGTTTACCACCTTCAGCTCTTGTTTACCACCTGTAGGATTTTGTTTACCACCTGTTATGTAGGATTTTGTTTACAACATGTATTTAATTAAACCACCTGTATTTCTTGTTTACCACCTGAAGTTCTTGTTCTCCATCCACTGTTCTTGTTTACCATCCTCACTTATTATTTACCACCCTCACTTCTTATTTTCCAACAGTTCTTGTTTACCACCTATAGTTATTATTTCTCACTTATGGTTCTTGTTTACCATCCATTTTTCTTATTTACCACCCTCACTTCTTGTTTACCACCTTCAGCTCTTGTTTACCACCTGTAGGATTTTGTTTACAACATGTATTTAATTAAACCACCTGTATTTCTTGTTTACCACCTGTCGTCTTGTTCTCCGTCCACTGTTCTTGTTTACCATCCTCACTTACTATTTACCACCCTCACTTCTTATTTACCAACAGTTCTTGTTTATCACCTGCAGTTTTTGTTCTCCATTTACTGTTCTTGTTTGCCACCACCAGTTCTTGTTTATCAACCGTAGTTCTTGTTTATCACCAGTATTCACTTCCTGATGAAGTAAAGTGTGAATGTGAATGATACTTTCTATCTATCCAACTGCTTGAAGAGAAAAAATGACTTCTTTAGGCTCTAAGGGAAGTCTGGCCAAATTTTTTCTTCTCAATTCAATTCTTATTCCCCACTGTGGCTATAATCTGATGAGCTATTGTATCATATAAGACATCCAGTTTTCTTGTTAACCACCCTCACTTCTTGTTTACCACCTTCAGCTCTTGTTTACCACCTGTAGGATTTTGTTTACAACATGTATTTAATTAAACCACCTGTATTTCTTGTTTACCACCTGAAGTTCTTGTTCTCCATCCACTGTTCTTGTTTAACATCCTCACTTACTATTTACCACCCTCACTTCTTATTTACCAACAGTTCTTGTTTATCACCTGCAGTTTTTGTTCTCCATTTACTGTTCTTGTTTGCCACCACCAGTTCTTGTTTATCAACCGTAGTTCTTGTTTATCACCAGTATTCACTTCCTGATGAAGTAAAGTGTGAATGTTTTTATCTATCTGATACTTTCTATCTATCCAACTGCATGAAGAGAAAAAATGACTTCTTTAGGCTCTAACGGAAGTCTGGCCAAATTTTCTCTTCTCAATTCAAGTCTTATTCCCCACTGTGGCTATAATCTGATGAGCTATTGTATCATATAAGACATAAAGAATGAATGTTTGAAGCTCATCAGATTTATAAGGGTTGATTTCATGTTGACAGTGTTTTAGTCACTGAACATGAAGTCAATTCCAAGTATGTATGTATTTTGTGAGGTCAACAGGAAGTTTTCTCATCAGTAACAACTTCTATAAGATAAGGGGAGTTGTCAAAATTGTAGGTAATGGTAATATTTCCTTCTGGATTTTTATCAGACGGTAGATATTCCAGTGTCTAACTTTCAGTGACTAGTGATCTGTATGGTTGAGGACGGAAGCTATTTTTATACTTTTACTTTTATTTTCTTTATGATTTTTTAACTTTTGTTTTTGTTCACCACATGTAGTTCTTGTTTACCAACTACAGCTTTTGTTAACCAACATTTGGTTCTTGTTTACCACCTATAGTTATTATTTCTCACTTATGGTTCTTGTTTACCATCCATTTTTCTTGTTTACCACCCTCACTTCTTGTTTACCACCTTCAGCTCTTGTTTACCACCTGTAGGATTTTGTTTACAACATGTATTTAATTAAACCACCTGTATTTCTTGTTTACCACCTGAATTTCTTGTTCTCCATCCACTGTTCTTGTTTACCACATATAGTTATTATTTCTCACTTATGGTTCTTGTTTACCATCCATTTTTCTTGTTTACCACCCTCACTTCTTGTTTACCACCTTCAGCTCATGTTTACCACCTGTAGGATTTTGTTTACCACCTGTTATGTAGGATTTTGTTTACAACATGTATTTAATTAAACCACCTGTATTTCTTGTTTACCACCTGTCGTCTTGTTCTCCATCCGCTGACCTTGTTTACCATCCTCACTTACAATTTACCACCCTCACTTCTTATTTACCAACAGTTCTTGTTTATCACTTGCAGTTCTTGTTTTCCATTTACTGTTCTTGATTACCACCCTCACTTCTTGTTTACCACCTTCACTTCTTGTTTTCCACCACCAGTTCTTGTTTATCAACCGTAGTTCTTGGTTATCACCAGTATTCACTTCCTGATGAACTAAGGTGTGACTGTTTTTATCTATCGGATACTTTATATCAATCCAACTGCTTGAAGAGAAAAAATGACTTCTTTAGGCTCTAAGGGAAGTCTGGCCAAATTTTCTCTTCTCAATTCAAGTCTTATTCCCCACTGTGGCTATAATCTGATGAACTATTGTATCATATAAGACATAAAGAATGAATGTTTGAAGTTCATCAGATTTATAAGGGTTGATTTCATGTTGACAGTGTTTTAGTCACTGAAGTCAATTCCAAGTATGTGTTTATTTTGTGTTTTCTCTTCAAAAACAACTTCTTTAGGATAAGGGGAGTTGTCAAAATTATAGGTTATTTTCCTTGTGGATTTTATCAGACAGTAAATATTTCAGTGTCTAACTTTTATAATTTTGTAATTTTTGTTTTTGTTCACCACCTGTAGTTCTTGTTTACCAACTACAGGTCTTGTTTACCACCCTTGGTTCCTGTTTACCACCTATAGTTCTTATTTCTCACTTATGGTTCGTGTTTACCATTAATAGTTCTTATTCCCACTTATGGTTCTTGTTTACCACCCTTGGTTCGTGTTTACCACCAATAGTTCTTATTTCTCATTTATGGTTCTTGTTTACCACCTATAGTTCTTATTTCTCACTTATGGTTCTTGTTTACCACCAATAGTTCTTATTTCTCATTTATGGTTCTTGTTTACCACCTATAGTTCTTATTTCTCACTTATGGTTCTTGTTTACCACCAATAGTTCTTATTTCTCATTTATGGTTCTTGTTTACCACCTATAGTTCTTATTTCTCACTTATGGTTCTTGTTTACCACCTATAGTTCTTATTTCTCACTTATGGTTCTTTTACCACCATTAGCTATGGTGTCAGAACGGTCATGTGTGTGGTTCAGTGTCAGTGCATATAGTTGTATGAGCTTTAACACTTAAAAAGGAAGGAAATCTATAAAGGGAGAAAACCTTTAAACTGTCTAAAATTTAAAGAAATAACATTGTTGCATTTTTTATGTTTAGGTTTCTACACCAACCATTCTCTCCGAGCTACATGTGGAACACAGAGGATGTAATAGTTATTAATGTGTTGACTTTATAATACCAGAAATAGACTGGATGTGATGACAACCAAGGAGTTGAACTGGATGTCCAATATTAATTCTTCAGATTGAAATGGATAACTGAAATTGGCTCTTCAATTACTATGACTTTCAAACAATATGTGTTTCAAACAAACCAGTGATTTAAAATGTATAATGATTGAAATAAATTATTTTGTCTGGTCTTGTTAATTTACTCTGAGTAGGCTAGCCTGAAATTTGCAAGCTTTGTGTTCAAAATTACATAAGATACTTAGGTTGACTTTTCCCCATCACTGGAATAGTCTATTACAACCCAGAATTCTAGTCATTAGTAAAACATTTACTATATGAACTCTGCAAAAGACATATATCCATCTATACACAAGAACATAACCATAAAACAAGTACATACATTCAAACCACTAAACATATCACCAAGACATTGTGTTGAAACTTAGGCTTGTTTACATGCATTCATTTACCCCATGGGTATTTTTACCCTAGGGGGTATATTTGCCTTGAGGGGTAAATTTAGACATATAAACGCATTTACCCCATGGGTATTTTTACCCTAGTGGGTATATTTGCCTAGAGGGGTAAAATTAGACATATAAACGCATTTACCCCAGTGGTTATTATTACCCCATGTGGTAAATTTGCACTACCTCTGGAGGTAGAGCAAATGTGTTTACCCCAGGGGTACATTTACCCCTGGGTGGCATTATGTGCATGTAAACTCATTTTGATATTTACCCAGACTTATATACTGACTTAAAACACTAACAGAATATGGAATATTACCAGATTTATACCGGTTTGGAACACCCCTTATAATTTGCAATATAATTTGTCTTTATATCCATTAACAACCTCCCACAATTCTTCACCACGTGGAAATCTCACCAGTACATTGAACATCGTCTGATGTATTCACAGACGTCGTGAACACAGATACACACTGTTGATCTGGCTATTCCGAACAAATTGCTTATAGTAGTTCTATATTCCACTGTTGTGGCCAAAAAGTATATAGCTACTGCAACACGATGTTCAGTGGTCAAGGCTTCTCTTACTTCTGAAGAACGTTGCAAATGTGGTTGTAACTGTTGGCAGACAATGAGAAATACTCCTCGAGACATTCTGAAATTTTCAACCCACTGGCTATCATCAAATGTTTTTAAAACAATATCGTTCCACCAACTTCTGCTTCTTTCCTTCATCCATATTAATCTTTCTCGTAGCAAAGATGAGCAGATGGCCAAAACAAACGCTTGTATCATCCGTTGCCTTCTCCTTTTCCGTGCACTGCGTCTAAAGTTCTCCATTGTCATGACTCAAATGAACTAAACTGATTGATATTATAATGGAATACCCCAAATATACAGGTACATATAAACTCAACCATTATTTGCCTTATGCCCTCATGGGTATATTTACCCTCAGGGGGTATTTTACCCCTGGCCTGGGGCAAGAGGACGCATATAAACAAGCCTTTAGTGTGAGCTTTTGATTGACAAGTTCCAAATTAATGACTTTACAATGAACAGTTTTGGAGTGTTCTTGACTTAGTAAAATCGCATTCACATTTTTTTTGTATCGCGATTGAGGCTACAGTTACTATCCGATCTCGATGAAACTTGGAATGCATGTATGATTCGATTTTGACAAAAAATAACAAGAAATGTTTTTGAGCTGCCATTGACTTTGTCAAAATGCATCAAATTTGACTTGTATTCATGATGGAGACTACAATTATTGTCTGATTTTAATGAAACTCAAATTCAAAGATAGCTTGCCAGGCAAGGTAATATACATCCACTGGCAGCTTTGACACTTTAAACAAATATATTTGATAGTTACAGGAAAAAATATTCAACTTTCACTCATACACCTCTTTTGAACTTTTTGTGATAATACTGAACAATATTATCAAAATCCATCAAGGGTAATGTATTCTAGAGTGTTAACGAGGCAAAAATTTAATGTATATTCAAGAACAAGGAAAATAATTAACAGTAAATATTTTTTTCAATAGGGTTCATCATTGGGTGGTAATAAACATTATCAGTAAGTTTTGTCAAAATCTGATAAGGACATTCACATCAAGTTTCTTCAAAATCCCTTGAGTATTTGTGCCTCGTAGAGTGTATATGAGCTAAAAATTGAACACCTTTAAAAGAATAAGGGAAATAATTCAGAGTAAATATTTTACGATTTTTCTGATTTTCAATAGGGTTCATCATTGGGTGGTTATAAATATTATCAGTAAGTTTTGTCAATATCCGTTAAGAATTGTGACCTGTAGAGTGTTTACGAGCTAAAAGTATAACACATTTTCAAGAACAAGGGCAATAATTCATAGTAAATATTGTTTGATTTTGCTGATTTTCAATAGGGTTCATACTTTGGTAACAGTAAGTTTTGTCAAAATCCGTCAAGAATTGAGCAATGTGAACTAACAGATTTTCAGATGTCACATCCACAATGGTCATCAGTTATGCAAGTATATTTTGCAGGTACAATGTCATTTGAATTTAGAAATAAATAAACATGTTTAAGATGAAGATTTTATGTCTAAGATAGTGAAAATTATAAATATTAAGATACAAATAAGGCAACATAAAGATCAACAAATACATGTTATAATTTGATAAACAACATAGTCAACAACAAAATCTTTGGATATCTCTCATGAAAAATAATTTGAATTCTTTGGTAAGGGATATTTTTTTTTTTTTACAGGAAATGAAAAGAAATATCACATATCTTTGGATAGGTAAAAAAATATACACAAACTTTTTTGTCATCACAATATTTGTGGCAAAAACATTTCTGAATTTTGATAGAAAATAATGCAAAATGTTTCTTTGGACGGAATAATTTGGTTGAAAAATAAAATTAACAAAAATATCACAATGTATAAGAAAAAATTACTAGAAAATGAATAAATAACAAGATAGATAATAAATAAACTGCTAGGTATATATGGTATAAAAAGTTATTAATATATAAATAATCTATTTGATATCACAGAGTAATGCTACTCCTCTCATTATCCAGTGTGCTGGAGATTGACTCTGACTCTGGGCACATTTCAAAGTGACATCAGCAATGTAAGTCAAGTCAGTTCTTCTGGGCTTCTTGTAAATTGGACAGACATACATCGTTCTTACATCATAGGTTGGTCCACTTGTACTGTTAACAGCAGTAATATGAATAATAGGCATATTATCAAACAGTTGTTTCGGTCGTGGTTCACATAATTTATTATTTCTCTTGTCCCAACCAGCACCTTCGAGGAACAGACCATAAACATAGACTCCCTCTGTTGGTGGTGCTGGTATATCTTCTTTATTCTGGTATTTAGTAACATCATTACTTAATATAACACTGTCTAAAGCCCAGCCTTTATGAGCTCTTGTCACCTCCTAAAATACAAAACATACAAGTTACTTGTGAATTGGGGATCATATGCTATAGAATGGTCAAATAATCAAATAATACAGGCTCTCTGTGAAGGATGCTGATGTCATAAAACCAACATCAGATCTGCATGTTTCCAGAAAATGAATTTGATTGGGATTTTCTTGTTAGTCTTAGTCTTGGGGTATGGGGGTCATATATCATTCAAATACATATCTATTTCTTTTTTAATGAAGTATGTAACTGAAAAATGAAAGACATCACTATGAATTTTAAATTTTGAAAGCAATATAAAGGATAAACAAGCTTAAATATGAAATACTAAATTACAAACCTGTCTCATGGCTGTTAGGAAACCTTGTGAATTAAAGAATCCAGTCATCCAGAAGGATAATGGTCGGCCATCAAAACACCAGGTATGGAACTGTTGATTTCTATCAATTAATTCAGTGAACCAGAAACCTAGAGTACTGGAATCCCAGGATACCTTGAAAAAAATTTCAAACAAATATTCAATATGCTTAAAAAAATAACACGAGATATCATCATGAAAATATCAGTCGCAAATCTAAGTCAGTGAAAGGGAAAATGACATAAACTTGTCATCTACGAACCAACCAAGGGAAATCTAATGACATTGAACCAGCTTCTGATTGAAATGTTTTCCAGAGTATGTGAAACTACAAGGTTTTTCATTTTGTAAAATTTAAAATAAAAGTAGCACTCACTTTACTCCATGATTTAGGTATTCTGGCATCATACATGGAATCTAAAGCATCTCTCAGATTTTCACTCATGATTATAGTTCCCTCAATGGCCAGTTTTAGATCTTGTAATGTAGTGCGTACTAAACTTATAACTCTCTGCATTCTGTCAATTTCTTGTCGTAAGAAGATGTTGATTGGTTGATATTCTCCCATCTTTTTCAAAGCATTAGAGACCTCGAAAGGGACATAATCTGGCGGTAGTTTATCTAACATGTCGTCTGCTAATCTTGATACGATACTTTCTCTGGTTTCACCACCACCACTACTACTATCTTTAGGTTGAATACTTAATATAGTATCTAAACTAGTTTTAGCTGTATTACTTTGATATCTGTAATGATACAATTTATTCATAATATTACAGCAGTACTTCAACAATTAGTTTTACAACAAAATATTCAATATTCTTTTTATGTTTCCAAGATTTCAGAACCATTTGTCTTGACAATGAAAGTCAACCACATGTGCGATAAGATAATCATTTCCATCATGACAAAATCTAAACCCGCCTTTCCCTAATATCTGAAAACTGACTTACGTAATATCAGCATTAGCATGTAATCCAAAAACTTCTGGTGAATCATTATTTGGTAAATCATTGATAAATTCATGATATTCAGCAATTTTCTGACATTTTGGTATGACATAACCTTTACTGAAACTGAAATTACTGTTAAACATCTTTTCATCAAACCATTCAGTACAGAATGTATTGAGCAGACGTTTATCAAAATCATCTGTAACTCGGCCGCCATATTGAATTTCACCCAACATGTAGCGTACACAAGTCCAAGTTACACCCTGAAATCAGAAAAGCATATATTATGTGAACATGCAAAGAACCAAATAACATTATAAAATTATAGTATAAGTTATGCAGCATATCGTTGGATGATCTCAAGTCCAGATAAAAAATGAACAATGAAATTAAAGGGGAACTTACACAAATATAAAATTTCAAAACTTCCTATGAAAGAATTTTAGCATAGAGATTGCTAAATGGTAGAGCATCGAACAATTGGTGATAGTTATGTTTTAAAATTACAGAAAAATATCTTACTCGTTTTATATCCATATCATCAAGATGGTTCTGTACAAATTGTACACTGGCATTATAATCAGCAGTATTAAATTCATAGGGTATATTCCATCCTAGAGGTCCAAACTTTCTTCTTTCTTGTACAATAGTATGTAGAAATCCTACAGCATATAACATGGGTTTCCATTGTGGCATGTTAGATATATCTAGGAAATCTTGAGTAATGTTAGTATAGGTTCTCTTTAAACCAGCTTTAATACCTTGAGGTGGTTCATTCGTGAATTTAATGGACATCTGAAATAAATGAAATAAACACCACCCATTCATTTCAGAGAAATAATTTAAAGGGGACCAGTCTTCATTTTCATTGGTTGATTTGGGTCTTGAATATACTTAAGTATCCTTCAGAAGCACTAGAAATGTACGAAAATTTCCTTCAAATATATCTTAAATTAGACATTTCTCCTTCTATTTCTATAGATGACTTTTCTATATATTGCATAGTATCGCTAATGTGTAGTAGGGCATTATAACTTTCAAATGCTAATAATTATGGATGCACATGGATTTGAAGGCTCAAATTTCAATGGTGAGTTGTGATAACCAGTACTAAATTGCTGAGCTAAAAAAGTCCCCGTTTCTGAGACTTGGAAAAATCAACCCACGAAAATGAAGCCTGTGCCTCTTTAAGATAATGTTTAACCATTCTATACTTGGTAACAGATATTGTCTCTTCATATGTTTGTTTCTCTCACTGAAGTCACCAGATAATTGAAAAATAACACATTATTTATAAGATTTGAACGACATGTAGAAGCAAGGAGCACATGTAACAAAACAATAGACAATATCATTGAATATGACACACTTCTTTAATAAATCTCTTGTTTTCTTGTTGGTATATATTTTGTTTTGTTTTATTCTCTTGCCATTACATCTGATGACGATATGTGTACAAGGGTAGGCTGAAAAGTTCATAAACCATGTTGTTAGTATCAGAAAATGTTGAATTTAATGCATGCCAAGTTTCATCACTGAGGCATAACTCCTTCTGAGTCAGGCTATAAACTTTTCAGCCCACCCTTGTATCTTGTGTTGAAACGTTATGTGCCTAACTGTAATAAAGAAGTGTGTTATATTCCATAATATTGTCTTGTGTTTTGTTATAAACACATTATTTGTTGTAAAACATACCTGAAGGAAACTGATGGGGAATTTAACATGTTCTTCTGTTGTTACCCACAATCTAAACTCATCATGTATACTTTCTGTTTCAATTATAGTATCCATTACTTCTACTACAAAATCTAAACTTAGATGACAGTTCTGTAGCAACAACCAGCCACCATTTTGAACACCAAAAGATGTCAGACGTCTGGCATGTACTTCTTGACCTTGACCCATAGAGATGGCCTTACATTCTGAAAAGTGAAAAGAGCATTGAGTTGCAATTTGCAATATTTGTATAGGAAAATGACTAGCACTTACTTGACTGAATGCAATTTTATCATCAGGGATAAATATACTCATGTAGGTATAGGTACTTACCAATCCTGTGTTTCTTGGCAAGAGCTTCAATATTGGTGGTAGGATCTGAACCCATAGACAATAAACAGACCAATGGGTTACGATTATCACTTTCTTGCCACATTTTCTCCATGTCCAAAATGACACCCTCAGCATATTTATCACCCAGTGTATCGGCAATGTATTTCTTAGCTTGTGGTAGTGTCCTATCTGGACACCATGATCGTACTAATAACAGACGTCTAAATACATCTAGTGAATTATTATAACCATCAGGTATTACTTCTTCTTCTGGAGAGTCTTTATCGAACCATTGTTTCCATAACTTTTCATTTCTTGATACCTGTGGACAATAGTAATAATTAATTAATAATAAGCCATGTGTTCAGTTCTAATTCTCCATATTGGAAAACAAAGTCCCATTTTCAAACATCACAAAAATTAATCTCATCTTTGTAGCATGTGTAAATAGCAGAAGATGAGACTTTTACCAGTTAAAGCAATCAGAAGTACCTATTGTCACCGTATGTTCATACTGAAATGTGAATGACTGACAGAAGTCCACATCCTAAAAATTAGTGAAATTATGCCACGAGGGTCTGCCACATTGATGTTATAATATATAATGGATTAATACTTTAAAGGAGAATGTTCAGCATTTTTGAGGATCGATTTGGGCCTTGAATTTATGTAAATAGCCTTCAGATTTACTGGAACTGACCAAAAATTGCACAATCCCTTCAATTATACCAGTACCTTAACAGTTATCTTTTATTTTCTGTCTATGTGTTTTCTATAGTCATAGTCTTACTAAACGATAAGTCATATTTTTTACTTTTAAACGCTGATATGTATGGATACACATGAATTTGAAGGCTTAAATTTTGAGGGAGAGTTTGGAACATTATAATGGATTAGATAAGGTAAAAAATTTCGAGTTCTGAGACTGAACGGTTAATGAACATATCCCTTTAAATACTGACCTGGTCCAAGATACCAGAGAATTGATGTAGGTTACTCAATTCTACCAGATTCAACCATGTTAAATCAACAATCCATTTATGTGGTTTGGGTGCAACAACATTCAAATCTAATGATGCACCACCTTAAATAAAAAAAATCAGCTTTAGTTAAAATATTGACCTTGTGTTATAAAAATAAAATGGTAACTTGTCTTAAATTTCAAATTACTTTTTTTCTTACAAAGAAACTGAGTTAAAATTGTCGAAAAGTTGATCTAGTTTTTATTTAGATTTGTTAACAGTTAACTTTACCTTTAATTAAAGTCATAAATTCTTCATGTTTTATTTTTCCACCTTGAAGGTCAATCTTCAAGGCCAATAGCAAGGTGAAGGTCAGTTTATCTTTCTCATATAAACCACGTACAGCATATCTATATACTTCATAAGTCATGAACTCAATTATATTCAATATACGTTTCTGCGTAATTGGTGACTTGATCGATCTGAAATACAAAGTGAAAGTCAAATTTCATAAAATATTCCAATATACTAAATAATTCTTAAAGATAAGTAACAGCACCATTTAGATCTTTCATTTCAAGAAACTGATAGATTCGTCATTTAAGTTGTCGGTCACTTACAAATAAACAATATCAAATAACAGTCATGTATCATGATAAAAGGCAGCCTATTTTTGTATCCCTCCGACCTATATCTGACTGATTTAATTTTATTTAACACTTTTCATACATTATAATTGCAATATAATTTGAAATGATGGCAAGGATGAGAATGTTACAAACTTTCATTAATTAAAACCTGTTCGTTTATACACCTATACAGTACCGTGCAATATATATTCGTACATAGAAATGGGTTGCTTTTCTCGTCTCGGGTGTTTTCTATGTACCCCCTTCATTCTACACACTTCTTAAAACTTGCTAATTGTACTCCTGGACACAAGTCCAACATTTCTGATACATATAGGTGATGGTTTTCGCCCTTTGTAATAATTTCCAAGCGATGTGCAAGTATGTAAGGTCGTAGAGCGAATGTAACCACACCGCCATTTTGTACGAATATTTATTGCACGGTACTGTATATCTATACGTTATTCTAATTTCTAAACATAAAAAGTTTACCTTGCTAATGATCTATCAAATAAACCAAGGAATTGTTTTAATGAAGTTTGATACATAACATTAACTAAACTCATTTCTGTTATCAAGAAATAGAGAATACTGCCTCGTGTAGCTACAGGTCGGAACTCTTCACGAGCTGTGTTTATTTTAATCTCTGTTTCTGCTGCGTTCTTCAATTTCTGACTCACGTCATCTGCTGTAACTTTTGTTATATTTAAAACATTGATTAAATCTTCATCGTCAACTAGAGAGCCCTGTAAACAAACACAAAATATTAAAATTTAACCACAGCTTTGTTTTACATCAAAATGATCAGCAATGATGCGCAAAGTCTTCAGGGAAATGAGTTTGAAATTTTGGTGTATTTGGAGAAATTGATACAGCCGTTTACAACTTCAATAAGAAATAAGAAAATCTGTGTTCAAATGATCTGTATTAAGTCAAGGATTCAATAACATTCAACTTCAGTACATTAGTAAAAAAGGTTTTTTTTTAATCTAGAGTATTTGATTTAAGTATACAAACACCCATACATGACTATTTTGAGAGATACGAACCTGAGTGGATGTTAATCTGAAGAGTAAATTATCTTCTAATTCTTTCATCTTTCTTTTATTAGACGTAACTTCTTCCATTAGACTTACTCTTTCACTTTCTAATTCCTGAAATTATAATTTGTTAAGTTGTACCTGCTTGCGACGACTTATCGGAAATTTTTTCATAAACTTCCATTTATAGAATATTAAACTCGTACATTTCAATTGAAAAAAATTCCTACAAATAAAAATATGATCCATAGCATGGCAAAATCCAGAGTAAAAGTATAGTTGTGACACCATCAGTTGTTTTGACTTGAGTAAGCAATGTCTTGATTTATTTATGTTGATTAAACAAATCCGTCAAGATGAAAGTCTGTCTAAATATTTTAGGAAAATGTTATTGAAGATTGTAGATTATGTAAAGCAACTTACAGCTTTTTCTGTTTTGATGACTCGACCTAGTAACTGATCTTCTAAACCTTTCATAGTAACAGTAAAATCAATGATGGAGGTACCAGCTGATATTTCAGGTGTATAGGATGGATTAGGTAATTTAGTTGTTATATAGAGAGTGAAACCTTTCATTATATCACACTCTTTATCGCCTACTTTCACTTTCAATGTTGATCCAACTTTAATAAAATTCTTCTCTAATACATTATCTAACGCAGGATCTAGCTCTTCACCTACATCTTCTATCACTAGAGGGCGCCCTAATGACATAGAATCTTCCAGATGTTGACGGAAATATTTATGATTCAATGATGTCATCTGAAAAAGATTTGAGAAAAGGCTACAGAATACTGTAGTGAAAATAACTTATTGCGGTCTGAAGTCATTTTTTATGTTGTCCAGGTTGTCTCCCTTCCCTAACAGTAGGTCAAAGCCTAGGTCATAAAATAAAGTTTCTGTTTTCTGTCTACAATATCTCTCCTTACAATTTCTTCTTACCAAGGAAACAGCATAGTGTTGAAAAGGTCCCATGAAAACCTACCTGCATTTCATTCTTGCCCTCTCTGTTTTTAATCCAAGTTTTTCCCTGTCCCTGAGGATCAATGAGTAATGGATATCGGGCAGCTTTAGTTACAATAATACCATTCTGTATTGATAACTCATCACTTGGTAAACCTTGTAAATTCCATTCTCCAATCTGAAAAATTATTTATTTCAATTAAACAACCAGTGACATTGTTTTCATCATACCTTTCAATAATTGTAATAAGGAAAATTATTGCTGGGAATAGAGAAAAATTTTATGCCAAGTAACTTTACAATCAATACACCAGTTTTCAAAATTGAAGGAGACTTTTCAATTCTAACAAATGCCAAATGTAAAGGTCACCGAGCAAGCTTAGTAACTGTGACTGGAGTCAGAAAATGTTTGTAACTTACTGTAGTTGGATCTGTTAACATTGTAGTGACATTTAAATTAGCACTGTATGGTATTTTTCTTGTCTTTAATTCTTTCATCCAGTTTTTATTGAGTAGAATACGGAAATCTTGGTTGAATGGTCCCGAATAGGATAAGAAAGCTGTACATATCAATACATCTCCTACCAATCTGAAATATCACAAGGACATTTCATTACAAAATATCACCTACATCTACAAAATTTTAACTTATTATGCGCAACAATGCATGCTCTTAGAATTTGTAAGGAAACATTACATTTTTCTTAGTTTGCAAACTCAACATCCATTTTGCAGATCCCAATGAACTATTATTGATTTTGGCCCTATTTGGTATGTCTAACAAGAACAGTTTTGATTCCCTCACCTTCCAATCTGAGCTTTAAATTCTCGACTTTGTTCAGTCCATCTTTCTTTTTCTCCTGCTAAACCATCAATCAGAGCAGACGCAGCATTCATCTTTCTTCTACATGTTTCAGCGTCATCAACTAATGTCTAAAAAATAAAATATTTCCATCCATTCATGAAACTACAAAATCTACCACAGATTTGGTTTGATTTTATATAATACCCCAAATGTGACAATATGCTCAGTTTCAGCGCTTAAACACCACAATAAGTTCAGTGTTAGCTCTCAATCCTTTTCTCTACATTTGCAATCAGACACCTGGTATTTTTAATCAGACACGTCTGGATATATTTTGATTAGCACATACCTGTTTTTCAGACATAGCTTTTTCATATTCAGCTCTAACTACAGCTAATTCTTTCTCTTTAGCATCCAATGTTTCTTGAGCAGCATTTAAATCAGCCATAGCTGAGTTCAACTTAGATTGTTGTACTATCAAGTTGGCCTGTACAAAGAAAACAAAATTTGGTCATCTTTCCTTATTTCAACATCAATTTTGATTTCTGAAAGTTGACATGGATACCAGTAGCTTAAATTCAGCTTTATTAAATGACAAAGCAAATATTTAGACATAATTTCTTTAGTTCAATATATCATCTCACCTTCAATGGTAAAACTTCCTTGTTAATTTCAAAGAAGTAGGACATAGCTTTAGTCCAGGCAGCTAATCCAGCAACGTTACCACAGACACGTTTAGCTGTTTCCAAAGTGTAATCTTCAGATTCAAAATATGGTGCTAGAAACTCTACTGTTTCATCATTAATAGAGTCTTTAGGGAACGTAACTAAGGCTTGTAAGAAGTTGGTACCAGCCATCAACTGAAAAGAAAAAAAATACATTTAACTTTGACCTTTAAAGCAAAGATAAATTTGCTGAAACAGACACTTTTTTCTTGAAAAAGAACCAAAACATGATTTGGCTGTGGAATGCATACAGAGAAAGATACAATTATTCTTGATAAATTACCTTCAAAGACTCTCCCCAGGATGGTTTGATGTACTCTGGTTTATCAGCATCAACATTAACTGTTAAAACTTTATTTTGGAACAATAACAATACACAATCCATGATCCTCATAATAAGATGTGGTGGTCTTCCCAGTTTTCTCACAGTAGCTATATCAGCTGGTTTAATAGTATTCAACGCAGCTTCAGCTTCTTCTAGAGCAGGACGAGCAGCTTCTAACTTACGTTCTGCTACTTCCTTATCTCTATCAATCATATCTACAATAGCTTGAGCTTTATCTTTCACTTTCTGGACTTGATTTTTAACTTTCTCAGCAGCTTGTGCTTTAACTGTTACTTCTTTTAATACTTTCTCCGCTTTCTCTGATGCTATGGCTAGTTCTTTTTCTTTTACAGCTAACTCCTTCTTTAATTCTGCTACTGCTTCTGATGCTTCTATCAACTTGGACAAACCTTAAAGATAAATTAAAATTTTTGAAAGGGATGAACCTTGCTTTTAACCCAAAGATTATCATTGCCATGCAATTTGAATTTTGGAGAATTAATCATCTTGAACTTAAAAGTAGAATTCGACAGTTCCCAAAAGAAATTGAAAAATCTTAAGCATTCCATTATACCACAGAATGAAATTTATTAACAAAAATTAGATAATCTAAAATCACATACCGGTATACTGTTTATTGAAGCATTTGACTAACCTGTATTCATTCTTTCAGCCAATTCACCAATCTCCATTTTTTTATTGGCATAAATACTTTTATAGCCATTAATAAATGATAGATATGATTTAGGTGTCACATGGGTAGAACGACGGTATCTGTAACAAACATACATACAGTTCAGTAATATGTAAATAGCACCAAATATTTTCATCTTCAAACCGGCTGGTACTTGAAGCTCAGAAAATAGTGATGGACCAATGAATCAAAGCAAAATCATCTATGTGCCAGGAGGGCAAGTTTTCAAGAAAAGAAGCATAGACCCCACTCTGTTTTTTTAATGTGTTAATCTTGTAGTCACTTATACTAGTTATAGCCTACTGTGATCTTTGGACTTGAACATTTTACTGTCAACTGTAGATTCAGTGGTTTACCTTTGGAAATAGTCAGTACAGTTTTCAGCAACACCATCATGTATTGTACCCATAGAATGTATAATTTGTAGTTTAACCTCTTCACTACATACAATTTCAAATTCGGACAGAAAATGATGAGCTACAGCAATCAAAGCATCTTTTGGCCATCTCTGGAACCAATCCATAGTACATCCAGAAATCAATCCTGGAAACTTCAAGGCTCTTTGACGGAATTTTTCACCAACCTAGAAAAAACACTTTACTTAAAAAACGACAAACACAAATAGCAAACTAGAAGGCGACAATTTTGTTATTTTATTTTGAAGTTTCATACTGAATTGAAAAAAATTTAAAGGTATAATTTTGACCACAGCTTTGATCAAACCATTGTTCTTAAAATAATTAAATATTGAATAAAAAGATATGACAACTTACAGGAGAGAAACACAGTGAGATGTGTAGATTATTTCTCACTCTCGATAAATAATATTCATAAAGATTTTCATTAGATGGTGGTCGTCGTGGAAACTCCTTCTTCATTATTGGTACTAATTCACCCAAAATCTCATCCATTTCATCTCGAGCAAATAAATTAGCAACCTGAAATTCAAAATGTGATCATGTGTCAAGTATACTGAAATAAAACAGAATCAAATTAAGGCAAATAGTATCTAAACAATGACCAAGTTTGTAAATATAATAAATCTTAGTAGCTTAGTCAAATTTCTACCACTGATCTACCAGAAGCTGCTACTGATATATATGCAGATCACTGGTAGTAACGTCATAAAACGCGTTAGTTGTAGTGGAATTGCAAGAACCACAGACACATACTAAGTTAAGAAAATCTCTTTACAATCCCTTTAAGTTGAACTTGCTCAGGTCAATGAGTTAAAAATATTCTTTAAATGCTTTTCATGTTGTGATTTTTTAAAATCTTCTGTATTTAAAATCTGTCTCTAAATTGTATAGTTGTATACTTACCACACCAGAAGACAACATATTGTTCAGATATTCCAGAAAACCTTCATCTTTTATTTCTTGATCAGTAAATATAAAGGTAATTCCTTTTCCCTGTTGTCCAGCCGTTCTATATAGATATTTTAGATCTTCCAGTAGGTTAGATACATTGTATGATCTGAAAACAGTCAGACAATGTAATAATCAATTGTATCAAGTGTGCTAGATAAATAAGTTATAGGGAGATCGCATATAGAAAACAAAAAATTCCAGCTATGGAGAGGCCAAAGATCTGTTTGGTTAAAACAGAGGTCATTAAGGTAAGGTCAGAGTTCAATTTACCAGCAATGTAAAAAGGATGTGGTTAGATCCTAATGCAGTGGCTAAAAAAACAGAATTTAAAAAGGCAAAGGAACAAAACTAAACTATAAGGACACCAGGATAAGATTTGTCATAATTTAACCATATGATTCTCCTCCAAAATCATGTTTGAATCAAACATACCTGGTCAATGTAATCTGGAATGTTTTATAACCAGCTATAAATGATGCCAGTCTAGTTAGAGATTGTTTACCAGAACCACCAACACCAACTAATAAAGCATGACCTCTTGGTGTTCGTATGATTCTTGATACTTTCAGTAAATGTATCATAGCATCATTAAAGAATACTAGATCCATACCAGCTCCACGTATACTGTCATTATATTGTTGTAAAAACATACTTAATCTTTCTTTTAGTTGATCTAAAGACTCAATCTGAAATACACAAATTCCAATATACTAACTTAGGCCTCATTCCTCATGTTTTTAATATCATCATTTTACAGTACAGTTGAATGCATCCACAAAATATTGTCTACAAATTTCATGCGTCAATATAAAACATCTGGAATGATTAAAATCATATAGGTGCCCCACCCTCGGCAAACATTTTGTAGGCATTGTATCTTCCCTTGTATACTTACTGGTTCGTATATTTTAGGCATATCAAAATCAGCATCATCTGGTTCATCACCAGTAGCTTCTGGAGCATCTCTAGAAAAAACACATTTATAATGAATTAATTAGAGATCAAACATCAAGTACATACCCATAATACATATTCAATATCAATATCAAATTATTAAAAAAATATCAAATTTTTATTTTTCATGCTGATGAATACCGGTAAGCATATAATTAAAAATGTTCATTCCATAATGCAAAACCATAAGTTGTTAAGGACAAGGGACATGAAGGAGGGTATGTTAATTTCAATGTAATTTGGGTTGGAAATTATGTTAGGATGCATGCAATTCATTTCCAGGTTGATTTATTAGTAAACACATGTAAAGGACACTAATCTAGATTATAAGCAACACATCTAATGTGAAGGAATTGTGAAAGAAAATAAATTGCATGCTGTTAATTTGAATGCAAAAGGCGGGATTTAAAATGTCAATCATAAGCCACTCCCATGGTCAGAGTAAATCTACAACTTGGCAGGGGTGGTGGGGGGGTTTTGAATATGATTGCTATGTGAGTCACCGCGTGGAAATTCCTGGCTAAGGGCCAGCTTTCAGCACACTACATATTCTTTAATCCCTGAATCCACAAGAAATTGTAGGATAATAAGAAATATACCTCAGGAAATCTGAGAAATACAATGTCGGGTTGACCAGATCTAAATGATCCTCTCCAAGATCTTCTGCTACAATACGTTTGGTGGTCTTGTCAAACCAGGCTGCATCTTCTGGGTTCACAAACCTAATTAGCATATTAGTAGTCACACAGTTAATAAAATATGCAAGGTCATGCTTTATGTTTGCTATTTCTCTATTTTATGAACCACTTTGCATATATAATATGTTCCAATGTTATTTTCAGCATCAATTTTATTACAAAAGAAAGATTAGTTAATGCAATAATCTGATTGGTTAAGACAATTCTTAAGAATATCACTAAGAATCTACTTTAGGTTAAAACTTTCATATTTTTTTCATATTTTTTTTTTTTGGTAAACACTTGAAAATTTTAATAGTTGATCATTTAGAAGAGAAATAGCAAACATATCAAATCACATCTAAAAAGGTATAAAACAAACCAGTGCAAAGTGCAAGAAGCAAACTAAAGTTCAACTCGTGCAAATATTGAGCGACTCTTTCACTATACCTCATAAAATCAACATAATAATGCATTTTTTCAACCATAGCTGCATGATTTTCCCCTAAATCCTCTGTTGTCACTCTAGACATGGTTTTACTAAACCAATTGAAATCCTCAACATCTGTAAATCTATATAGGCCATAAAATATTATTATTCAGTAAAAACATTGTTCAAATACCTTCAAACCATCAATCAATCAAATAAAACTGAAAGTGTTTTTCAAAGCACTATTTTTTTCCTTTTTTTTTTTATTCTTTTTTTTTATATTCTTGTAACGTCAGCCATACAACAATATATCTTTGAGCATTGCGACCCAGATCTAAATTTCCTTTTAAAAAATTTAAAGTCTATATCCTATAGAAGTAACTTTGAAAAACACTTTCATTTCTGAAAATTTTCAAATCTTTAAGGAAAAAGAAATAAATTTTAACCTGTCAGCTATAACACGACAACATTCGTGTTTCCATAATCCCATCAATAATTCAGGTGATGTTATAACAGTAGATTCTGTATTCAACATTCCTTGCCAGATTCTAGATAAATCACGTAGATTGAATATATAGTGAAATTTAGCTGGTGTTGGTAACATTTTAATCTACAAGAAATAATGAAATTGTTAATACAGTAACAGTGATATCACTAGGTCTACTAACTATTATGAGTAGTATATGAGATTATAGATTGGACGCACTTTCCCTTCATTTCATTCCATTCCATAAAGTGCATCAAAACTATAACCTCATATACTACTATTTTGCTGTCTGTGTTATACCAACTTGTTGACTTTTTATCAGGACAAGATGCATATTTTTACAGTGACAGACAATTTTCCACTTATTTGGAGGTAAAAAGGGTGTAAAATATAAATGTTTGCGCACTATATTCCAGTTGCCCAGCTAGTGCAAAAAATATTGTAATGTGTTAGGGGACTTGGTGAGACTTGGTGAAGTCTATTTGAATCCTTAAAAACACATCTCTGACAATAAGATCATAGCCTAAATCGTGTTGGGTGAATGATTAACATTCATTTGAAACCATCCATTTGACATCAGACATCTGGCATGTTCTGACATTATTTTGCTCAAGTATATGGTCTGGAAGACGTATTGAGTTCTCTATATTTAAAAAAAACCTACCTTTGTTAGTTGCCATAGTCTTCTAGTTACAGGTACTAATTGTTTTACCAAAGTTCTCACACTTTCAGTAAAGCCACGTTCAGCACAGAAATGACCACAACCAATCACTGAGAAGATTTTATCAATGGACGAGTTGGAAGGTAGAGTACAGTTGAAAATGGCAAATTGACGTTTCAATCTTTGTGGTATATCATTTCTACCTCCTCCTGGTTGAATCATAGCAGCACAGAACTAAAATAGCATAGTAGACATTAGTAAGAAAGAATGCAAAATGTCTGCAATAAGTTCAAATATCAAACCCTAGATCAACTTTTACATAAAATTTTTAGAACTGAGGTTATATGTAGAAAAAAAGTGAAATGAAATGAATTGAGTTTTACGTCCTGCTTTTCTGCACCTATATGGGCTAATTGAAGACAGGCAAACGCCACACAGTGTGCAATGAGGGAAATTTTTGCCAGGACAGCAGCATTAGCCTGCTCTTATTTTCAATTTCCAACTGTCGAGGGATCTTTAACGTTCACAGCCAATAGGACACGGGACCTCGGTTTATTGTCCACTCCGAACGACTAGACGCTTTTCCATGTCCGCCCCTCCTACCTGCATCACTGACAGGGGGAAACCGTGCCATGATTGAACGCTGGACTGAAGGTATATGTAGAAATCAGAGACCAAAAATGTATAGTGTCAGTTGCAAGCTTAAATATCTAGATATACCGGTACCTCAGTTGACATTTCAAAGCCATGAAATTTTAATGGTTAATGTTAATAAGCTTTTTAGGTTGTTACAATCACTTTTAAGAAAGAAATAAAGTCACAAAATAACAGCTAAGGATCTCAAGGATTCATTCAAGCGGCAGATCCTAGGCCAAATTATCCATTTACAGTTAAGTCGTAAGTCAAAGGATGGGGAAGGACTTTTTTTAACAATTTGCAACCAATATCAAATGACATCTTCCACTTGCTGCCATCAAGAATTTAATATAACCTGTACCTACCTGCATATCCACTAAGTTAATAATATCTCCAGGCTTCTCTAGGTTATAAAATCCACGAGTTTCCATCAGTTGTCTTACTATTTCATTAGCTATCTGATCTCCCCATTCATTAATAACTGGCATATTAATATCATCAATAAATACAGTCATTTTCTTACCAGCTGGTGGACCATAGGTTGTACCTACTCTCTTGTCTACATAACTCTCTATAGTTCTCTATAAAAAATACATTTCATTTACGTGTAAATTATATAAATATTTGTATCTATTGGTCATATGGCCTGATTACCGAATAAACATTATTGTTATTATTATTATTATATAAAATACAGAATATATATCATAGAAAGGGAACATAATGGGAAATTACGCTTTTACTTTTCAGTAAGATGGAATGAAAAACTTAATAAGATAGCAATTTATTCCAAGAAATCAAAAAGTCCACAGAAATTGTGCTTTAAATTTCAATAACACATTTTCTTGCTTGAATTATTGCAAATTGTCTGTTTTTAAACGTCTTTAGATTTGAATTAAGTGAAGTTACTCAGAGATAAAAATGAATTATTTAGAGCTGTACTTCACTTTTAGATGCGTATGTAATCAACAAATTGTATTCAATAACCCAAGGGTAAAGCTCAAACAGGTAACATTCAAAGAAAATGACATTAAAAGACATACCTGGAACAACAATGGTGTTGTAGCAGAAGAGAAGTTAACAGATTGAGCTAGATGTTCTTCTGGATTATACTGATTCATATAATTAGTGATCATAACAGTTTTAGCAGTACCCTGTTCACCAATTAACAATACAGCTTTTTCTTGTTTACAGATAGTATGTATTAAAAACTCAGTTCGAACATTATCTACATTAGGTACTAATATATTACAGTATTCTGGTGTATAGTCTGATGGGTAGGTATAGTCTTTTACTCTCTGGTTCCAGTGAATCCAACTTCCTGCAAATTGAAAGGTACAATAATAAAATATTTTAATTATAGTATTTCAAAATGAAAAATACATTTTATCTTCTAAATCAACAATTGAAAGTTTTTTGAGTTCAAACCTGTTTCTTTGAATATCATCGACCTCAAAATTACATGAAGGCACCAAAGAACATTTGATTTATCTTAGGTTTTAATAAAGAGTCCATTGAACAGGTTGTTCTTAGGTTTCAATAAAGAGAGCATAGAATATTTGATTGACCTCAAGTCCAAGGGCGTGGATTTAGGGGGGGTACTTGAACCTTGAACTCAGAAGGGGGGGATGAAAGGATCTTGGTTCTCCCCATAATTTGAATAGTAAAATGGATTTTTTGAAGAATCAAAATCGATCACATGAAAATCACAGTAGGAAGTCCCTATTATCAACTCAAAACCCCCGAAATATCTGTCAGAATGAGCGAAATTTTCCATTTTTTTCTATAGGGCGAGGACCTTATGTTTGGGTTTGTGGTTGCGTCGGACTCTACAACCATTATGTTGGTTGGTCCCCACCCAAAATTTTTGACAAATCCACGCCCTTGCTCAAGTCAAAGAAACTATAGAGAATATAAAGAGAATATTGAACATTGAACATTTGATTGACCTCAATTTAAAAGAAAAAAGGCTAATGGCCATCTGATTCATCTCATGTAAACATGAAGAAGGAAATCATGTTTGTTTTTAAGAGCTTTACCAGGCAATTCCTCTCAGGATCCATGCATGCCTTCATCTTATTGACATTAATAAAATTATAAGTAATTTGAAATATTGGTAACATACCATCAGTATCAACAAGATAATCAAAGATGGTGGCATCAGAACCACTAGGTATATCTGGTAAATCTAATTTAAAATCGTCATTCTTTCTTATAAACTCCTCCATTTTAGCTCGGTCATCTAACTCTAGGAAAGCTCCCACACTCCACATAACAGTAAATATATACAGCCTTTCATAATGTACTCGACTATAATGTCCTTCTTTTTCATCTTTCACTGGGATTAAACCAGACATCAACTTGGTGGCCTGAAATATTCCAGTTTTATTTGTTTGTGTTGCGAAAGCTTGAAACATGCAGATAGGATTTTACTTCAACAGGGCTTCAGATTACTTTAATTTGGGCACACTCTGTTTTTGCCAAGTGCATGGGAAAATACAGTCACCAACAGATACCGAGAAAGCTACAGAAGCTTCTTCACTAATTAAGACCTCTCTAGGGGTTATATAATTTCATTTATAGAGATGGGACTACGTTTTTGATCATCCTTTCAAAGATGCTGACATCTTTTTCTCTACTGTGCTTTATAGTATCTTATTTTTTTTTAATTTGGGCACAGCTATTTTGAGTACAACGTTTACCATTGTAACTAGCATGTAATCTTAAGCCCTGAATTAATAATTCCTGGGGTTTCTTGATTCATAATCTGATTGGCCAATAACTTGGAAATAACTAAAAGTAATTTTAAGTTAAGTTGTATTTTTTTATTTTTTTCTCATGCAATTTTTGAGAATAAAGTCACACAGGAAACAAAAACAGCAAAAGACACAATTGTATTTCAATTAATTATATTGTACAGTCATTTTTCGCTACAGTTGAAATGCTGAAATGTCTTCCTTTTTTTTAACAGGCAAATGTTTCATATGATTTTTATAACAAATTACACTTACCTGTGCTATAATAAAGGCCTCTAGTACTTCCATTTTAAATACGAGATTCTGTACAGCATAACGTAATATAGCCGGGAATGAGGTATGAAATAGGTCTATTATGATACTAGTTTCAAATGATGGTCTAGATAGTAACCAACCCTAAAAATTAAAGACAGTAGAAAAAAAACGCTTATAATAGATTAATAATAATAATAAACGTTTTATTTTACATGGGTCAGAATTAGGCCCAATACCACAAGTGATACGGTCCTGTCTCACATTCAGCCCATGGGGATACAACATAGATACACTATACAATATTGACAAAAAAAGAAAAATAAATTAAATGGACAGAATAAGATACAGTCATCAAGTACATAACCACAAGATTATAACCTATAATTATTATATAAAATAAAAATTGAAACATAACACTTTAGGGTTTGTAATGAGGTTTTCTATAACACTCAGGAGCTCTCTAAATGGGAGATACATTTATGTTATGCATTTAAGATTTTATGCCTTTTAAAAAACCGACAATTTCCAACAAATAAAACATGATTTACCTTTAAAATAGGTTCCCAATGTAAACCAGAACTACTCATATAAACCATACCATTTCTCGACACAGTGGCAGGAGATGCATTATCAATATTATGAGGTTCAAATATAATTTTACAGTTCGGTGCCATAGGAATACGATCACCATTAGCCAGAGTTAATGTTTTATTATCATCTAATACAGAGTTTAAATTCTCAATCCAGATAGCATCTACTGGTCCATCTAATACCAGCCATATATGTTCTCCTGAAATACGAAAATAAAAACATAAACAAATAATTTATGGTATTCAATATTTGTCCGTGCAAATAAAATGAAATAGAGTTTTATGCCCTACTTTTAGGCATCTTGTTGTACTACTGAAGACCTACAATGCCATGCAGTGTGAAATGAGGGTAATTTGGCTTGGCTGGCAACATAAGCCATCTCTTACTCTCTACTCTAGAGGGATCTTGTTGCTTGTCTCATCCTAAAACTTATAAAACTCATGGTACTCGACAAGACTATTACATCGACTTACTTCCACATAACAATAAAAATTCTAAAAAAAAATGCTATAATTGCAAAAAATGAGATGTTCAGAAAATGAAAATTGATAAAGTACCTTTCTTGACTCTGGTAGTTCTCCTCCATAGAGTAGAGAAAATACCATCAGTCCAATCATTAGTAGCTACATCTAGTCGACCAAACATCTGAGGTGCTGTAATAGCTTTAGGGTTCATACGCCATTCTTTATGTGGTTCACCAATATCTGACATAGCTTTCATTAACATATGTATACAACATGTTTTACCTGCTCCACTAGGACCTAGAGCCATCATACCATGTCTTACACGCTGGGTTTCAAATAACTAGAAAACACAAAACAACACTATCTAATGAAACTCGAAATAATATACTACAAAGAAAATTTTTTGAAGACAACCCATTTTATATCTTTTATATAATTGTCAAGTTTTTTGTCAAGTCAAATGTCTTATATTAGAACCACCCCACCCATGGACGGATTCATTTAAAATCTTATAAAGGGGTTTATAATTGCTTTTTTGGATCATCTGACAGATCAATTGGAATGAGATTGTTAAATATACCTCTCTGTTTGTGGGTCCACATTGTTACAAATGGTTTTGTCATTTCATTTAGAGAGTTCACATATAGTGATGGGTCTAATAATTGAAATAATCGATAATCGACACTACGAATTATTTATTTCGATTATCGATTATCAAATTTCATAATCAATTAAAATTCATAGTCAAATTTTCTTTTAATATTATGTGCTACACAGTCAGAGAAGTCACGACCCATTTTATCCTGATGATCATACAAAATTCTGGACATAACATAAGTTTCATTTGTCTTCAATACCAGATATTGATAAATAACAAACATTCAGGTACAAAAACGTACACAAACATATGAAGATTAGAAGATTTCCAACTTAAAATATTTCGATTATTGATTGGTGACCTGCCTTCGATAATCGATCTCAATTTAGTATTCACATGATAAGTAATGCTATTTTGGCATTTAATTACAGAGAGTCCACATGATAGCAATGCCTTTTGGCATTTCATTACTGCAAACCCTATTTGAAGAGTCTAAAAAAGTGAAATTGTAAAATACTCAATCTTACCTGAACCAGTTTAAGTGACCAAGCAGGATGATTAATCAATCTATTGTCTGCTACATTATCGGCTATAGCTTTCTCTAGTTCAGGATAACCTGCTTTATCTAGTGTTATACCAGGGAATAGATCATTGATTAATGATAAGAACAGTGGTTCATCTTGATCTACTAGTTTAGATAAATTCATATCACGTAAAACTCTCATTACAATAGTTTGTTCTGTATCAGTTGGATTTAGACGTTTATTGGCTCCTAATGTTCTCAATACTGACAGAATATTTCTCAATCCAAAATCATAATGGACCTAAAAGAAAACATGTTAAAAGGTACATTAAGGAAGAAAGAACAAAGCTCTTTATTACAAGGATAATCACTGTTTACAAACATCCTTCATACCAGATGGTCCTTGGCAAATCTTCATGACCTTGTTCTTTCACAGAGCATCAGTCTGCAGGCCTACCCATTTACAGGAGATTTGACTGGAATAGTGAGTATGCACACAAAGACCCAGATTGGAAGCCATAACCATCATTTTTCATGTAAAGATTCTAATGCTCTAACTGTTCATCCTCAAAAATCAATAAAAAATTTGAATTCAATTGGTATCTCTATCTCATTTCCTCATGTAAAGGTTATCTTGAAGTCTTGAGACAAAATTTAATGTGTAGGCTACATACCTGTTTTGTGAGTTGTTCTTCACAAAGTTTATATAAGGTATAGAATTTTCTAGCTAGTACAATATTATCAATAAAACCACAGGCAGCTAACTTGACACGTATAATAATCTGTCTATCTGGTACCATCATAGCAACCGTACGGAAATTAATCTTTAAATTCTCTGGTAACTCTTGACGACCAGCATAACCTGGATTCTAAAATTAGAAATTATCATTATAAAAAAATTCAATAATAAATAAAATATACGTAACAGAAACAGTCGATGTTCGAGCTATTGAAAATGAAATTTCACATCCTGCATTTCTGCACACCCTTGGGACAATGGAGGAGTCCAAGGCCATACAGTCTGCCATTCGGCATGTTGTGGAATGCTTTACGTGCACAACTTGTAGCACAATTTGCTTTAGTTTATTGTCCTAGGCATGTTGTGGAATGCTTTAACAACTAGATGATCTTTCCATGTCTAACTCTCTGACCTGTATCACTGACAGGACAAACTGGGTTGAAACAAATTGCAGGCAAGTCAAAAGCACAGTATTGAGGGTCAAGTAACAGAAACATACCATAGTCAAGAAAATACCAAATTCTGGATTTAATTCTACATTATCACCATCTGTGAATATAAAATTCTTCTTTCTTTCTTTCTTAGAGCTGAGTACAATAGCAATTTGTTGAGCGGCAACAGACAATACTGGTAAGTCAATACGATTAAACTCATCAAAACATCCCCATGATCCTGACTGGGCCAATCCTGAAATAGATTTAAATATTGAATAAATTCTAATTCTAAACCATTCATTGCTAGAACTCTTGAATTTTGAAAGAGGGCTTCCTTTATCATTCAACAGGAGAAAATCTGATAAATAGAGAAGTCAAAAAGTCTGGAGTCCATATCAAAATTAGAATTTGTAACTACAAATATCATATTCATTCAAACATTGTTCCTAAATTTGGTATTGCTTTCATCTTTCATTTTCTACTGCTCCTATCATCCTGCACTGTACTGTCAGTACAGAAAGGAACCTGTTGGGAACTATCCAATTGAGTGCTACCATTATACACACTTAAAGTCAATTTGAGTTTGAGCTAGTTTGAGAAAAGACACGGCTAAGAGTTTCACCAAAGACTACATTACATGATCCTAAATATAAAATTCAACAAGATAGACAGCAAACCTTTAAATATACGACCCAATCCTCTGAAATCCATCTGATCAGAACAATTAAATACCACTACATATTTTCCTAGACATCTTCCCATATCTTTAACAGTTTCTGTTTTACCAGTACCAGCGGGTCCTGCTGGGGCACCTCCCATAGACATACCCAGAGCCTGGGCTAGAGTAATATAACATCTATCTGTTAGAGGTGTAATAACCAAACGTTCAGTACAACCCAGAAATTCATTTTGATAGATAAAATCCACATCAGTTATAGATATTAGACATTTATCTTGGTCTTCTATAAAATAAAATCTTGACTGTTTCAACCATTCGAAATCCATAGGTGACTTGATATTTCTTCTGCACTGAAAACAATATATTAAATAATTTTGATTACACAACAAAAGATGCTTTCTTTCTGATATGCAGGATGAATGTCAAATGGTAGATAATATTTCTTGAGAATAAAATAGAGTTAACTCTACTTTTACTTTACATTTCAAAATATATGGAAGATAAACAATGAAGAACACCAGATTTTATTTTATTGTCAGCTACTCTGAGGGAAATTTTGTCAAACAAAAGTATCTAACAGTGTTTGAACTCGACTTTATTTGTTGTAATAACATGGTTGCTGACTTGTACATTGATGTTATCCACGTTGCAGCTTAATGATTTAACGGTTCTCCCTTGAGAGAGGTGAAGATACATAGAACATAGAACATAGAATGGCATAAGCCATACTCATTTTCAATTTCCATCTGATAAACTAGACAATTTCTCATGTGCTGCATCACTGACAAGGAGAAACCGGGTTGAAAAATCAGCTTCCATCCATAGGATAGACTATTTCTAGTTAACTTACCAATTCATCAAATATATCTCTCTGATGTACATGTATAGTAATTAAAGTTTCAAATTTAGTTCTGTCACGTTTTGCTAGTTCTTGTGTTGTTTGCTCTATCAATTTATTGAGTAAATCTAAGAAAGCCTGATTAGTTTGAGCCATGATCTTTTTATCATATTTAACATTAGTTAAAGCTTCTGTAGAATCTCTAGTCCATATCATCTGTATTCCTAATAGACCAATCTACACAAAAAGATAAAAAATAATATTTCGTAAGAATGTAAAGAGAATGACGATGTATCACAGTATAGAAAACCACCATTTAACATTCACAGCCTTTAGTATGGTCATATTGTCTGAAGGACCAGCCTGTACGTATCACTGACATGTTGGTCATCCATATTGGTATTCAACACTAGACCTTCAGGTTAGTGAGCAAGCATCAAACTCACTGAGTAATCAGAATTGAAAAAGAGGAATTAATGCTTTCTATTCGAAGGTCTTGCACATGAATTTTTTAGGAAATAAGGACAAGACAACAAAATATTGAAAAAATTTGCAAAAGACACCAGATTTTAATTAATTCTAAAAAGTGTTACAGGATAGCTACATCTGGTTGAGACCAAAAGTTCTAAAGACCAAACCACTGAAACATACCTGAGCAGGGAACATGTTAAGAAATTCTAATAAATTGAAACTAGAATCTTGTATCGCCATGGCAGCAGTTCTAATAACACCATGTACTGATTTCTGGGACATTTGTAATAATGACATCAACCATACTTCTACATTACCTTCAGCTTTTACATGTTTCTCTAGCTACAATATATATATAGATACATTCAATAAACTTTACATTCCAATTTACAAACTATTTAGAAATTTCTTAACATTTATGTGACTATGTCGCTTTATTACTAAATGGGACCGTGTTCATATTTACAAAACAAATCTTTTTAAAAGCACTTTGATTGGTTGTTTTAAATTATGTGACAAAGTAAATAATTATCTTCCTATCTTATGTTTCGACTGAAGTAAAACACTGAATTCTGAATCATGCAAAGATGAGCACTTTATCTGGAGTCTACTATTGTTGCTAGCAAATATGTGTAGCTAACTGGTTGAACACTCTGAAATGATGATATCGCATATGTGGGATCATCAGAGGCAGCTAAGTAGCTAAACCTCAACTGCAGCATTAGCGCAAGCATTGCACAGTAATAATCAGTAATTTAAATTTATTTATTAGGTTCAAGAAGATTTATGATTTTCTTCTTTCATTTTGTTTATGGCATATTAGCATCACAAAGTTTGTAAACATAACCTTGTGCCAGTGCCTTCTATTTGAATAGCAACATGTTGCTTTTCAATCAACCTAATCACTAATGAGACCAATAATCCCAAAACAGTACTGTTACATTAATATCATCTATATCTATATGAATATTGAATATACAATACCTCAATAACTTCCTCTTCAGATGATATAATAGCTAGTATATTATCAACAAATTTATCATGAAATTTAACACGTTTAGTATTATCAAATATACTCAATAGATGAGCCTGTATAGTATGAGGATCACTAGCTTGTCCTAATATCTCTAATAGAGCTGGATCAGATACAAAGAAAAATCGGGGGAAGGAAAGTCTCTTCTTCTCTAAATATCTATAAATATAAAATATTAACATAATGTCAGGATGTCATTTTAAAACATTCTGTTGACATCAAACACAGGGTTGACATCTTTAAAAGAAAATGTAAGAGAAGTAAGTTATCTCAAGTTAAGAACAATTCTGATGCCACATCCAGTGTTTCAAAAAGAAGTCTAAGCTTTTAACCTAGCTGAAATATTCTCACCAAGGTATTCAAAAAAAAAAAATCCAATGTTCGATTTAGGACTTGAATATATGTAAATAGCCTCCAGAAGTACTAGAACTGCACAAGAATCGCATATTCTCTTCAATTATATCCCTACCTAAACATTTATCTTTCATTTTCTGTATAATATACATGATTTCTATAAGGCATAGTCTTATTAAACGACGAGTCGCTGATAATTATGGGTACACGTGTTTGAAGGCTTAAATTTTGAAGGAGCGTTTGGAACATTATTATGGATTAGATTAGATAAAAAAAATTTCAGATTCTGAGACTAAAATTGTTTTTGGTCGAACAGTTAGTGAACATATCCCTTTAAGTTAGGAATTTGCAAAATTGCTCAAAAACTAATTTAGATAAGATATCACATTTCATCTGCCTAATAACTATATCGTTAAATATATAACAAAACATACCCAGTCAATGATTTCTGACACAGTTCTAACTGTTCTAATAAATGTGGTAATAGTTGCATCAATGTTTCATCTCCAACACAACACTGTACAACTTGAGATGTTTCATGAGCTCTTGTCATTATCTTCACCCATGATTTATCTATATTACTGAATCTTTTAGCTTCCTGAAATTATCATCAAATATTTTATTACTTTACTGTCTGGTTCGGAAAATGGCGTTTGCCTTAAATGATAATCTATAACATTTCAAGACCATAAAATTAGAAAATATATTTTTTTCATATTTATCTATTAAAGCGATACTACGTCTTAGAATGAACAAAAAAATTAAATTTTCAAACTTGGTATATAACGAGTATATATTCATCAGGGGACAAACCTAGTGGCATAACTATAATACAGATTACCTAAATAATCTGATAAATCCAGAAAACTATGTTTAAATACAATAATTGATGAATGCCTTAATCCAATTTAAGGCATTTATCAATAATAATCTGTAATTGTATGGAAAATTACATAGTTTTATTGGTTTATTTGAATCTGTTTGTATACTTTGGACACTGTTGATGATTATATACTCTGATTGACCAAGTTTGAGAACTTAATTTTTTGTTCATTCTAAGAGGTTGTATCGCTTTAAGCAACTAAAATGATTCATAAGTTTTTTAAAGTACAATATAAGAGTCATGAGCTTAATATTAATTTGAAAATCAGGTGTATACCTTTGGTAGTTGTTTAGCAATATCACCACCAACAAATACAGCTTCTAAATAGACCCAGAGATTCTGTACAGTCATCCAATTCTCAATGATTTCAGATGAATTAGTTAAATTCTGTACCCACTGTTGTATATTCTTCTTAAACGGTGCATTATATCTGAAAAAATAAAAATGGCCAAAAGTGACTTCAAAAGTGCTAGTTTTAGTGAACTTCCCAAGAACCACAGACATCAGAATGGAAATTGGAACAGTGGAAATTGCCCTGATACACATAAAAAAACCTCTTTACAATCCCTTTAACTAGATGGAACTCACTATTATCATGTGAGGTTCTATAGCACAGTGGTTAGCACATCATTCAAACAAGACATCATTTGCTTGAATACGAGGTGGTCGTTATGTTTGAGTCTGATAACCTTGAATAAGTCATCTTCACTCATAATTCCAGTCAACCCAGCTGTAATGTAAATGGGTACGGATAATCCGGGACAGATCAATGCCAAGAGGTTTGGCCAAGGACCAGTTGGGAGAAAGGATCTGCATGGAACCTAAGTAGTTATCCTTATAAAATATAGATTTTTTCTTTCTTTCTTAGTAGACACACATTATGCAATTTAGGAATACATGAAATAAAAAAAATTAAAATTTTGTCTTACCTGTTACTCAGCAATGAGCTAAGAACCATAAGCGAATCTTCCATGATAGAAACAATTTCTGATGTAGTATCACCTCTTAATAGTAGTTCACCACGAGTCTTAAAACTTCCAAACGTAAACTCCTTACTGCTCCAATCAGCAATAACTTGTTTCAGTTTGGCCTCAATATCTTTTTCTTTCACAGCTGAGATACAGATATCCTGGGAAATATAATTCATTTTCAAATCAAATACTAGTATGTATGTCACAATTTCTTATTTGAGAACAAACTATACATGTACAATATATATACCAGTATATCAAAATAGAATTATCAACTATGTAAACTCTCTGAATTAACAATCAGTTCGCAGAATTGCAACCAATGTTTCAAAACGATGAGCATGTCTTGATATGGACAATAGTCAATTGCTTTTTGTTGTGGAGGCCAGATTCCATGGTATTTTGGGACTTTTGTCTCAGAAGCTTAAATATATTTGCTGAATTTGCATCAAAACTTTAAATTTAAATAATTTCAAAGTGAAATTCAACAGTGATTTCTTACCTCAATCTCTTCCTTATATTTCAATAATGGAGCTTGTAAAATATTTCTCAATGTAAAGGATTCACTTTCAATGTCAAAAACATGAGATGTCAAGTCTGACATTCTCTGCCAATGCCGATTCTTCATGGCTTTATTGGCCATCAATTCTAACAATGGTACCATTTCATTGAAATCATCAATGGTCTTTTTCAAATCATCAAAGGCTGGCCAGTCTTTTAAAGCTTTAGGTAGTTTTCGGCATCTGAAAAGTAATCAATAAACTATTATCGTTTTAGTATTTTGACGTCTGCAAGAAATAAAATTGTCATCTGCTTTTTGAGTAGGTGCTCTCAAATCAAATTCCACTCAAGAATAGAAATGAAATTATTATGTATTGTTTCTACTTTTCTGTTCTGACAAAACATTAAGTAAGACTTAGTGCACTAGTGACACATTGTCATTCCAATGGATCATTCAAGATGAAGACAATGACCAAAATTCAACATTTCAATAGAACAGAAATAACAAAACTAAAATCTATATTCATACCGGGTTTGGAAATCCTGAAGTTCTTGAGTAATCTTCTCAATGTTGACTTCCTGCCATAGTATATCATAATAACCATTGACTGTATCAATAACATCATTATATAAACCATATAACTTCTGTAGGAGATTTAACTCCTTTCTTATAGTATGTAGTTGAGGGTATTCTGTCACTGGTAGACCAAATAATTCTTCACCTCCAGTATACGTCTGGTATTTACGATATAATGTATCAAACTGATTTTGAAATACTATCAATCTATCAGACGCTTCACTTGGTTTCACACCTGGCACCATTGGTCCATTCTACAAAACAAAGAGCAAAAAAATAAAAATCATCCAATTCAATACACTTACAATATGGGCCTTTATATAAATCATAAGCATTATGTGGCTTGCAATATCTTGTTTTCTCTTCTTTACAGAATTTTAATTGTAAAATACAGTCTAATGTATAATATTGTTTAATGTAAAATACTGTCTGTTGTAAAATACTGTTCAATGTAAAATTATGTCCAATGTAAAATACTGTTCAATGTAAAATACTGTCCAATGTAGAATACTGTCTGTTGTAAAATATTGTTCAATGTAAAATACTGTCTGTTGTAAAATTCTGTCCAATGTAAAATTCTGTCCAATGTAAAATTATGTCCAATGTAAAATACTGTTCAATGTAAAATACTGTCCAATATAAAATACTTTCCAATGTAAAATACTGTTCTATGTTAAAGGGATATGTTCACTAACTGTTCGACCAATAAATTTTTTTGTTTCAGAACCAGGAATTTTTTAGCAATACTAATCCATTATAATGTTCACAAATCTCCCTCGAAATATAAGCCTTCAAATCCCTATGTAGCCATAAATATAAGCGTTTGAAAGTCAAATATACGACTCGTCGTTTAGTAATACTATGCTTTATATAGAAAAGACAAATACAAAAAATGAAAGATAAATGTTTAGGAAGGGATATAATTGAAGGGATTATGCGATTTTTGTGCAATTCTATTACTTCTGAAGGCTATTTACATATATTAAAGGCTCAAATCGACCGTCGAAAATGCTAGTGAACATTCCCCTTTAAATACTATCCCATGTAAAGTACTTACCTTGTCATAATCATCATAGAAATTATCACAGTCTTCAATAAATACTTTAACATCCTCTATCAATTCACCACGGAAATTAGGTTGTATTTCTAATAAATGAGATTGAACAGCTGAAGCCTGGGCATTGAGTTTCTCCCAGGAATATCTCATAGTATCACATTTCTCAGCATCTTCTTTTACTACTGGTAAATCATGTTTATTCATCAGGGCATAGGATTCCTGAAATAGTCAAAATGGAAACATTTACCATTTTCAGTTATATTCTTGGTAACATAGAGGTCCCCAGTGTTCAATCATTGCCAGGGGCCGCAGAGCAAGGGGGCCGGGGACGGAGGCCTTGGCCCCTCACTTTTTGGCCCTTTAATTGTTTTGTTTTTATTCATAAAAATATTTTTGTCATTTTTATAATTAGTTTTTTTTATAATTTCTGGAATCTGAAAATTGAGTGACCGAAATTCGTGGAGTTTTGGTGGTGGGGTGGGGGTGAGAGTTGGATTTAGAAAATTTTCAACCAAGGGCCCCTCCCACTTCTAGAAACGCTCCGTGGCCCCTGATTGCATAGATTGAGATGTTAATAAGGAAATTTCGAGGGCTGACATAAAAAAAGATCTTATAGTTCAGACTTAATAATAATATAGCAAGACCTTGCGTGCTACAGGCTGTGAATTTTAACATTTTTGACAGTTGTAAATTTAAAATGAACAGACCATCGCGTTTTTTTCGCAAATTGCACACTGCATGGTGTTGAACATCATTCATAGCAGTAAGGAGCTCAGTATTATTATCTTATGCTCAATGATCATAAACTTACTTCAATAGGAGCAAGGCTCATATCAATCCTTATCTCATTTTCACGAATTTCTTTCAGAGCTTGCATAGAGAATCTGATATCATCTAAATCTTTAATAGGTCTATTAAAACGTTTGGTCATATCTTCTATAAAGTTAAATATCTCATCCATTTCATTCTGGTATTTATTATCACAAGCTTTACCATAGTGTAGTCTCCATGCTCTAGTCTCAGTTGTTAATCCTAGTTTTAATTTCTCTGGAAGAATAACAATCAAAATACAGAAATAGAGAAATTTTGGAGAAATAAGTTATAAGATTTATAATTGTTAATATTAATATTATATAATTAATATTTCATAAAGAGCTTAGGCTCCAAACTAAGACCCCATCGAAAAAGAGTCTAGTATGGGACAATAAACCGAGGTCCCGTGTGCTATTGGCTGTGCATGCACGTTAAAGATCCCTCGACAGTTGGAAATTGAAAATAAGAGCAGACTAATTCCGTTGTCCTGGCAAAATTTCCCTCATTGCACACTCATTGCGTTTGCTCATCCTCAATTAGCCCATATAGGTGCAGAAAGTAGGATGTAAATTAAAAACTCCATTCATTTCATTTCCTTTTTCCAAACTAAGTGAAGCCCCAGTTTAAGCCTGTTGACTGTGTCCAATGTGCTGTCTTTATTAAACATTACTATGTCTTGGAATTGGTTATGAACACCAGTCCAAAAGGCTGTGAACAAAGGATCAAACTTCATCAAAGTCAATTGTCAAGTCACTGCTCCAGAATAACATTCTAATCTGAAACTGGGTTTACACCTTGACATCAACTTCAGAAAGTCCACAAAACTAAAGAACCAAGAAATTACACAAAATGGAATTTTATGTCCAAAGAAATGAAATGAAATGAATGGAGTTTTACGTCCTACTTTTCTGCACCTATATGGGCTAATTGAGGACGACTAGACGCTTTTTCCATGTCAGCCTCTCCGACCTGCATCACTGACAGGGGGAAACCGGGTTGAAAAATCCAAAGGTATCATCATGGCCCATGCCGGGATTGAACCCTGGACCTTCAGGTTAGTGAACAAGCGTCTAACTCACTGAGCCACCACGGCTCCGGTTATAATCATCGTACCTGTATAAAGAGCAATGGCACCAACATCATAATATTCTGGTTCACTCATTATCTGTTTCTCTAATTCATTATAATGATGTATCTTAGCTTCAAATTCTGATAATTTAGGATCATCTCTCATAAACTCTATTAAATCATCATCTCTATCTTTAGCCCAGATAGAATGATAGTGAGAGAACTTCTCCAAGGCAGTTGTTATTTCCTGTAATAGATAAAATAACAATTGATTTATTTCAAATGTAGATTTATTAACCAGTGAGGTTCTTTAGCACATTGGTTAGCACATCGTTCTTTATAAACATGACCTCATTTGCTTTGATACAAGGAAATGGTGGTCGTTATGTTTGAGAGTTTGGTTCTCTATCAGTGTGTGACAGTTGAATGACCTTGAATAAGTCATATTCACTCATAATTCCATTTAACCCAGCTGTAAATGGTTACGGATAATCCGGGAAAGTTCAATGCCAAGAGGTTTGGTCAAGAACCTAAATTGTCATCCTTGGAAAATATAGATGTTTCTTTACATTATGGTACTTTTTAAAACGAAAAGGGGGCTTTGAAATATTTACTGCTAAACTTTTTAATTAAACCAAAAGCTTGAAGCTATTGAGTATCAATTGAATCTTTTTTAGAAAAAGTGTCAAATAAAGTAATGTCAAAATTTCTTTTTATAAATCCAATACAGAATTACTTAAAAAACATAAGAATTTTTTTTTTTTGTCTAAATGTTGTATATTGTTTCTATGTTTGTCCCTATGGGCTGAGTGTGAGACAGGACTGTATCACTCATGGTATTGGGCCTCATTCTGACCCATGTAAAATAAAGAGTTTATTATTATTAAGGCTACTCACCTTTTTGGTCGAGTTAATAGATGTTGACAGTAAAGAAGCTAATTTAGCAATCTCCTTATTATCAGACACACTCTTAAAATAATTTTTATTCTGTTGTTGTATAGTTAAACTGGCAGTTGTTGTTTCTCCTTCTAGTCTTTTAGATCCTTCAGACATCATACTCATAGCACTTGGTCTTCTTTCAAATGAATACTCTCCTACTCCAGACATTGAGGCATCTAATAGTTGTGGTTTAGCTCTTCTCTTTCTTTCCTTACTCCATTGAGAGACACCTTTACTCACACTAATGATAGTTTGAACTGCTTTGTTTAATGCTTGTTGGACCTCATCTAAAGCTGGCTGCATGACTATATTAGGTATAGCTAATACAGCATTGGTCTTAAAGAATGGTCTGCTGTCTTTTTTACCATCTCCATAGGTGGTATCTCCTAAAAGATCAAAAACAGAAAATGATAAGAAAAAAAAAAGAAACAAAGGTTGCAATTTAGATTCCTAAAAGAACTTAAGCAACCTCTTAGTATTGATCTTTCCCAAATTATCAATACCAATTAACAGCTGGATTGGAATTAGTGAAGGTGACTTATTTAAGGTGATGGGGCTTGCACATGACAACCAGGAAGATAACCCATGACCAGTATATGTTAGATGTCACATAAAGAACCAATGTTGATATCATGGAATATATTCAATAAACAATCCTATCCAATATCTTTAATTTGTGCTTTTTACATTTTTTTTTCTCAAAACAAAAGACAAGTGATAACTTAACTAAGTAAGAACATACCAATGTAATGAGCCATAGAGCTAGATGTTATTCTTTTACGTAGAGATTCTAGAGTATATCTAGTGGCCCGTAATAAAGCATCAAGATTTCTGTTATTGAAGTGAATCAACAATTCCATGGCAGATTCTTCTAGGTTTTCTCTCATTTCACGTTTCTTTTTAGCTACACTCAAAGCTTTAGATGATAATGGTCGTGCTGATTGACGACTGCCGGCTGCTGATTTACTTCTCTCTGCCTCATCTCCTGCTAAAAAAGAGGATATAAATATTCTGATAGCAATAATATCTAATGTGCATAAATGGGTCATCAAAATCATTTGCAAGGAAGTAGGGAAATAAGAGGACACAACTTCAAAAGATTAAATAGAAGCATTTTATAAAAAAGATCTAATTTTTTTGGTGCCTAAAGTCTGATATCAGAAATCCTAATTTCTAAGCTAGATGGGGAGAATTATGGCTGCTGCATGAGCTCTAATATTTAAATGTACGCTACATTGTTTAGTTTACAACACTCCCCCACCCCATCAAACTCCACTTAGTAGCCAAGGCTGGGTCAAATAATTGAAATAATTGATTATCGAAGCTAAAAAAATTTAATTCTTATTATCGATTATCAAATTCCATAATTGATTAAAATTCATAGCCAAATTTTCTTTTAACATTATCTGTTACACGCTTATCAGAGAAGTCATGACCCATTTTATCATGATAATCATACAAAATTTTGGAAATTACTTCAGTTTCATTTGTCTTCGATACCTGATATTCATAAATAACAAAAATTCATGTATAAAATCGTAAACCAACAGACGAAGATCAGAAGATTTCTCAATTCAAATAAAAGGATTATTAATTGATAATGGATTGGTAGCCTGCATTCGATAATCGCACTGAATTTGGTAATCGATACCTATAGCCCTATTAGTAGCATCACTAAACATAAAGAAACACAATTGTTACATCTGTGTTACATAGTCGTAGGGGCCCACAACTCAACAGGGGGGCAGATTGACTTATTGCACGAATTTTAATGATATTTTGCCCAAAAACTGCCTGGCCCCCACCCCCCCCTGTCTCCTAGGGCTATGCAGATAGCCTACCTTCTTCTTCTTCTTCATCACTTTCATCACCTTCTACAGCCTCTGGTTCAGAATTAACCAGCATATTAATTAATTCATTAGCAGCCTCTTCTACAGTCTGACTCTTAGTTTGGAGAATCTGAGCTCCTTTAGCACATAACATCTATAAAAAAAACAGACATCAAAAACTGCTCCTATCAAAATATATTGTTCTGCTCCTATCAAAATATATTGTTCTGCTCCTATCAAAATAATATTGTTCTGCTCCTATCAAAATATATTGTTCTGCTCCTATCAAAATATATTGTTCTGCTCCTATCAAAATAATATTGTTCTGCTCCTATCAAAATATATTGTTCTGCTCCTATATTGTTCTGCTCCTATCAAAATATATTGTTCTGCTCCTATATTGTTCTGCTCCTATCAAAATAATATTGTTCTGCTCCTATCAAAATAATATTGTTCTGCTTTTATCAAAATATATTGTTCTGCTCCTATCAAAATATATTGTTCTGCTCCTATCAAAATAATATTGTTCTGCTCCTATCAAAATATATTGTTCTGCTCCTATATTGTTCTGCTCCTATCAAAATATATTGTTCTGCTCCTATATTGTTCTGCTCCTATCAAAATAATATTGTTCTGCTCCTATCAAAATAATATTGTTCTGCTCCTATCAAAATAATATTGGTTGAAAAGATATAAATTGTGTTCGATGACAATTTCAAATATTCGTAAATAAGAAACCAATCATTGACAAAATTGTGATGTTCTGAGCATCCATTTTTGAGATAGGTTAAGAATAAATGGGGTTCAGATGTGCATTCCGTTTTCAAATTCAAGCCAACCCGAAAAAAACGCAGTACCAAACAGAATATCAAAAACATACCTGGGTATTTTCTAGGAAATCATCTACTGTCCAAGGTTCATCTTCAGGAAGCTCACACAGTTTAGTTGAAGCCATTTCTTTCAAGATGGCATCAATACGGAATTCTGTGACGTCATGAGCTCTATCCATCAGTAGTTCTAAATCAGCCAGAGCAGCGTAGACATTTTTAATATAGTCATTAATACCCAGTGACATCCAGTTCAATGTTGTTATACCAGGTTCAATAGCTTCATCAACAGAAGCTAGATGTTTTCCCATCAATGATTCAAAAGCAGCAGGTATTTTAGCTCTAACTCTTTGATTCTCATCTAACATCATCTACAATAATTCAGTAATGAAGATTGGTCATCATGGGACTCAATGCAATAGGAGGCTGAACAAAACATGTATATTTTCTCTCAAAATTCACCAACAAGAACTATTTTTGCTTGTTCCTGGTTGAGAAGGGTATTGAGGTGACATCTATAAATAGATATCCCATACATGATCTCAGGGTTCATACAAATCGTCTGAGCAAATTTTCCCTGACATTTCCATGACTTTCCAGACAACATTTCATCATTTTCCATGACCAATTTTATAAAAATCATGAACAGAATGGTTAACTTGAGACTATTATGGATCATGATCTTTTTATTTGATAACGCAAAAATAACAGGATGAAATATCATTTTTCCAGGTTATTTTGACAATTTTCCAGAATAATCATGATTTTCCCTGATATTCCATGTCTGGAAAAGCTTTTTTAAAATTCCCTGACTTTCCAGGTTTTCCATGACCTGTACGAACCCTGTGATCTGATACTCATGTCACGTGCAAAAATGTAAAGCCTCAGTTTAGAGCTGGCGTTCAATGTATATGGTTGTACGCAATAAAGATTATATTGATAGACGTTATCTATTCCTTGGGCGTTAATGGACCTTTAACAAAGGGTATTTTCTGTTGTGAAGCAAATGGGACCTAGATAAATCAATCATAGCTGAAACTCAATTTGCCAATTATATAGCAGACGACAATCAAATTAGCTAGCTTAAAAAGTCTAGAGTAAAATTTTACCTGTAAAGCATTATAATGATCTTTATATTCAGCTTGTTTAGCTCTCATCTTTACAGCCATTGGAGGTATATCTAGTCCTAATCTACTCATACAATCTGTCTCTCTTATCATTGATAATATCTGGGGGTCAAAGTTCAGGAACAATTCTTTACTCTCTGGATGAACAACTTGTACTAGTAATGAGGCTTGGAGACCAGATTTTATAGCTTCAACCTGAAAACATACAAATATACCTTGAATGACAATATAGTACAGCAGAAGATTTAGATTCACGAATGTGCCTTTAAAGTTTGATGGATAAGATCTCAGCCATAACCAGAACTTTGACCTCTTGCTTCAGCTAAGTGATTGTGCCTACTTACTACATTCAAGCTAAGAGTCTCAAAAGAATATCATATATCCCAATCGCATAAGATTTCATATAAATTCAATTAATATTTCAAAAGAAAGAAAGAAAGAAAGAAACATCTATATTTTACAAGGATAACAACTTAGGTTCCGTGCGGATCCTTTCTCACAGCTGGTCCTTGGCCAAATTTCTTGGCATTGATCTTTCCCGGATTATCCGTACCCATTTACAGCTGGGTGGACTGGAATTATGAGTGAAGATGACTTATTCAAGGTCATCGGACTTTCACACCCTAGTCAGGAACCGAACTCACAAACATAACGACCACCATTTCCTCGTATCCAAGCAAATGTCAATAAGCCTACCTGTCTAATCCATCCTCTATGATATAAAACTTCAAATTCTAACAGAACTTTAGCTAATTTATTAAAATTCTTAATGATTTTCTTAGCCTCATTAGTCTGTAGAATATGAGGATGTTCTTGAAATACTTCCATTGGTTCTTGTATACGTCTAAATAGTTGACGAGCCCACGCTATTTTACCTGTAAAGAAAAGAAGACTCACAGACGTAATTCCGGCTTAATATTCAAAAAAAAAATCATCATAATCTCACAGTGAAAAGTGAAAGAAATAAGAGTATATATTCATCAACGTTGTCCAAAGTATACAAACAGAATCAAATAAACCCATAAAACTATGTAAATTTCCATAGAATTACAGATTTTAATTGAAAAACGCTTACAATTTGAGTAAGCTTAAGCGTTTTTCAGTTATTGTATATATAAACATTGTTTTCTGGATTTATCAGATTATTTAGGTAATCTGTTGTATAGTTATGCAACCAGGCAAGTCCCTTGATGAATATATACTCCGATTGAAAAGTTTGAAAATTTCGATTTTTTGTTCATTTTAAGAGAATGTATTCCTTTAATTGCACATGAGTTTTACATCCTATTTTTTGCTTAATTTATGATGTAGTAAAGGAAATAAATTGCATGCAACAACGATGATTAATGGATATATAATTTTTTAGTGAATCCTAGAATGATGCATTATAATGAAAATATCCTTATTAGCAGACAACAATGCAACTCACTTCTGGTTGATTCAAATCCAAAATGGTGGACAACTTACCTGCTATAGGTGGTAAATCTCTAGCTACTGGTGGATCTGTTTTATTTTTCTGATAGAGTCTAGATACATTTTCTATATCTTTACCATAATGACTCAATATACGTTGATATTTCTCTGATATTCCTAGATTAGGTATATTCAATCTCTCAAATTTACGTAGTAATGTTAATGCTCTTTGAGTACTGGCTATTTTTTCAAATCTGTTATCCATAAACTGTAGAATGTTGGACTGAAAGGTAGAATGATTTTATTCAGAAGCTGTCAGTCATAATCCCATAATATTTTAGAGTTTCAACTGAGAAAATTTGTTCTGCCAGTTACTGAAAATTTGCTTGACCCATTCTAGAACATATTGTACAGCAAACAGTCCATGGGCCAGGTTCAAATGTGTGCAGAGGTCTATAATCACATTAATGTCCATGCATATCTCTTTGTTTCCAACCAAAAACTTACATGTAGCTGTTGAATTTGTCTTTTGAAATCTTCAAAATCCTGATCAAATTCCATTTTCCTCTGATCTAAATAATCATAAGGCTTCTTCTTCATAGCAGTAACAATCACATTGAACTTACTGGCTTGTATTTCCATATCTGTTATAAAAAATCAGATGATAAGTAAGTGGAATTAGTTTATTTTTCTTTAGGTATGACTTACCAAAAGACAACAACCACCTAAGCTATTGAACTTAAAGGGATATGTTCACTAACTGCTCGACCAATAACATTTTTGTCTCAGAAGCTGGATTTTTTTAGCTGTTTTAATTCATAATAAAGTTCACAACTCTCCCTCGAAATTTTAGCAATTTAAATCCCTGTGAAGCCATAATTATGAGTGTTTGAAAGTCAAAAATACGACTCGTCTTTTAGTTAGACTATGCTTTATATAGAAAAGACAAATACAGAAAATGAAAGATAAATGTTTAGGAAGGGATATAATTGAGGGTATTATGCAGTTCTTGTACTTTTGGAGGCTATTGACATATATTAAAGGCCCAAAACTACCCTCGAAAATGCCCCTTTAAGAGTGCTATCATATATAGAATGATATCATAAGACAAATATTTAATCGCAAACATATCAGTCATGCAATGTAATTTTATTAAGTGTTTGTAGTCTCACCTTCTATCTTGGATTCGGCTAGATGTGAATACATATCCATTGTATCAAACATTTCAATAATCTTCTTCAAACGGCGAGTAAATGTGTCAAATTTCCCAAATATATACATCTCAGAGAAATCAAAAGGTCTTTCATTGGGCATCTTCTCTAGTTTAGCTTTTGTCTTATGAAAACAATCTTGATATTCAGCGTTTAGACGAATACAGTCGTTAAGTTTCTTTTTAACAATATCTATTGGTTGAGACCAAACTGTTTCTGAATGGTCATTAGTGATATAGGCTTTACACGCTGTAATCATCTGATTGGTTATCTATAACATAAAATTGGGAAAGTTGTGATCACAGGAAGAACACTATCATATACAGATCAAAACTGCAGTTAAAGTCCCAAATCCCAAAGTGACAGTCAAACAAGCTTGCACAGGTGGCAAATTCTAAGTAACTAATAAAAACATTCCAAAGAATTAGCTGATCAGTGGCATTTCTAAGAATAATTAGGTGGCGGGGCAGTGTTTGGGTCACAGATTTGTCAAAGGGGCCTGACAGCACCAGGCAGTAAAGAAATGAAATTTCAACTTGAGGGGCAAATGCTTGATTCAAACAATATAATAATAATGAAATATAAGGTTACCTTGACAAAAAGTGATGTCATTCTTTCTGATGTGTTATAATATTGTGATATACTATGTATCATTCTGATAGCATTGATTAACCCTGGTATACCATCTAACATACCAACCTAAATTATCAAAAATAGAGATATACCATCTAACATACCAACCTAAATTATCAAAAATAGAGATATACCATCTAACATAAAAACCTAAATTATCAAAACTAGAGATTTACCATCTAACATACCAACCTAAATTATCAAAAATAGAGATATACCATCTAACATACCAACCTAAATAATAACATAATCATAGAGATATACCACCTAACATACCACCCTAAATAATAACATAATCATAGAGATATACCATCTAACATACCACCCTAAATAATAACATAATCATAGAGATATACCACCTAACATACCACCCTAAATAATAACATAATTATAGAGATATACCATCTAACATACCAACTTAAATAATTATCAAAAATAGAGATATACCATCTAACATACCAACCTAAATAATAACATAATCAAAGAGATATACCACTTAACATACCAACCTAAATAATAACATAATTATAGAGATATACCATCTAAAATACCAACCTAAATAATAACATAATCATAGAGATATACCATCTAACATACCAAACTAAATAATAACATACAGATATCAGATACCAATCTAATAATAACATAACTATAGAGATAATACCATCTAACATACCAATCTAATAATAACATAATCATAGAGATATATCATCTGATAAGACATTAGATAAAGATAGTAAATATACTTACTGGATCACTATTATATAAAGGATCACAGAATTTCTCCAATGTATATAAAAACTTAACATTATCTTTCGCTTCATTAGCTGTATCAGTGATTCTTCGGTCCAATTCTTGCCAAGTCTAAAATGGAACATTGAAAAGAATTAGTTACCAAAGTTTTGTCTCTTGAAATCCATGACAGCATCTAAAACGATTGATATTGGTGGTCAAAGTTATGGGCACATTGAACACAGGTTAAAATAGGTGATTTGTCTGAGCAGTTCTTGTATAATTTTTATTTAATGTCTTGAGGACATTTTTGAGAAATTGATATAATGTGAAATTCACATACCTTGATCATTTTAGATTTAGCCGCCATTAGAACACCTAGAACAGCTTTAACATCATGACCTTTTATTTGATCAAGTAAATAATTAAACTTGGACATTCTTTTCTTCCAATGATCTAACTCTGCTCTGGGACCAATATCATCAGCTTCACGTCTCATCTGTTCACTTTCAGCTAATACCTTGAAACATCAGAATTACAAAATATATAGCCTAAACTGAACCCAGGATTTTACTGTTACCTATATCGGAGAAATGTTTCCAAGGTTATTTAACTATTTTCAAGGTCATGGTTCTCTCCATATATCTTTTAAAGTCAGACAAATATTTTCCAAGGCTATAAAATAGTAACTAAAGGTTTTCAAGGTCATGCTTATCTGGGTTAATGTTTTCAAGGTAACAAAAAATTATAAGTCAAACAAATGTTTTGAGGGCCATAAAAATGTTTCCAAGGTAATAAATAAATTACAAGGAGGTTAATATTTTCAAGTTTATATTTTGTGTGATTTATCACAATTTCAGATTTATTTAAAGTTTAAAGGGGAATGTTCACCATTTTAGAGTGTTGATTTGAGCCTTGAATATGTGAATATAGCCTCCAGAAGTACTAGAACTGCCAAAAATATCGCATAATCCCTTCAATCATATCCCTACCTAAACACTTATCTTTCATTTTCAGTATATATGTGTTTTCTATATAAGACATAGTCTTACTAAACGACAAGTCGTATTTTTGACTTCCAAACACTCATATTATCACTATATGTGGATTTAACCCTTTGAACCCTGACATAATTTTTGCTAAAACGTCATATACCCTGAGCTCCCAGCAATATTTCTTCAAGTGTATGACGTTAACGTTATATGACGTCACTTGACAACGGCCGGTTTACCGGCTTGTCGGGTATATGTCACGTAATGATTGAGCCGGTATACCGGCTTGTCGGGTTCAAAGGGTTAAAGGCTTAAATTTCGAGGGAGAGTTGTGAACATTATTATGGATTAGAATAGCTAAAAAATTCCAGGTTCTGAGACTAAAATTTTAGTGGTCAAACAGTTGGTGAACATATCCCTTTAAATCAGAGGCAGATAATTGTATACTTCGATCCAACAAGGTAGGAACTTACCTGTTCTATTTGTTTGATCCAAACTTTCATACAGGCTTCAATACTTTCTAATGATTCTGTACTGTTAGCTACACTCATATAATCATTAGGTGTATGTATCTTATTTAAATCATAACCTTCACATGGTTTTAATGTTACTTTTTGTTGTAGACTTTCTTGAGCACCTGAAAAACATCATATCAAATTGAGATTGTAGAGAAAGTGATGCCATGAAATGTAATGTTGTCAACGCTTTAGGAAATATTGAAAATTCTTTGAATTTTTTAATAATATATAACCTAGTTTAGAAAGTGAACATAATTTTTTTAGCAAAATCACTAATATCTCTTTTTCTGTTTATTTCTGAAGTTGGCATTAATTTCTGAAACTAACCAACTCTCCTTCTAGACAGTTAAGTAGTATTGTATCCAAAATACAGGTTTGATATAGTTTGAATTAAGTATAGCGAGGTTTGGACACAATGGCCTCTTACTCACCAACTAATACAGAAACAAAGGAATCTAATGAATTGAGGAAATCAGCTCTAACTTGATTCCCTGCTGGTTGTTCATTGAGTTGTCCCCATCCATTATCAATTTTTCTTAATGCTGGTATAAAAATATTAGATAATATATCTTCTACAGCCTTCAATAAACCACGTCCATTAGCACCTTCAGTATTAGCATCTAGTCTGGTAAAATTAACTTCCTAAAATATCAAATACAATGTAAAATGTCAAATACAAGGTAAAATGTCAAATACAAGGTAAAATGTCAGATACAAGGTAAAATGTCAAATACAAGGTAAAATGTCAGATACAAGGTAAAATGTCAGATACAAGGTAAAATGTCAGATACAAGGTAAAATGTCAAATACAAGGTAAAATGTCAAATACAAGGTAAAATGTCAAATACAAGGTAAAATGAAAATGTCAGATACAAGGTAAAATGTCAGATACAAGGTAAAATGTCAAATACAAGGTAAAATGTCAAATATTTCTCACACAATACTAAAAATTCATAAAATTTGGGACTCCATGAAATTTTATCCAGTGATAGGGTTAAAAAATGGTCTAAGCCTTCATATATTATACAGTATTAAGAACCACTCAAAATTCAAACATACATCGATTGCGGACTTCGAAAATTTCATGTTTTTATGATAAAGCACAGCAAAACTTTGGTGACAAAATGACCGTACCTTAGTAATATTGGTATCTGTTATAGCTACACCAGTTTGTGAACACTTTGTAAAGATTAGTCCCACACCACGTAATGGTATATCACTACCTTCAGCAATAAATACTTTAGGTTTAGTCGATTTCACAACTTTAGTGGTAGGTGGACCAAGTCTTACATGATCTACTGTAAGAGAAAGGATACAGAAAAATCAGATATATTTCAAATTTCAGATATCATATATAAAAGAAAAGTTCATATGTTCAGTATCACCCTAAAGAAATTGTAAAGAAATTACCTAGTTTCTGAGCCATTTCTACTTACATAATTCCAATATTGCATGTCACAAATAGTAAAAGCTGTTATTAATATCTAAGATCCTTTGAAATAGCTTATGTCACTAGGTAAAAGTGAAATTGCAAGATTCACAGACATCTGGCAGGTATTGGAATGATTCAAATCATTGTTATCAGCGTCCCCCTGATACACATAAAAAAAATTACGCTTAACAAGCCAGCATAATTGAGCAAATGAAATTCAAAATTAAATTGTTCTGCTTGTTCTGTTTGTTTTACGTATAAATTTTCTGGTAATTAAGATATTGGTTCAGTTACTTCTGTTTCACTTTTTAATATCTATATAATATACATTGATAATATCTTCACACATAATATTGTCATGGTGTTCAGGATAATATAAGGTGACATGCATAGTTTTTCGACAGAATAGAAAATAGAATTCATATTTAAAATAAAAAGAAATTGTTTGACTTTTTTTTTTCATCTACCTGTAGTTTGAACCTAACATATTTTCAGTCAAATTTTAGCCACTACTGATTAGACAAATATGTCGGCAAGTTTCTTTAAAAAATATTTAATATTATACATATGTGGTCTTAATGAATAATTGAGCTATTTCATAGAAGATTTGATTTGATGAATATATTAGGTTCTGAAAATACTTTATACCAAAATGAACATAGGAATCATAAACAGGCTATATTTCTTTCATTTAAGATAGGAGTAGGAAATCTTTTATTTTGAAAATAGAATTAGGTGCATAAGTATAAGTCAAGTAAAGTAAGTGTAAGTGTAAAGCCCATCTCCCACCTACAGGAGATGCAAGCCGAGTAAGATTTGGATGCAAATCGGGAAACTCCTAATATCCTCATAACAAACTCCTAGTCAACTCGACACAATCGGTTGTAACTTGGCTGTGCACGTGAACACTCGCAGCTCTAGACAATATTTTTAAACATGTTTAAAAATTTTGTCCAGAGCCGCGAGTGTTCACGTGTACAGCCAAGTTACAACCAAGTGTGTCGAGTTGACCAAAAGTTTCTTACGGGTTCCTTCCAAGAATATCAGGAGTTTCCCGATTTGTTTCCAGATTTTTCTCGGGATGAACTCTGCTTGTAAGTTGTAACTCCTTTAGGTGGGAGAGGGGCTTAAGTCTCATAAAGAACAGATATTCCATTGGCTTTTAATCAAAAATATCTTAGAGCCATGTTATGATATTAAATACAGTAGGGTCATGTTTGGTTTGCTTTGAAAACGTTGATATCTTTAATAAAGTCAATGCCAAACAAACACAACCATTTAACCTTTTTAACATTATCAATCAAGTGAATGATTTATTGTTAGAGTATTGAGGTTTGTGCAAACAACAACTTTTATTATCACATAGAAAAGTCATAAATAGAGAAGGTATTTTAGACCGAATTATCATGGTCGCCTACCAACCTCCTTAGTTACCGATGTAAACAAACTAAGAAAACACCTTGTGAATGGTTTCTAAGACTGACTGTTTTCACAAGATTAATGAGATTTTAATCATCTTAAATTAAATATCGCGCCTTTCATTGTGGGAAAATATAATCTACAATCAATTTCAAATATTGATTTTCTGCTGCAATATAAATGAATAGATTTAAATATGTCTGGAATATTGCTGCAAGTGGACATATTTTGTAGGCCGATTTCGAAATAGAATATTTGATAGTTTTAAAGTCTGTGATGAAATCAAAAGAATTAAAATGAAATGTGAGCTATACCTCCTACTTTTCTGCACATTATTAGAAAAATGAAGATAGAAATGTCATGAAGTGTGCAATGAGGGAAAATTGTCACAACATTACCCTATGGTTCTCAGATTAGTAGAACTTATAGCTCCATCCCATCCCAATTCATTTTGAGATGTAAGAATACAACATTTGATGGTAAGAAAAGCTTAAAGGTAGAATCAACATTGGTGCAAATACGTGCAATGATATCAAACACGTGCAATAAATATCAAACACGTGCAATAAATATCAAACAAGCGCAATAATATCAAACACCATCGAACACGTGCAATATAAATATCAAACACGTGCAATAACATCAAACACGTGCAATAATATCAAACACGTGCAATAATCATCATAGTGCAATGGTGGACAATGATAATATAATCATACAATTACTGGGTGGTCGTTTATTATCAACATTAGCAGATGTTGGTGGCAGTCTAAATTCTACACCTGTAGATAAATATCAGTTAGCTTACATAAATACATGCTACTTACAGCAAACAAAATATAAACACAAAAATCTACAAGCTAATAAATCACTATAATAAAAAATATAGGTTCAGGGTATACATGTATTAATAAATAATATCATTCATTCACAGACATTTCTTGACTAGCGCACGTTAGTCGTAATAAAATACGAAAAAAAAAAGAAAGGGGGGTGGGAAGGATGCATATTTTGTTAATGGTATTTCTCATTGCTGTTTCAACATCTCAGATTGAATTGAAATCATGGTGCACCTCATTTTGGTTAATCATCTGATTATTGTTTAGAAAGATACTTGATTGGCACGGACCTGTTCCTGTCGAATGAATGTATCTTACTTTAAAAATTCACAATTTATGGTTAATTATATAATTATATGGTCATATCTAGAACTAAGGCAAATCTACGACTACACACATACATCAAAATGAAATACAGATCTAGTTACCATGTTCTTTTTCTGGTTCCGGTTCCTGGTAATAGAACATCAATTTTTTCATTCCAATTTCATCTAAAAACTTATCCATGGTCTCAATCTGAAAAATTATTAATCTAAAATTATCAACTCATTCAGATGTTTGTTTCATGCTGTTACTGCTTTTCTTGATTTCACAGCAAACCGCGTTCCAAGCAGACGGCAAAAAGATGCATATTTGCAAACAGAACAATAACAAATCAATTTCAAACATTCAAGATCATAGGAGACAAGCAGCAAGTATCTAGTTATATTAGCAGACGGGCAGTCAGTGGTGCTTGATTTTACCTAGTGAGTTAATCTTTGTGGGCATGAGATTTCTATTGATCTTAAATAAAATATCTTTCCTCATTATTCCAGTTGACCCATCTGCACGAGTTATTTTCCTAGAAAAATATGACTATTTCTTTGAACTACACAATGATCTCAGTTTCGGAATCTCAAAAATTAGGTGAAAGTTTTATCAATTATTTACCTGATTGCCTTCCAAGATATAATCTTCCACCTCAGATTTCTCCAAGGCCAGACCGTCAGCCACAGTCTGTAATATATAGTGATGTCGATCATCTAGATGAGCTCTCTTATTCTCCCTCTCTTCCTTTAACTTTTGCTGGAAAATAGATATCAGATTAATCTTAGACAGGATCTTAAAAATAATAAACTAGTACCATACTCTTTTTTATGAGAATATGGTGTTGTTAGAGCAATGGGTAGATGTGATGATCATTGTAACAAACATGCAAGGACTGGTCACCCTCTAATGTAACAGCTTCATAAAAACATGATGTTTGCTACATGACCATGCAGTAACAGAATCAACCTCTGTAACTGAGAGTACAACAGGGGCAAACTTATTTATAAGGAGGAAAATGTAGCTGTTCATATTCTAAATATAAAAGAGTTCAATACATATTTTTTGATAAATAGATTTAATTTGGTATATTCTGACACATTATTTAGGAAAAGAACATCCCTGGTCCCTCACTGGAGATACCAGTGAATAGGACTTTTCTAGTATAAATAAATCACATATAACAAATCTTGTACATATAGTTAAGTATTTCAAAATTTTGTGGCAGTGATAAAACAAATGTTGAAGAAATGGATCTCAAGAAATTGAGAACAATAAAAGTATCATACCATTTGCATCTCCCGATTCAATTTCAACGCTTGAGCAGCAGCACTGGCCATTTTGGATTTTTATCTAGATGCTACTTATCCAAAAAAATTCTTTATTCCAGTTCACTTATCACATTTTCACTGAATCAAAAATCCAATTTTTCTTTCTTCAGAGAAAAAATTGTTTCTTCACAAATACATGTAGATCTCCATAAAGGAGAGAAACCCTACTAAACGTTTTTTTTTATTTTCGACTTAAAGATCCCCTCATTATTATCTATATGAACAATTACATAAAGAAATATCATGAGTCGATAATCCCTCTTATTATGTGATCATATGTTGAATTATTGAACCATATCCATTAATCTCCCAATCATAACTTTTTTAATATTAACACAGTACTCAGTGATATACAACATATGAAATATTATAATACAGGTATACTGGAATGATCAACAACAATAATACTCGATTGTTCCTTTCATTATGATAGTCCTGTCCAGACATGACTAGTTTATATTGATAGTCAACTGGTATATAAACTAAGTAAACTTGGTATTTATAATTATTTATCTATCTAGATATTATAATAAACATTTAGACTTTAAATAAATAACATGATTGATGGCCAATTATTTTGTGGGTTTTTTTCTTGGCAAACAATCAAAGCAGAACTCAATTGCATCAAAAAATTAATCATGCTTTTATCAAGGACACGTCATATAAAATGTTGGCATCTTTACTCGTTTTCACTTGTGAATTACAAGATTTGATCATTTTCATGATCTTGCCCCCTTAAAAAAATCATTGCTATGCCACTGACATTTATCCTTAATCATGGTTTTAATCATGGTTGACAAACAAACTATGAAGCATTTTAAAGCAAAAGTTTTTATTATCAAATATGCCTGATCTTATACTTTTCAAAATTTTTTTTATTATAGAACCTATTGATATAGTTAAAATATTAATGATCTTCTAACATAAAGGAAGAAATGCCAACATCTTATGAGAAGCTGTAACAGACAGCAAACTTTTATTTATTTAATAACTTTGTATTTTAGCGTCAGAATTTAACTGTCTTTCATGATGGTAAATGTTGACAAAAAACATTTTCCAGAGGGCGGATCCAAGGGGGGGCTCTACCTGCCCATGCACCCCTCCACCCCCTATTTTTTGCCGACTGATGTCAGATCCCTCTAAAAATGAATTTAAAGCATGTTATATTTCAGAGCCCCCCTTTCTCTAAATCCTAAATTTTTTTGGGCAAGTTTTCAAAATGTAGCGGGGAGGGTATTGAGGTATGGGGTACAGGGATAATGTTTCTCATGTTACCTATAGATAATCTAGGGCTATTATTGGTTATAAATATCAATATTTGTTTACAACCAATTGCCTAGTGACAGTGATAAGACCCTTTGTAACAATAATAAACTGTCAAAGGGAAGGCTTTCTTCTTAAGAAATACAATTATAGCAACAAACGATTTTCAAACAACACATTAAATGCTAACTTAAATGGTTGTAAAGAGGTTTTCCTTACTACAGTCAAGACACTATTCATACAGTCATTTCACCATTTTTGAAAAGATATGATACTTTTTACTGTTATGATAATATTCAAAAGGTAAAATTTGAAGAAAAAAATTAGTACAGACTACAACAGGCCAAATGCATTTTATGAATATATTTTAAGGGCCAAAGAGAGCATTTTAGCAAGTTGCGTGGGGCCACTCTTGGAAGCGTCGCAGGCCGGATTTGGCCCGCGGGCTGCCATCGAGAAGGCCTGGACTACAACATATTTTGAAAATTGAAAATTCACAGGGTTCATACAGATCATCCGAGCAAATATTCCCTAGTGACAATTCCATGACTCTCCAGAGAGCATTTCATCATTTTCCATGACCATGACCAATATGAAATACCATTTTCCATGACCATGACCAATATGAAATACCATTTTTCATGACCATGACCAATATGAAATAGCATTTTTCCAGGTCATTATCACAATTTTTCAGAATCATCATTTTTTTCTGGATATTTCATGTTTGGAAAAACTTTTTTAAAATTGTATGATTTTCTAGGTTATAATTTTATAAAAGTTCTTACCATAGTCTGAAAATCTCCAGAAAAGTTAAAGACTGTAAGCGTTTTTTAGTAAAATACTGTAATCCTAGTTCAAGACAATGCATAAGACGGTGTATTTATATAAGAAAGGAATAGATAAGATCTAGATATCTAGAACAGTATCTTATAATCTGTGAAAGTCTAGAATCAATAGAATAACACTTGATATCAATCTCCTATAATATAACAACTTCCTATATCATTAACTAATATTATTCAATATCATACTTTCATATTCTAATATATTAATCATGTATGATCAGTTTTTAATTAATATCATTCTTAATTAGATTTGATAGAAAAATGTGGTTCAGAACTTCAGATTCAATATCAAAAGGTTCCAGAATAGAAAGAGATATAGTTTTCTGTATAAGTAGTATCTGAGGTAATTATAGAAGCAATTTGACTTATGATATTAGTAAAATTTGATAGGTCTCACAAAATGACAAAATTAAAAAAAAACTAGCAAGCCTTTTTCATTCAATGTTCGATACAGAATGGAAAATATTCATAAAAAGGGAAAAACCAACATGCTCAAACAAGAAGACAACAAACTGGAATCATCATCAATGTTTCTAAATAACTCCAGATAAAAACAATGAATACTCAAAAAATGTTTCATATACCTATAAAATGATTAAATAAAAAAAATTATTACAAACCACCAAAGCTGTCTTTTCGATGTACATAAAGCTAGCTTGTTTAGCCAAGAGTTTCTTTTTGGGTGGACCTCCTGATGTGGCCATCTTTATGATTCCTGTTATACAGTTTCTTCACAGACTAAGTTCCAATACCAGATCACATTTCAGAAATGTCCCAACTAGATATTAAGACTACAAACACTCAATATGAACTTGTATACATTACATACTGAGCCTCTAACTTAGCACACCAATATAGTTTAAATAAATAGTCATTAATGTATGATAATCAAACACTCTATATTGCACTTGAAATGATTTATAAAATAGTTAGGGACTGGTTGACTACCATAGTCAGGTCAATACAGGATTAATGTCAAGTGTTAGGATCAGAACAACTATGTCAGATCAACCTCAATTTCCAATAAATGATTATTAATTATTGGGTTTCACTTGGTTGGCTTATTGTGACCTATTATCTTAAAGCGACAGTCAAAAAAAACGCAAGAAATTTAAAGGGGACCAGTCTTCATTTTTTGAATATATTTAAGTATCCTTCAGAAGCAATAGAAATGCACGAAAATTGCGTATTTCCTTCAAATATATCTTAAATTAGACATTTCTCCTTCTATTTCTATAGATGACTTTTCTATATATTGCATAGTATCGCTAATGTGTAGTAGGGCATTATAACTTTCAAATGCTAATAATTATGGATGCACATGGATTTGAAGACTCAAATTTCAATGGCGATAACCAGTACTAAATTGCTGAGCTAAAAAATCCCCGTTTCTGAGACTTATCCAAATCGACCCGCGAAAATGAAGCCTGTGCCTCTTTAATACCTAAATGATATTTTCAATAGGTTTGTTATAATTAATATCCTCAGAATCAATGTCAGAATATTTTTTTTTTTTAATTTAACCCTGACGTTATTTTGGCTAAAACGTCATATACCCTGAACTCCCAGCAATAGTTCTTAAAACGTATTACATTAACGTTGTATGACGTCACTTGACAACGGCCAGTTTACCGGCTTGTCGGGTATATATAACGTAAGGATGGGCCGGTATACCTATTTAGTCCTGACCAACTAACTAACCAACTTTGAACTTATAAAAAATCAAAACTAGTATTTAATTTGTTAGGAAACTCCTTGTCATAAATTTACTAACACCACAAATTGCAGAGTGTTGACAATTTCTTAAAAATAATACAGGCTTTCAATTACATTCCTATGTATTGTAAATATGTCAAGTCAATGTCACAAGGTAGGACAATCCCTTTAAGGCCATTATATAAGATATAAGATATTATGTGAGGGAAAGGGAATATAAGATGTTATAATTAAATTGGTTAATTATATTATGTTCCTATCAGATATCTTATCTTATGTTCTGATATACTAGTGATAAACAGGTAAGAACATATACCGCTAATCTTAATTAGTATGTAAATTACACCAAATAAAAGCAAAAACCCTAAAAACTGTATATATCAGGTGACATGCTATTTTGTTCTAGGCAGTACTTGTTCAATTGTTATTCAATGACTCTCATATTTCCGGGGTGGGACAACCACATCTTGAAGTAAATCTGTGAGAATTTTTTAAAAGCTTGGTTTTCAAACGATTGGAAAAATTTCTGTCAAATTTGGAGACGCTTTTTGCAACACCTGATATACGAGGGGAGGCTGAAAAGTTCATAGCCTGACTCAGAAGGAGTTATGCCACAGTGATGAAACTTTGCATCCATTAAATTCAACATTTTCTGATACTAACGACATGGTTTATTTTTCAACATTGTCTCCCCTGCGGTCCACACACTTCTTCCAGCGGTGTTGGGGTGCTTGTATCCCGGTGGTATAGAAGCTCTTGTCCTGATCTCCAAAAAAGTCCTCAACAGCGGATTTGGCCCCATCTGACTAATTTCTATACCTGAACTTGGTTGGGAAGCGGTACCGGACTGATGATGAGGTCATATCTGCTTTTGAGGACTTTTTTAATGATCAGGATGAGAGCTTCTATACCACCGGGATCAAAGCACCCCAACACCGCTGGAAGACGTGTGTGGACCGCAGGGGAGACAATGTTGAAAAATAAACCGTGTCGTTAGTATCAGAAAATGTTGAATTTAATGCATGCCAAGTTTCATCACTGTGGCATAACTCCTTCTGAGTCAGGCTATGAACTTTTCAGCCCACCCTCGTATGTGTTCAAAATAATTCTTCTAGTAGGCCTACATGATTACTGCTACTGGGTTTTATTTTACATAAGCTTTTCATTTCAAACATTGTTACATCAGTGTTGTTTCTAAGAATTATTAGAAGGCCAATAAAATATCTTTAAACTAAAAGCAGGGACTACAAAATTGTCACGGGTTGAATCAAGTTTTTCAGATTTTTTTCACTCACATCTTTAAGAAATTACAAACGCTGGCACGCTGCTGCTAAAAAATATACTGAAAAAGGTGCTGCAGTCCACAGACTCTTTGTCCCTTCACCATGAGCAAATGCAAACATTCTATGTGTCAGCAACCACTACAAAAGATTTCCACTACTATCATGACTTGTTGATTATCAACATTGAAAATTGATATGGACAATACAACAAGAGTTATTTCCCATGAAGGTTTTTTCCTATCATCATGAATTTTTATGACAATATTCAGTCCACATTTAGCTGTTTTGGGCCACCAGACCAGATGGAACATAAAAGATAGATAGACCTAGACAAAAATAACGATGATAAAGTGCATATTTGATTCCCAAACCTTTTGTTTCTAATATCCCCTGGTTCAACATCAAGTCATGTGACAAAATTGACAATTCACATATGATAATGGAATAGATTGGAAATTTCCTCTGATCTTTTCCTTGTTTAATTTAGAACCAAGGTATGATAAAAGAAGTAAGATGACACCTTTTAAGAGTGATAGTAATAGATTTCACCTGATGAAGTCGTCTCGATGACGACGAAAGCTCGTTAAAATAAATTACTTTAGTCACTCTTAAAAGGTGTCATCTTACTTCTTTAATCATACAACTACACAGAGTGATACAGCACTTCTTTCAATAGAACCAGGGTAGCAAAACTTGCAGTAGGGCGCAATAAATATTTGTACAAAATAGCGGCGTGATTACATTCGTGCTTCGACCCTACTCATTTGTAGCATAATAACATGGTTTATAAATAGCTTAAGAACGTCAGCAGTTATTTATATCATAGTTTAATTATGTGACAATTCATTTGTCAGGTGATTTTGTTGTCGTCTGCTTTGTAAACAAATCTGACAGGCGAGAACAAGATGGGGGCATAAGGGGAAAGAATTGAGCAAAGAGGTAAAAGAAATTGCTTGGAAATTATTACAAAGAGGGCAAAACCATCACCTATGTATCAGAAATGTTGGACATGTCCAGGAGTACAAAGCAAGTTCTAAGAAGCGTGTAGAATGAGGGGGGTATATAGAAATCACCTGAGACGAGGCAGGATACCTATTTCTTTGTACGAATATTTATTGCACCCTACTGTGATTGTGGTATAACTAGTTTAAATTAAAGTTATAGAAAGTTATTGTAGACTTTGGAATACATTTAGTATCTGAAATTGTTACATTTTCTGCAATTATTAACAGTTCTGTCACTTATTAGGCTATGTTAATACTGAATTTAATGCATACATTGCTGACAACTTCCCATAATTGGTCATCCATTGGGCTCAAGAAAATTGTGCTAAATATAAATATTAGACTACTTTTGTTGCTCAAATTGAGTTCTATCTATCTGGTAAAAAGAAAATTTACTGAACTGAATAAGAACTGCATTATCTTACACTTACATAAAACTCAGGTGTCCCATAATATCCCGACTCTCCCCTATTTATTAATAAATGTGCCCCTATCCCCCCTACGAAGTTTAGATTGCTTAGTTAGAAGTTGGTGAAACAAACTATGAAAACTTGTTTATAAAACTAATATAGATGGCATGTTACAAAAATAAAATACATGTCTCACTCCAGGCATCTTGTCATTAATTTCGTTTCATCTTACCTGTTTTTCTTTGATGTTTTCGCCGGGAGCCAAAGCTGCCAATCTGGATTTATTCTTGGATTCATCAAGACGATTTTTAGGTCGAAATCCGCCTACTGTCTCGGACATTTTGTCCGGATTCTGTCTGTTAACTCAATTCAGACAGTTTGAATTTCCCAATTAACAAAAGTTCATTAATTATTAAACTTCAGAACTATCGTTTCGATCATCAAGTTTCAAAAGCACCTGTTTGGCGGCCATCTTGGTTGTTTATCTGTATCCACGTTACGGTGTCCTCATTTGCATATCAATCAAAACATTGACGACTCTGATAAAGAATTTGAATGAATTAATTCCTGAGAAAGTCACTAGACAAGTTTTTAGACAATTATTAGCTTATTTATATTCTAGAGGTTTGTAAGATTAGAAATTACATTTCAATAAATCATGTCAAATTAATGTAAGATTATTCATGGATGATTATTGTTAGGTTTTATTAATATTATGGTCTGTGGACAATAGGCTACTGACATTAAATAAGGACTTTAAGATCTTGAGTATTAAATATATAACCATTGAGACCATAAAAATAATTTTGTAACATTTTGGACATTAGGGAATTTTGCATTCATTGTTACAGATAATATTGTTTAGATCTCTGCGTATGCATGCAGGCCAACTTAATTGCATTTTTCATGACTTAGGTTAACTGCAATGACTTTGGAGCATGACTAGTTATTTGGATGAAAATTAACAGTGCAATATGTACATCAAAACAGAGTAGGCTCATATATAGCTGTCTTGTCTCCCAATGCAGCTTGTCGTTATGAGCCTAATCACAAGCAGGAAAGTAGATCATTTCATCTCCATTTGCAATGTGTTCAGTCCTCTAACATCAAATATCCTAAAATTATATTTTTGCAATTACAATTTTGTTCAAACCGTCTCGAAACATTTAGCATACAATGCAGAAATCAAACTGCAAGCATATTGGAATAGATATAAATATCCAAGATATCATATTTTGTCTACAAAAAAAGCTGAAATGATTGTTGAACAAGAGAACACATTGATAACACAAAAAATGTCAAGAAATGTTTATTGACAAGAGCATTTTATCATGAACATATTATATCATTAATACATTAGAACTTAACAAATATATTTTTATTAAGGAAGAATTATCTATTGATATCTATAATTATTAGAGCAAAATTAATGTTATCAATTATCACACAACACATTTGACATATAAACATTTTTGTCACCTTGTGCAAAATTTTGACAACTCTTGCAAATCTTTTACACATTTTTCAAGTCTTGTTACCATGTATATTCAACAAACACAATTGGCCAAAAAGATCTTTCCTTTGGGTTCCCAAACTTTTGGAAACTTAGTACCCCTATCTATTGTACGTAATCTCATGGTACCCCTCCGCCCACCCTAAGTAACAAAACGAGCTACATGAAAGTAAAAGATTATTTGTTGGTTGATGGAGTTTGATATTTTATCCATTTCATACTTTTTAAAATTGTCTTAGAGGCTTCTAAGGTACCCCTTGTGGTGTTTGCTGGTACCCCTGGTTGGGAACCGAGGCTTAAATGGTATCTTAGGAGTATTGGAAGTAAGAAATAAATCAAAAATTTAGTACAATGTTCAGTGATGGAGTAAATAATAGAACTGAATTGAGTTACATTTATTCTACTATAAGATAAGGAAGTTGGAGTAAGACCAAGTGAAAACTATATAAAAATGAAATGATACATAAATATGATATTATTTACAAACAAACAATGTAAACAGATAAAAACAAACATAGATGTGTTTTATATGCTTAGATACTCGTGTATTCAGGTCTGATTCTAAACATTAAGACCAGAAAAATTTTGATGTTAGTACCGTACTTTAAATAACCATTTATTTTACTTCAAAATAAAGTGACCTGAAATTGGCTGTGCACAAATATTTTTCAACTAAGCATTCTTGAAATTTGATGTTTCTTGAAGGAAAATGTTTTTTCTGTCATGGAATTGTTAAGTTTTGTTTGAAAGTATGCATGCATTCAAATATCTAGTGATAAGTAAAGAAGGTCGAACAAAATAGATGCCATATACATAAAAAAGATATTTAAATATGCATTTTGTGTATCTACTTGACCATTCTGATACTTGTTTTCAAACTTTCAAATAATTTTAGGAACACAATTCTTTAGATTTTAGTATATAGTTTTCATTGAATGGAAAAAAAACTAATTAAAGTCCAAAAAAAAAAATAAGTGTTGAAACATAAAGTGTGAGAAGTACTCTAACTATATGGAATGTGAACTTATCACAATATATGATAGAGATGGAAAATAGTATACAATAATTTACATTGACGTCCTATACATTTTAACACATTGACAATTAGTTATATAATATACTCATAGTATTACTACTATATCTGTAATACTTGCTAATTGGGACTGCTTTTATACAAGATTTCAGGTAGATTTCCACTTTGATGTTAGAAGTGAAATATCCAGAGAGTCCTGTAAAAGGAGACAGAGATTTAAGTCTTGATCGTCAATGTGTTAAAAATGTTCAACAAGCAATAGAACTGATAGCATATTATACTATTCTATACGCATGTTATTTTCTGTACATTACAAATTATTTGTTTGTTTGTCATAAGCCATCACTGAAAATATTTTTGATTGTTCTATAAAGTTGTTATTTTGCTGAACACTAACAATAGTTGGAAATTGTGTAAGTCTTAACAAACTTGATGTGGAATTGGTTGACCATATTGTTGATGTTTCAGTTGATTTAAATGGTTCATCTGTTCAGCTGAAATAGCAGCTGCAGCACTAGTAGTCTGATGGAGAGATGGTACTGAAATAGAGAGAAATGAAGTTAAACAATGCAGTCTTTCGGCTCCACCTTTGTCATTTTGTTCGAGACTATGTAATGACTCGGCCATGATCTAGACGGCCATCTTGCTCGGTAAATGGGCAAGAAAAGACAACTCTTGGTCGAAGATTGCTTTTGATTGGCTGTTTTTACCGCGAAAGAAGACGATACACTCTGAAGAATGATTGTGATTGGCTGAGCTATAATTTATTCAATATGGCGACTACCGTATAGTCTACAAGATTATCTAGCCACTAGTCTAGTTCTTTAGTAGATACAGTTCAATGCAGTGTGCAGTAAGTGAAATTTTTGTATGAAATTTCAAACCTAAAAAGGAAATATGTCATATTAAAATAAAACTCACCATAGCCCATTCCTTGAAGGAAAAGGAGGAAAGCTTCACAAACTTTTCCTGGTTGTTCTTCTAAAGGCATTCCACCACAGTCTGCTATCTGAATACAGAAAAAAGATGTCATGAGTATTTCATTTACCTATCAACTCTCATAAGTAAACTCTCATCAGGAAAATCAGGAAACCTATGACAAATGTCACTTACAAAACATTTATCATATCAACCTTATACATACGTATGTTATATTTTTTATAAGTTAACCTTGACATTAGTATTCTACAAAATATTTACAGCATACTCTGTTTACATCAAGTGTGTTCATTACTTATATCTTACTTATATCACTACCTCAATATATACTTAGTGTCTGTAGTTAAAAATTGTTCCAGTTATTTATCTTTGCCTAATCTAACAACCCCACTAAATTTTACAAAGGCAAAAAAGAGACATACCATCATAAAATCTGTTTCTGATGGATCCATTTTACCATTCATATCTACAACTTCTTCCATGTGTGGTGAACTATCCCCCACTAACATCAAAGAACGACATCTAAAATATATACAAATATTACTATTAGTATATATTTATCTTACTTAATGGAATACCTCGAAAAATAGTTTCGATGTCATGCTGAGAATTTCCATTGACATTATCTCCCTTTACAAGTATGTATATCAAGGACACAAATATCAATTATTTCAAAATCACAATTTCAATCAAACATCTCCAGCTGTTGCAATTCTGTTACATTTAATCACTTAACTATTGAAAAGACCATCTTCTTAGCTACTTTTTATTTAATGAAGTCATATACTGTTTCAGCATTTTTATAATCACAGGAATGTTGTAGAAAAATGGTTCGATACCTCTCGTAATTACCATTTTCACGGGTTCAATCTTGTGAATTTCTGTTCGATAGCATGGTTTTCTCGTAATTACTACTTTGGAAAGTCGTGAAAATGGTGAAAAATTATCGAGACACCCATTTTCACAACTTTTCTGAAATTCACCTTGACACCGTGTAAAAATGGCCAAAACTTCAAATTTATCAAAACAATTTTTTTTTTCTAGATCTTTTTATAACTTCACTCTTTATGTCACAATAAATAATAAATGTTGATAAATAGCTTGTAATTAGAATGTAAATTTCATGAATGCTGTTGATATTACTTTGTCGTTCATGTTAGCGGAAGCTGTTTGCATAAAGTCGTGATTATTGTCCGAACGGTCTCAAATTTAGCAGACGAATTTCGGAATTCCGAGGAAAACGTAAACACCATTTTTACGATAGGTATTGAACGCAGCATATCTCTCCAGTGATGTCCCTGAAGCTAAGAGCAATCAGATGGTTTTCAGGGATTTTCTTCCTCAACCTATATTATACATTTTCAATTATAAATACTACTCACTTAATAGTTCTGGCAGCAGATTTCTTCATTGGATCCATTTCTCTCACAATATTTAAATCTGATCGTCTGAAAGTAATATCATGTGTGAAAATATTGGAATAATATTAACTTGGGAAACAAAATATATTTGAAGTACTGAACCCAATTTTTATCTGTTTTATACAAAATTCAATCCATCAAAATAATAATCTTGATATTTTACATGATTTAGAACCAAACTAAAATTGAGACAGAAAATATTAGTTGAAAGAAGAAATACAACTTGCAATAGATATATCATATTGAAACAGTACTTACTTCATATGAGACTCAATAAATAAGCCTAAATTCTGTGCATTAATAGTTTTAATATATTCTTTATAACATGTTATCAAATCATGGTTCTCCCATCTTGTTTTCTGAAATAAAGTTTAAAAAAATAAATGCTAGTGACAATGCTAAACAATCAGAGATCATGTTTTCTGATCTTGTACCAATTATGTACATGGGAGTTAAAACAAGCTGACAAACCAGAAATTTCATAGGTTCATATGAAAAGATTCCATTACAATCTTTTTTCTATTACTTTTTTAGGATCCTTTATCGATTGTTCTACTCCCTTTTTCCCTGTAGAAATCTTCTAAACTTCTTTGAGATATTCTCTTAGATTTTAAAGGAATACAACCTCTTAGAATGAACAAAAAATATAAATTTTCAAATTTGGTCAATAGGAGTTTATATTCATCAAGGGACTCGCCTGATTTCATAACTATACAACAGATTACCTAAATAATCTGATAAATCCAGAAAACTATTTTTATATACAAAATTGAAAAACCCTTAAAACGAATTTAAGGCATTTATCAATTATAACCTGTTATTATATGGAAATTTACATAATTTCATGGGTTTTTTGCATTCTGTTTGTATACTTTGGAAATCGTTGATGAATATACTCTGATTGACCAAGTTTGAGAACTTAATTTTTTTGTTCATTCTAAGAGGTGGTATCGCTTTAACTGAAATCTTTTCCATGTTAAAAATAGAGCATGACTGATTCTTCCCTAAATCTAAACAGAAAATCTCACCTTGCCAAACCAGTGCCATAAAAGATATTCTTCAGTAAAATTGGTGACTTGTCCACTGAATAAGTACCAGGAGTTCATCTGTAATGAAGAAATAATAATTTAATGTCAGAATATTGTCAGAACTCTTCAGGAAGCAGTTTTATATAAACAGTTTCTGTCTTATTCCTGTATCCCAATCTGTGTATTATTTATGTATCATTGTATCTCTGTCAATAAAATAATGTTTATACCACAACTCTTCAGGGATTACTTGCTCATTGTTCAAAACATTATCACCATATTTGTCAAATAGGAGCCAAATTGTTATTGAACATTTCAGTCAATCAAAAGATTTGTCTCAAAATCATTGAAAATTTAAGCTTTCACCAAAAATAATGTTTAAAATCCCGTAATACCAATGACGTCATTGCGTATACAAACTTCATAATAATAACAAACCAGGGGCCTTATTCTCAAAAACTTAACTTAGATAAAATCCAGATTTTAAAAAATACAGTAGTCTGATTGGATAATAATACTAAATTTATAATCGATTTTAGTGATTGACCAATCAGATGGCTGGAATACTAAAATCATCTTAAGTTAAGTTTTCGATATGAAATAATTTAGAGTCAACTTGTCGGTCTAAACAATGACATACCTTTTGGTAGCCCCATTCAATCCATCCTGCTTGTGTAGATGTGGCATTAATAAGAACCAAGGAATCAATGGTGTCACCATGTAGTAACTGAAAAGAGAGGATGATGTAAGCAACAGAAATTCATTCATGGTGCACTTTTTAGTTATTACTTGATACAATCAAGTCCATCCATTGCAGGGTTCTATAGCACAGTCTTTAAGTGTGTAAGAAAAGAGGTTTGGCATTGGCCAGCTGGAAGAAAGGATCCCCATGGAACCTTAGTTGTTATTCTTTTAAAATATAGATGTTTCTTTCTTTCTTTTCTCAGAGTCAAGCTACAGTCTACTCCATATTGAACATGAGCAATAACACGTAGACATTGTAGGGGAAGACCAAAACTAAGAATGAATAGACTTATATAAATGTTATATTTTAGTATGTGCCTGTACTTATACATTCAGCAAAGGAAAGATCATACTTACTGCATATCTACTTAAAACATTAGCTCCAGCTCCAACACCAAAACCAATAAATCTCTTCATACTGTAATATATCAAAATAACAAACATTATTCTACAGTATAATATTACAAATAAAGTTACTATACTAAATTAAGTATCCGTGTAAAGTATTTAGAAAGTGAGATTTTTAAGTATTTAAGTGAAGAAGACTGTAATTTTCATGAAAAGTGTGAGACTAGGTCAAAAAGCAAGAACAACTCTTGGCAGCAACGACATAAAAGTCTAAGAAAGACACGATGATCCAAATAGTCATTTTTGATTTAATGATATGACAAATTAAAAATACTTACTTATAATGTTCAACAACTTGGTGTACACCTTCTGCTAACTGATCCATTGATGGATATACAAATCTGAAAATAACAGATAATATCATAGTAAAATTGGACTAGTAGATCATAGATACATGTACATTAAAATTATATATGTAAATTTACAATCAAAATCATCATATCCATGCTATTAATACACTATGATTATATCTTATTAGTAACCTCTGAATGTTATCACAATTTTAAATAATATACAAACAATCTAATCAACTTATACTTTAATTAATCAAAATAATTCATCATGAATACAAATTACTGTGCAACGCTGTATGCCAACCATTTAAAAGCAATATTAGCAAAAATTCTACACAGCAAATTTGTTAAGATTTGAGATTTAGTTAGAATTAGTTGCAAAACTAAAAATTATTTCAAAGCTTCAAACTTTCTAAACATTATTGTGTTATTTCTAAAAATAAAATAAAATAAAATCAAAGAAAAATATTCAGTAAAAAGAAACATTAACTAACATGCATGACATTGACGTAAAAGACTAGATCTTAGTATGAAGCATGCTAGAAGGGAATTGGATAGAAACTTAAGTCTCTTTCAACTGAAATTTCAACTGAAAAAATAAATCTTACTACCAGAACTACTCTACCAATACCAAAAGCAAATTTTCTTAGCCCGTTGATAAAAGCCACTGCAGCCAAAGTACATATGGGTTGCTATGGTAAACATTTGTTCTGAGATTTCAAAGGTAGGACCTAAGTTCTTGGCTATTAAAATTTGTATTGCAATCTTAGTTCTTATGTGTAAAAATAGTTTGAAGTGAAATGGATGAAACACTGACAGATCATGTGATTGGACAATTATAAGTGACTAACACAACAATTTAAGTGAAATAAAAGAGATTTGAATTATGTTGATGTAATTAAAAGAGTAAAAATTGTTGAGAGAAATCTGGTGCTATTGACTAGTAAGAAAAGAGATTTGGAATAACCTGTTATAACCTGTAAACCTACCTGTTACCCAGTGATTCAGGGTTACCCAAAACATCATGTCTGTTGATGGTTAGAAAGGAGCAAATCAAATCAATTTATTTTTAAATGAGAAAAGGACCAAGGCTTTCTGTGACAAAAATCTCATTAAGGATCACAAATTATGGGAATGTCTCAAAATGCAAACTACATTATCCTATAAAAGGTTTAATCAAGTCTAAATCATGAATACTAAATTCATGCAATGCTAATCATGAATGATATAACAGCAATGATGCAGGCGAAAACAATTTTTAAATTTGAACAAAGTTAATTCAAATTGGCAACACACATTTTAATTGAAATCCATTGAAACAAACTGCAACATGATAAATATCAATTTAAAATAACTTACTCTGGTTTGAGATGCATAGCTCCTTCTTCTTGACCTGGTGCATTAATATGATACACACAGAAATGTTGTAAAATAGGTCGCATTTCAGTGAAGCTAAAAAATCCTTGGAAACAAGTCACATCTGTAAGATAGATATTTTAATGATAATGACAAAATAACAAAAACATGAGCAACTTTTTTAAGTGACATGCAAGCTACGGTACATTTTTTTTTTTTTTTCAAGAATAGCAACAATGTAATGCTACAACACAATCCTCTAACATTATTTAAAATATTGCTTTAATTATGATTTTATGATTGCTTTGCGAGTCCATATACCCCCCCCCCCCCCCCCCTTTGTAAATTCCTGGCTACGGGGCTGATGAGCATAACTTTTGCATTATACCAAATGAAACCGACCACTGATGCACATTTCTGGACTACCTCCTGATGACAGATAGTATATATCTGCAACAAAATAAGGATGGAAAGCCAATAACTTAATGAAAAACAACTTACGGTTCAATCCAATATCATGGAAAGTGACAATTGGCATTTTAGATCTATCACCTTGTATAGCAACATGCATATTACCATATGGTGTTTCAATGTCATCTTCCTGAAATTTATAATTTAATAAGAAATTAAATGTAGTTCTAATCATATTTTTCTGCTTTGTTTGTTCTAATAGACAATGAAAAAAGATTAACATAAAATAAATGACTATTTTGTCATAAAAATATTTCTGGGGTAAATTTTAAACTTCTAAAAAATTTCTAAATTTTATCTCAAAAATATTTTCCAATAAATACCGTCTTGCCATAGCTCAGTATCTGCAATGTATGGCAGTTAAAGAATCAAAATCAGACATTGGCTATCCAGTAATTCAACAAAAGCATTAAGTGAAATATTGTAAATATTCTTATTTATTTATGGATAATATCTGTATTCATTTTCAATTGCGGAATTACATAGACTGTAACTAACCTGAATCAAGATGGCTGAAGCATCATGAAATGATCTTGGTTTTGGATCTGTTGTATCAATACTAGTCAACTCTATGTCTGTTAGCTTCTCCATTTTTCTTGTCTAAAATATGTCCAAGATATATATCTTATAAAATATATCACCACTTAAACATAACAACTACCATATCATGCACATTTATAGTCCCATAAATCAAGCGGGAATTTTTATAACTTTTACATAGTCAATCCATCAAAAGTTTAAAAACATTTCAAAAACAAAATAAACAAGATTTACATGGTGCACTATGTAATGCAGCAGAAGTGAATCATATACAGGTGGGATGGGAATGTGCACCAGTTTATTATGATTAAAATAATTTAATATATAAAAAATCATGCTAATAATTTCTAGCCCATCTCTACTCTATTATAGACCTTATGCTTTTCTAGCTAGAATATAGGGGTCAATCAAGGTTAGATATTAAAAGCTCTATATTTCAAAGATGTTATTAAATTATCAAAACTTTAATTGTTACATAGAAGAGAAAAATGAAAATTTTTCTAAAAAATCTGCACTGATCAGAAAATGTTAATGAAGCAAAAAAAAAACAAAGACAGTTGATATTAAATGTAAAATGTCGCCATAAAAACAATGAACTAGTACTGACAAATAATATGCCATTAGATCTACCAAAAAATAATGATTTTACTTAATTTACCTTTAGAAAATCATATTAACTGTTATCCAAAGAAGTTTTTTTTGATAAGTTTATTGATTCACTTGAAAAAAAAGTATGACCAGATTGAAGTACTTTCAGTAGCCCATCTGAATAAATTATTGCGTACTATGAAAATATGTTGACAGTTTTATGAAAGTATAAAATATGATGTAGAAAAACTAGACCCATGAATAAACAATGTTTTGTTTAATATATAATGAAGTTTCAGTGTCTTGTGACATGACTTGAAAAGGTTGTGAATATATTGGTCAACTGTCAACAAAATCACAGGGACTAATATGTCTTGTCTACTATGTAAATTAGGACCCTGAGCTTGTTTTTGTAATAAAATAAATTGTACATGTTCATTTACAATATTGTAATAGTTGAAGTAAGTTAATTTTTGATAATTACTAATTTAGCAATTAAAAAAAAAATTGTTTGACAAAAATTTTTAAGTCACATATAGGCTAATGTTTAATTCAAAATGGTAACGGAGCCACAGACAGTTTTGAACTTTTCTCAGTGAAAAATTCAATTTTCACAAAAGACCCAGAAGATAAGTTTTCTATAAACCCAACAATATCCAGTATGAAGAGCATGATCTGAGTATAAGTGCAGCCAGATTACTTTTGTACACAAATAGGTGATAAATCTTTATGTGACAGCAGTCATGAAGTAAGTCAGGTTTCTACTTTAAAAACTTCACTACTTGTCCCACCTTCAAATATAATGAACTAATCTTGCTAGTGTCCTAGTATAAAATGAAGTAAAATATTCATCAAAAGATAAATCTCAGTGGACCAGTTGTTTCAGTATTTGCTGCTAAACATTCAGGTTCCATTTCAAAAGTTCAAACAAAGGCAACTGCATTTAAAGGGATTGTAAAGCGTATTGCTAAACTTTGTATGTGTATCAGGGACACTGATAGCATTAATTAGCGCCATTACAATTTCAATTCCGATGTCTGTGGTTCTTGCAATTCCACTAAAACTAATGCGTTTTATGACGTCACTGACAGTGATCTACCCTCAAGTACTATTGATATCTATGCAGATCACTGTCAGTGACATCATAAATGCTTTCGTTTTAGTGGAACCACAGACGTTGGAATGGAAATTGGAATGATGCAGATTGATGCTATAAGTGTCCCTAATACACATACAAAACAAGAAATCAAATCATTTTAGATGGTACTTTGTTGATCAAACTGCTTTTATTTTGGCTTTGATCTTTCTTTGTTTATCCTTACTGATTTTCAGCTGACATAAAAAATAAGTAAAAATGACTTACTAACTGTAGGTCACAAAACCTTACAGTTCACAGTTTCAATAAATGAATTCATTTTATACTCAAGAAAGACATATCGAAAAACATTTTTCAAATTTTGTGTATATTAATGATTTGACATTGTAAAGAGGTTTAATGACCTATTTCTATTTATTTATATATATATATATCAATTTGCACCATTCAATAAGATGTCTGTGGAGATAACAAATCCACTTTAACTAAGCATTTTGTAATGTCACAAGATGCCTATAATTAATTATATTAACTGTAAGTGACATTATATACTGTTCAGCATTTCTATATTTTTAAGAGCCAAAAATATCTGAAAATTGGAATAGAGTAAATAAAAGCCAGTTTTGAATATTAAAAGTTTTCTCTGTAGCTTCAACCAAGATTTTGTTTGCTAACCTTAATCCTGGACAATAAATGTTTCAATTACTATAAATATGCTGTCAGCTATACTCAAATCAATATGAGCCTATTAACTTTGTTAAATTTTCTGTAAACATATGAACAAAACTACTAGTTCTATTCTAATTTTTTTTAATAATGAACATAAAAAGAATATACTATTATAATATTATGTGTATTAGATTTATCTCCCTTCACCTAACTACTGAAGCACTTCTATAGTCTATACCAGAGAGAAAATATAAGATATAAGAAAAGAGTCAATAAATACAAGCAGTGTTTGGGGTTTTAATAAAGCTGTGAATTAAGAAGCAGGGTTTCTACACTATGGGACTATATCTGACCTCTTCAACAGATGTAGTTCTTTCTAACAATCCTTGAGTCTCCATTTTTATTAACTAAAGAGAAATAAATCAAACCTGCCATGCAATCAAATAAAAAAAAATTATTACGAAATTACACACTTTGGAAGGAAGTCAAAGATCAATCACTTTGACAACAAATAATGAATAAAGCTGAAAAAATCAAAATGTGATTGCAAGCTCAATAAAAAAAAATCAACAAAAAAGAACATAAAATTTGCATCTGACATATATTTCAAATCATGTGTTATTTCATTTAAAAAATAATGAATGACAAAAACCCCCAAAAATTACAATATTTCTTTGAGTCCTTTACTGGAAAATACACCAAAATAATGGGAATACTAAACAACATACAATTTATATAAAAATTCTCCACAAGCATTCTCATTCTCACAGAAAATATAGAAAAGATGAGGATATTCAAATTTTGTATTAATCAGATTTAAGTTAGGTTCTAATTCTACAATTCTGTTCAACTGTGTGTTCCTACTATACTTTAGTACGGTACTTCAAAAATAGACTTAAATTGTTACTGTAGAGTATGAAAAATGCTACCGGTATTGAAAGTTTTTTTTCTTTTGAACATAATTTATCTTTTAATCTCAAACTATAAAAGTTATTATGTTACCTGCAAAAAGATATATTTTCATCAAATTTAAGAAAACTGATCAAGAAAAAAAAATCACCCTACCTCTTCTCAGTTCTTAATTTGTCCACTGAACCTTAATAGTCACTAATTTTCTATAGTGTTGATAGGTTGATAAACATGTAAGTTGTGTGAATGATGTGGCAAATTAGCAATCTAATATCTTATTGACAATCAAATGATGACATAACACTGCCTATCTTGTTAAGTAATATTACAGAACAATAAGCAATATACGTTCAAGTGCCCCAGGCAGGTTTAAACACAAAAGAGCAAACATGTATATTACTAGTATATCTATTTTCATATTTATATTCTTAAGTTTTTAAAATATAAGTCTCTATTCAGACTGCACTGTTGATTGAAGGAAGTTGATGATTCATTTTGTTGATGCTTAATGTCAAGAAATATTGACAACTAATCAAAAACTTTTAATTGTAATATACATAAAACCCCATCGAATAAGCTTATAATTTCTACCTAAATTACAATTATTAAGTTACTGTAAGTAACAAGACAAGGCCTTGTTTTTAGTTTCAAGATTTAAAGGGTTCAGGTAATTATAAAGTTTATGACAGCACTCCCTCAATGTCAGTGAGTAACATTATGTCAGAATTTTCATCCATATACTTGTAACAATAATATGGTACAATCATCCATATGTAACTTTTGAAAACTATATCAAACCAAAATCTAGAAGGTACAACAGTTCATATGTATATCATTTTTTCAAAACTTGGTAGAGCAGGGAATAAATTCACCCAAATATTTTGGCAGTAAAGAGATTGTCTAAAAACAATACATTTTTAATTCCAATAAGAAGAAAAAATGTTGATTATTAAAAATCTAGAAATATTTCTCAGATATGAAAGGTCCAAGACCATTTTGACCGATTTTACGGCAGACAATTTCTTATAATATGACTATGGCGCTATGGTTATTATGTTATAATACCAATTTAGTAATCTGGTAGAAAATGAGGGTAACTGGGTTGAACTTTTTTTTATGAAATATGTCAATCTTCAAGTGTCCTTTAATAGCAACTGACATAATGTAAAAGTATCATTAACAAAAGACAAGTAGTGCAGTTAATCTTCTCAAGGGCAAACACATTAACATTACCCGTCTGCTCAGATATCAAAACAACTGACAAGAAAATATATGAATACTCTACTAAATTACGTAATTCAGACGTATCTTTCTCTCTTATCAACCTAATTTTTTAGGGTGTTTTTACAGGCGCACACACTTACTCATAATTCATACAATATTACAAGACAATTGACTTACAGACCTTCAATTGCGCAAATAAATAATAAATTTTCACCATAAGATATCTACCAAAACAAATTTTTCTTCCCGGATTAACATGTTACCTCTTAATTCATTGGACAAGAGAAATGTTTTGGCCAATCGACAAAGGTGTAATAAAATAAAGGATAGACAGTCACAACAGGTCAATATAGAAAAGGTGAGCTAAGGGGAAACAACTCCATTTAGCACTATTTTTCCTCAAGGTGTTGTTTAATTCATATTTCACATACAATACAAGGGAATTATGCTAAGAACTCTTTGGAGTATTGATAGACCTTTTGAGCTCATTACTCAAAGGACTTAATTAAATATAATTTCAATAAAACAAGGCCGAAATCCGAGGAGTTTTTGTAGTGGGGATGAGGGTAGTCAGATAAAACCTGCCGTTGATGAGGGTAAGGCCGAGGGTGAGAGGTGGTTTTAATAATTTTCAACTAGAAGTCCCCCCTCCCCCACTGCCAGAGACGCTCCGTGGCCCCTCTATATGATATGATATGGACCAGTTAGTGGACTCCTCCAAATGCAAGGGGTAGAGTAGCATCTGGACAGGTGTTTCGAAAAGAGTAGGAACTAGTACTAGGCTAGCTTTCTTCAACCCGATCCCGATTGAATAAGATTTTGGCCTACAGAATACAATCTACGACTACAGCCTGGGTCTACAGTTCAGTCCTAGTACTATGTTGAGCAGGTTTTTATCTGACTAGCCTAGGGTAGACCAGTACTGGCACTGGCAGTAGCCTACTAGCCTAGGCCTTTTACTTGAGTCACGATTATAACACATGATATACAACGTAATACAAGACAAAATAGGCCTACAGTAAATGGAATGAAATTTATGAAGAATGAAGACATATTAGGCTATTTATTATTATTAAAGGCCAAGGTCTAATAATAATATGAATGACGATTGACTGACGTGGACGCCATTTTTTCTCTCTTCATAAATTTTCAAATCAGAATTAATTACTTGTTTAGGCTACCTCAGTGTGATATACACTCAAAGATGACTTTTTCAGAACTGCTACTTTCACCACACTTTGATTTAAAACAATAGGCCTATGGGCATGGCTGTGTTTGCTTGAGTGGTGACCCATTTTCGTGCCAGTCCTACCGAAACGGCGAAAACTAGGCAAGTTTTACTGTATCGTCGTGTTTTTCTTCTGGTGATAATGCGCCACCTTCCTACGGTTTATGTATAACGTTAGATAACTCCCTTACACCATGGCACTGTGCAGTGTGCACCATTCTCGAAGTCGGAGTGACGTAATTATCACGTGACGTACAAGCCGCCATCTTGGTTTGGGGGTAAACGGATCACAGCTGTCATTTTTTCTTCTTTTAATTCGATACTGTAATTTTCAACACGTTTATGAACTTTTCCCCTCCATAATGAATTTACACCTGTATAGCGAAAGTAAACCTCCTGTTGTCACAGTACGTTATGCAGCAAAACTTAATTTAATCGGCATTGATGAAAGCTGTTCTTGCAAGATCAGCCGACAGGTGCACTGACACAGTGACTGACTGAAGTGGATCTACGATCTTCAGCAGATTCAGAAATGGCCGGCCGTTGATTACGTCACCACGTAAGTTTATAATCTACAAATTTGTTTACATTGACAGAAGTCAAAATCCTGTGTGGCCATCCATGGGCCGATTCATTTTTTAGTTTCAAAGCAAAGCCCAACGAATATTGCTGTCGTTTTCCTGTCCCTCAAAAAAATAAGCCTACATATTATGATGAATATGATGTTTCTTGTTTAATCTTTAGATTCAACACAGATTGTAAAGATATACATAAAAGTTTTAAGTAGGTAAAACAAATAATGAAATATGTATTTTTAATTCTGTAATACTTTTGCAGATGGTTGTGCAGGAGTGTTTCCTTAAAGTCAAAGTTATTGATATGTAAAGATGACCAAATTACAAGGTATGTATTTCTCAATCAAAAAAAATCTATATTATACCTTTTAGTGGAAGGTGCTATGTATTTAGCAGTTTATTTTTTCAAGTTAAATATCATTTAACTACAGAGTCATTACAAGCATTAACCAACCAGGCTTCTTGTTTATTAAGAGACAGTATACATGTTCTTGACAATGTAATTATTTCTTGTAGGTAAGCTTAAAAAGCCAATCTCAATTTATATTTTGCATGAAGTCTTAATAAATTCAATATTACCTTGCATATATTGTCTTTATCTTGCAAACAAATTATCAAGATTTCCATGTGTTACAATTGTCTTTAATATGCAAGTATGTGATTTAAGATTTTTGACTATTTTTATAATTACATGGCTTAAGTTTTTTCTTGAATAATTTATTGGATTTTACATACATGAAAGCTTGATTCAGGGAATACAACTACTAACTGAAGTTTGAGTTATATGCTTAACAAGATTCTTGGAGTATACTGCTCTTGACAAATTACTTTTGATTATTTCAGAATCCTGCAAGAAAAGACAGAGGATAACTCAAGAAGAATTTAATTGGAGTCTTAATAAATTAATATATTGAAGGGTTTGATCACAAATCACTACAGGCACAGCAGGGCAAAGTGCTGCAGCACAGGGAAGTGTTCACAGCCATGATTTGATTTGAGAAATCAGGGTTTATATAATGATTTTCAAACGAATTTTGTAGCCAAACCACAAGCCTGTGATGCTTTTGTATAGCACTAAAAATTTTGATCTACAAAAAAGTAAAAGTACAATGCTCTTTTTGATTTCATGTAATACTGTTGTTTAAAAACTATATTCTGATGTCTTCAATAATTGAAGATATGGATATAAGCTATACCAGATTATAGCTAATATGATAATATGTCAAATATTTTAACAGTGAGAGGATGAAGCTTTGCTTTGGAATGTCTTTTTTATGATAAAGAATAATATATTCCTTCAGAGCATATAATGTAATGGTTAGTGTGCTAGCCTTGTTAATTTGAATAACCCTTACACTGTACAGTCAATATTATTTTTATAACTAAAGTAATAGTACAAATGTATCATTGTTACACAAATGTGATGAAAATGTGTGTTGCAGGTTGACCGTATTTTTTTTATAAAACCAATTTAAACTTTTTCTGAATGTTCCAAAATAACGTTTCTTCAAAATGTTTCTGAAACACTTGTTTGCTTGATCACTAGTGTTGGTTTGTTTCTAGGAGTATAATCAGCATGACATGGTCTGTTAAATAAGCAGCCTACAAAGAAGAAATGGAAATTGAAAACTAACAACACTTATAATAAAAATAAATTTTAAAAAATTTACAGCTTATGAAATTTTTTTTTGTTGATGGGTCAATGACTTCACCATCCAAAATCAACACCCGAAATGCAGACTGTACTGTTCCCCTTTTAATCTACTCTCTGGCCGCAGTGTGGTCTGAATTGATTTTGTTTTTCTTGTCATAAATATTCAAAATATGGTTGTCAATTGCATGGCATGTGTCTTAGAATGCCTTGGGTCCATGAAAATATAAGCTTATGGTTTGAAAATTTTCAATATGAAATAAATAAACTTTCCTCCTAGAAATTTCTCTTGAAATTGACCCACATTTAGGACTGAAAAATCTATTTACAAATAAATATTTTTTTTACAGGTGTCATTTTCATCAACCCAAAGACAATCTAAGATTCTCAGAATTAAATTGGGGTTAATATTTCAATTCATTAAAAAATAATAGGTAAAATGCGATTCATATAGTTCCTCCTGCATGCAGGCCTATTCCGTGTTCAGTGGACTTGGAGACAATGTCAACCTCCTGGAGACAATATTATCTTGGTTAACCTATTTTATCAAATTTCCATTTTGATCTTGCTAGGCCTAGTCGAGAAAATATTTAATTGACTTTATTATATGGCCACAATCTGACAATTTTTTAGGCCTTTTTATTTGTTTCAAGTCATTCTGGATAATAAAGTTTAAAGAACAAAATGACACAACAGAAATGAAATGAACGGAACACACATAAATTAAGCGGAATGTGGCTTCCAAAGTTTATTGGTGTCACACCTTCCCCCAACGGGTACTTGTTTTGTACTGTAGGCCTACTGTGTAGTTCGGTTTATCGCTCCAATTCATCAATGGGAATGGTGTAAAACTGCCTTTCTGTTTTCTTCTTCTTGTTTGTTGTTCAGCCGGGAACACAAAATATTTCGGCATACCCCAAAGATGGTCTTCGATGGCTTAAAACTCCAATTACGTGTTAACGTCATATTTGACAGTTTACCCCCAAACCAAGATGGCGGCTTTGTTTACAACAAAAATCACGTGATGATTGCCCGGATGTCCGACTTCGAGAATGGTAAAAATACCATCACACAGTGGCGTTTCTGGGAATTTTTAGGTGTAGGGGCCGCATTGGGGCCAAATAATTGGCAGGGGGGGGAGGGGGCTACCAGCAAACACCATCTGTATTTAACATTATACGAAAATTTCAAAGTGGGGGAGGGGGGCCAAGGCCGGGCCAGCCTAAATTCTGGGGGGCCATGGCCCCCCCTGACACCATCCCCCCCCCCCCCCCCGTAGAAACGCCACTGCCATCACATAATGTAACTTGTATGAGGATATAATTGTTGCACCCGATTTTGTCATGCTCTGGACGAGATTTGATTAACGGAATTGTTTTGCTTGTACTGATTTTTATTACGTGACTCGGACGTGATAAGCGGTCATCTTGCCTGGTAAATGGGCAGGAAAAGACAACTCTTGTTTGGAGACTGATTGGCTGACGAAAGGGCGGAGGGCGGAGGGTGGAGGGTGGAGGTGGGGTGGCTTTGAAATATAACATGCTTCAAATTCAACGGTACCGCGAGCGCCTGAGGCGCTAGCAGCAAATTTTTAGAGTGTTCTTAGAGTGTTCTGACATCAGTCCCGCCCCTGAGACGGATGGATCCAGTGATGTTCATATATGCCATGGGGAGTTTCAGAGGCCTTTCAGTTCTGACAGCGAAATGGGACTGCATTCTGACATTTTCCCGCAATAATACGGAAATATAATGTTGTGTGAGCTAGAATGCTAGATATCCTCAAGATACTATCCGTTGCCAAAACCAATCCCAGCCACTGGTCTCACACGGCCCTTAAGCCTGCCGCAGACGTGTGTCATCCGACACACGCAAATGACACAAGTGAATAATTTCACTTGTGTCAATTGTCACAGCGTTGCCGCACACGGTGTGTAAATTAACACAGCTGATTCATAGAGATCATTTGACCAAAACAACCGGAGATCACGTGACCAAACAGTATGGCGGATAGTGAAGAATCAAACCTGTCTTTGAACTCGGCTGAGCTCACGACGTACAAACATGGGTAATCCGACCACGCGTCCACCAATTTATCTTCCGATAATACTTCGGACACGACAGTACAGGGCGCCGCCATTTTGACCGCATGCGCTTTAGACAGAAGTACTGTGTCGAAATACACAGGCTCAGCGCAGACGTGTGTAAATCGACACGCGTGTCGAAAAATATCAAACAAGTTTGATGCTGTGAAAGTCAACACGAGTGTTTTAAAACACAGGCTTGTTTCAGCGCAGACGTGTGAAATTATTCACTTGTGTCATTTGCGTGAAGCTTAACAGCTAACACGGCCCTGATCATATTATATCTGTGATGAAAAAAACAGAGTTATATGACTTGACCTAGTTTTCATATTAAAAATATTCAAAATCGAGTATAGGTTTATCATTGGGCAATTTGGCAAATTATAAATACCTTGCCGTCTAATGTGAAAATGAAATGCAGTAAGGTGAAGGTCGTTTATATTTACTGTTGGAAACAATGTTGTATGTGAAACGGTAAGTAAACTTATTAAATACTGGTCCAATATCACTGAAAGTTATACATTTTCATATAATACCATGAACAAAATATTGTATATTATAATGATATTAAAATCAAAGGGTTCCAAAAGGTACCCTTGTTATGTAATGATGATAAAAATTAAAAGTGAAGAATTATTTAACATTGTCACATCCTGTTGCGCCTACCTTAAATGTAGACTTGACATCATAATATAAGTCACTGTTTTGTGACATTGGGGCTATTTAGTTTTTTATAGGCCCACATCTCTCTATGTGAATGGTCGGTCGGTCAACATTTGTTGTAAATGCTCTTTTTATAGAATCAAATGAAATTCGGGATGTGTATACACATTCATAAAACGAAGATCAAGTTCGAATCTTGAATATTTTATTACTCTCTTAAAGTTTTCAACTGATTTTAATGAAACTTAAAATGGATGTTATTGGACCTCAATCAAAAGCTTTGAGAAAGTTAAATTTAACTGATTAAATTTATAATAAGGCTTTTTCAAGATTCAGTTTTGGATAGTTATCGCCCATTAACCTCTATACAGTAAGTGCTCCTATCAACATCAATTGCTCGTAAACACTCTAAGAAATAGAATTTTTGAAATATTTTTCGTTTTTTTCATCTGTATGCCGTGGTGGGCGTATATGGTTGTGGTCCACTATCTTTACTCTTTTCGAAACACCTGATGGTACGTCTCATATGGGAAGACCACTTCTATACAACCATTGCGCCTGATCTTGTCTAGCTCTGGATTTTTGATTAATGGAATTGTCATGGTATCCCACAGTCACCCGTTTTGCCGAATTCCCTTTGCTACAGACTTTTTACTGTCAATTTGTTTGTTTGAAAATACAATGTTATCAATAGTAACAGTTTACATTTTGTCCAAATATGATAAAGTTTGGTAAAATTTTACCATGTGTAAACTGAGTCACCTATTTTGGTTGGTGTTTTAAAATCAAAATAATTTTATATCTGAGCTGTAAAAATAATTACACAGCAAAAAAAAATCTCTGACTGTACATCAATTAAAAAAAAATCAGAACAAATAAAAAAACTGTATGTATCAGAAATTGAAATATGATTACACATAATTTCAAGGTTTTTAAAAGAATATAGAGTGATTTCGTTGGGATAAAAAATAAGCAATGGCATGACTTTGATACCCTGGAATTCAGGAAAAAAACATGCAGTCATTAGTGCTGGGTATTGCCAATCATGCCACGATACGATACGAATCGCGATACAAAAGTCACGATACAATACGTATCGCGATATGGAATAAAGGCACAAAAATTGAAACTTCATCTACAAAGTAACGATATCTATTTTTGTATAGCTTTATTAATGTGAAATTTGGTAATTTAGTTGATAGGAGTGGTCCATATCCACGTCTTATAAATATTTTCAAAATAATTTCAACAAACTCGATTAGAAAAAATAGTGAATTTTACAAAAAATCTACACTTTTTACGAAATGAGAGATATCGTAAAGTATCGATACACGACCTCATGATATGATACGCGTATCGTGTCATGACATATCGCGATACATCGATACATTAACGATATATTGTGCCAGCACTAGCAGTCATGGTCACAGTCACATGATTTGTTGCAGGGCTTTAGATTACATGCTATAAGATACAACGGTAAATGTTGTGCCCAAATTAATAAAACTGAGATGTCCCTCTATGATATTTAAGCACTGCAGAGCCAAATATGCCAACAACTTTGAAGGCCTGTCTGATCATAACAGAAGTTCACCTACAGAATTGATATTATATAACATCCAGATGGTTCTTAATTAATGAAAACAATGTTTTCAAAACATCCTTCTAAGAAGTTCTTCCCTATATTTTTGGCGCTCTATTCAGTCAATACAAATTAAGGTTATCTATAGCCCTGAAGCAGACGTTGAAGCAGACGTTAAATTGACTTCCAACAAACAACTTTTGTCAATATATTATTCTTTAGATTAAATTTTGTCACAAAATCAAAGACATGCCAAATTGGGAATAGTAAAAAGCAACCATTTTGGATATGTTTTACAAAAATAATTGTGTATAATCTTTGGTTTAGCATTATTTGATTCCAGTATACTGACAAGAAATCTTGAGTTGAGTCAGTGATATATTAACTGTGTACTAGCTGCCTGAAATTCATCCACCAAAATGGGTTTGCACCAATTCAGGTCACGACATGTTATATTAGAATTAAATGTATTTTGACAATGTATTTTAGGAGTTTGTTATCCCCCCGTAATCTCCGTTCAGCCTGTCAAAATCGCCTGGAAGTTACTACTGCTAATACTAAAGTGGGAGAACGCTCTTTTCAAAGTGCTGCCCCGAAACTCTGGTTTTCATTATCTCTTCCCACAAAATCTAGCTCATCATATAATGTATTTAAGAAGAATTTGAAAACCGAATTGTTTAAAAAGGCATTCTAAACGCATATGTAAAGTTTATTTATTGATCTTTTTTATTTGATTTTGCCTTGATTATTATTATGTTAAATGTTTGATGTATTTTATGTGATTATATGACTGTATCTGCACCACTGAGCTGCTATTCTAGCAGGATAGTTGGGGCATTATAAATGCAATAAATTATTGTTAAATTATTATTATAATTAAAGTGTTCTCAGATTTGCCATTTGTCAAACAACTCAATTAATTGAATTAAAGATTTAAGAATTTAATTGTGTTGAGGATTAATCAGTGAACTTGTTCTAAGTTGTACGGTAATTTAAGTTTTTATTTGAGTTATTTGAGTTTTTATAGATTTATTGATCATGTAGAAGAAATTAGTATTGATATTATTTTTTAGTCTGATTAATGATATTAATCATTGATGTCTTCATAATAAATGATAATGTCTGAAAACTTAAAATAGGTCAATCTCAAATCAATTCTAATCTGATTAAAATTAGATTACATTTCGTTTCGGTTATTTTTTGAGTGTCACTCCATGTAATCTAACCACATATATATAATAATAATAATAGATTTATTCGTACACAATTATGGTACAATTACAAACACAATTAGATTCTATATACAATTTAAGATGTACATAAATATTCAATTATTTGATTTAGTTCATTATAGTCTTGATAGCAATTATCACGTAATGAAATAAACTCACGAATTGAGTTACCAAGTTTCAAATCGTCTGCATCACATTCCATCATATTTGATATATACATACATGAGATAAGTTTTTGTATATTAACAGTTTGAAGATGATATTTACAATAATTATATTTCTTACAAATATAGTTAGTATTATTGCACATAGCAGATTCACTGCCATATATGGCTTGCATACCACACATTTTTAAACACTCATTTGAACTCCTTAAAATACTTAAGTAAAACTTTAATAATCTCTTATGAATTTGAGTTTCTATTGATAGATCGTCACAAATAATATGAAGTAGTTTACTATGTGAACGTGGTGATATATTAAATAGCCTTCTGATGCTCTTGCGCCAAGCACAATAAAATCTCTCAATTGACCTGTTAGAGACGTCCCACAATTGACAACCATATAACGGCATACAGAATGCCTTAAATAATTGGTATTTAATATATGAAGGTGTAAATCTAAAATTACTGAGGGTCACATTAACTTTTACAATAAAACTATTAATCCCTCGATATAAATGGTCAGTTTTGTGTCTAGAATTAATAATATTTCCTAGATGACAATCCGACTCGACAACTTTTATAAGTTTGCCATCGAGTAGTAGGTCATTGATAGGACCACATACATTAGGTTTAAATGGAAATATTACAAGTTTACTTTTTTCGGGATTAAACTTTACATCATACTCATTTGAATATTGGTTAGCTATTTTAAGGAGTGCTAGTAAAGATTGCCTATTAGGAGTTATAAAAGTGAGATCATCAGCATAAGCTATAGCGCCAACGTAGACATGGCCGATATGACACCCAATTCCACTGCGCCTGCAGCGATTCAGCAATTCGTCTAAGTACACGGTGAACAGAATTGGAGATAGTACCCCTCCTTGTTTCACCCCATTAGAAACATTAAAGGGAGAAGTAACAATATTGCCCCATCTCACCCTAACCATTTGATTAAGATACATATATAAAAGCAATCTAGCAGTTAATGGACATATCATTTTTTGAATTAATAAACGAAATAATTTTACATAATTGACTCTGTCAAAAGCCTGGCTTGCATCTAAAAGGCAGACATAAACATCAGAGTGTCTGTTGTTGTAATATTGTATGGTTTCATCTAGTACAAATGAACAGTGGGAGGTTGAATGCTTTTCTTTGAACCCGAATTGCAAATCAGAACTCTTGAAAATATGCCTGTTATGTTTCAGCATAATCAAATCGAGAAGCTTTCCGATTAAGCTGCTGAGTGCGATACCCCTGTAGTTACTAGAATCATTCAATGAGCGCTTCCTGTTTTTGGGTATTGGTATAATCGTTGACAAAAGGAAAGTATTAGGTGCAAAACCATGATGTAACATTGCTGATAATATCAAGGACAAATGAATAAAGTACGAATGTGAAGCATGAACGATATGTTCAGTTGATTGACCGAAACTGCCATCAGTTTTATTGAGCTTCAGGTCTTTCACTGCGTCCATTACGTCATTTGTCGATATACAATGAGCTTGTTTACATTTATCAGTATTACAATTAACATGAATACAATTTTCAATATCATTTTGAAGTTCTGTCATATGCACGTAATTAAATGACACACTATTAAATAGATTCTCATACTTATTACAAAATAGTTTACCAATTTTTTCAGGTTCCGTTTGACCATCAACAATATTAGGGAGATAATTACACGAGCCATGGTTTTTCTTTATCTCTTTCCAAAAATCTTTAGATTTGTTTAACAATAAATTTTCAGCTAATTTAGTACAACTTATTTTCTGTTTTTGACGCTTAACTAGTCTTAGAGCATAATGGTACTTAGCCCGAGTTACTCTTCTGATACTTGCCAAGTGACCTGATTTTGGACAATTGTTATCTTTCCATATATTATGCCAGAAAATGGCCGTGTTTCTAGCCTCTTCAACGCAGTCATTCCAACCAGGAACTGCTTTATTTTTTGACTGACTCTTACTAGAGGGTATACACTTCTGACCAGCATCTAGAGTAACTCGGATTAAACTTTCAAAGTATTTTTCTATATCATCATGATGTACTGAGCAAAAGAAATCATTACATATTAATGCATCATATGGTGTATCAATATCTGATAATAATATGGCGAGCATCTTCTAGTGACGAAAATTTCAGCCAATCAAAAACTTCCTTCAAGATCGCGGGTCTATGCATTGATATGCATTGTGGGAAGACGAAACAGAAAGTAAAGTGACACAGCAGTCCAAATTATGACGTAAAACAAAATATTCAAATATAAAAGTTGTTCTGATTGGCGGAGGGGTGGCACGTGCTATAAATAGCTTATTCGTCACCAGAAGATGCTCGCCTTATAAAAGTGGTTAGATTACATGGAGTCGACAATCAAAATATAACCAAAACGAAATGTAATCTAATTTTAATTAGATTGAATCTATTCCAACCCAGTGTCAGTGCCAGTTTGATAGATATTTGTAACTTTTCAATACAAAAACCCTTAGTATTAGTGGACACTGCTTTAATCCTTTGACAGTGCCTTCTGTTGAATAGTAACTTGTTACCTTTCACTTTCAACTTCTTAATCGAAAACTGTTTTAACCCTTCTAAATAGGATACTGGCTATTAATATTACTTTTCTAAATAAGTAATTTTAATTAATTTAGTCTATAATAGTTCAGTTATTAATTGTGTCTATATTTGTGTAGCCTATAATAAATCAGTAAGACATTGTCTGTGTGGCATTGCAAGGTTTCGTCTGAGATTTGAAAATAGAGATACTTGTAAGAGTTATTGATATCTGTAAGAGAGAAATCTCACGTAGTTCAGTATTATTTGACTATTTCTGTATAACTAGCTTTATTTGCAATTATTGTGAATGTGAGAAAGCCATAGTTTGATTATTAGCCGTATCAGATTAATGTGGTATGCCCCTTTAATTGTGAAATCATCAGGGACCAGAAGACTTACCCGGTATGTTAAATAATATAGAAGACTAAAAACTAGTGGCATTCTATTCATGGAGTGGTTGTGTCTACTAATAGGTAGTAGTATTTTGAATGTTGATGTTTCTCCTATTTTTCTTATATCTAGATTTCCTATGAACAGTGAAAACTAAGTGTTAATTTTATTTCTGTCAACTGTATTTTAAGTTTTTTATGCTTCAGAATTGAGAACAGAAGAAATCAAATCAATGTGAAATTTAGTGATAACTAGACAATGTTAAAGTGAAAATGAGTACAATAGATAAAATAAATATAAAGACAATGAGTAAAGGTGATCTAGATGGTCGACCTACAACTGTACAACATGATATTCCATCTATGGATTGCCTTGCAGCAGAAAGACGGTGTGCTGATGGAAGTTGTATTTATAAAAATGATTTATGTGGTAAGTTCAATTTTTTTTGTGTATCAGGGATATATTAGATATTTAGATATATTCAAAGTCTAAATAGGCTCTCAAAAATGCTGAACATTTCCCTTTAATGGGAATGTAGTTGGGGATCCGTCCTATACAAACCAATAGCGAAACTCCGGTAATGAGGATTTCCGGTGTTTGAACGCCTCTCAGGTCTTAACGAATTGGCCCACCTTTATAAATCTACGTTTTTCGGAAATTTCGCAGAATTGTCTCAGCGATGAAATGTAAAAACTTAACAAAAATCTCCCAAAAGTACTGTCTTACACTGAAACAAAATTTGAAGCAGTCACAGACGACGGAAGTCGGAATAATTAAAATGGCAGCCATCTCTGATAAAATTTTCGCTAGGAAACTTTCGATCAAAATAAAAGGTATTTTTTGAGCTAGGAGATCATTTAATTTACATTTTTATTTAATATTTTATGAAAATGTATCGAGATGTGCCGATTTCCAAGGAAACATGGGCTTATGAAAGGATTTGAATTTCCGCAATGAAATGATATAGCATGGCAGATTGACGTTGACCCGGTCAACGGCAGGTTTTATCTGACTAATGGGAATGGTACCTACATGCCTAATGAAGTGAGCTTCTCTTGACAATTTTGTGGTCCCTATCCTCAGCCCTCTCCCCTAATGATTCATTTAATGTAGAATATTTTAAAGGGATTGTAAAGAGGATTTCTAGCCTTTGTATGAGTACGAGAGACACTTCTAACTTCTATTTGGTATATATTTAAAATTCCGGCTGGGTTCTTGTTATTCTAGAAAGACTTCACCAGATATGACGCATATGCCCCAATGCTACAAAGTTTGTGATATATAACAAAATTGTTATCCAAGATGGTGACATTTGTTGATAAAAACTGTTTACGTCGCTGCGCAAACTAATTTCTTCAACTCAATTTTCTACGGCACTTTGGAAATGTGGTTTGTGTGATATATTGAACAAAGGCACAAATTATTTTGGATTAACAAAGAAAAAATTACCGAAACAACAAAAACAAATCAACAAACGCTGCCATCTTGTGAGGGGAGATACCACCTTGTTATATCTTTAGATCTGTAGCAGCCAGTCATGGGTCATATCCGATGAAGTCTTTCTAGAATAACAGGAATCACGGGAACCACAAAGGAATTTTTAATATACCAAATGGAAGTTAGAAGTGTCTCTCATAGACATAAAAAGGCTAGAAATACTCTTTAATACAATCCCTTTAAATAAATCAAAGTAAGAGAGATTGTTGTGTTATTATGTTCGACATCATTACAAACATCATTATTGTAAAGTCAACAATATTTATTTTTAGAAGAAGAACAGATACTGAATCAGAACACCATATTAATTATGATAGTTATAGGAATGGCTGTTGTAATATTTCTAGTTATATTATACTGTTTTCAACAAAAAACACGGAGATCTGGAACCAATAGAAATTGTAAGTAATTAGTTAATTAGACTATAGTACAATACCAATCAATTACCTAGCTGTTGTATAATTAGTATTATATAATTATATAATTTATAATAATTTATATAATATATAACTCATAGTAAACATAGTCATTAGTTTGGGACGTAGGACAGTTATCAAGCTCTTGAATTGTCACGAGTAGCTTGACTCTGTCTTAAATGTCTGTCAATATCATTGTAATATGACATAAAAATTTGATCCTGCTGTACCTTTGAGAATATATGAGATAATACCCGCTAATATTCTGATTCACCTGCTTCCTGTATCAGAATGGGAACCTGGCTCAAGGTATGCCTGTAATCAAAATGTTAAGAGATTGAGATTTGAATTACAGTAGTAAGGACTTCCTATTAGTACTTTTTATACGCCCACATGAAATGTGGAGCGTATATTGCCGTCACCCATGTCCGTCAGTCCGTCCGTCGGTCCGTCCGTCGGTCTGTCCGTCGGTCCGTCCACAATTGTCGTTAACACTCTACAAGTCACAATTCTTTACGGATTTTGACGAAACTTACTGAAATTGTTTATTATCACCCAAGGATGAACCCTATTGAAAATCAAAAGAATCGAAAAATATTTAACATGAATTATTGCCCTTGTTCTTTAAAACGCGTTCGATTTTTAGCTTGTTAACACTCTACGAGTCACAATTCTTAACGGATTTTGATGAAACTTGCTGAAATTGTTTATTATCACCCAAGGATGAACCCTATTGAAAATCAAAAGAATCGAAAAATATTTAACATGAATTATTGCCCTTGTTCTTTAAAACGCGTTCGATTTTTAGCTTGTTAACACTCTACGAGTCACAATTCTTAACGGATTTTGATGAAACTTGCTGAAATTGTTTATTATCATTCTAGGATGAACCCTATTGAAAATCAAAAGAATCGAAAAATGTTTAACATGAATTATTGTCCTTGTTCTTTAAAACCCGTTAGATTTTTAGCTTGTTAACACTCTACAAGTTAGAATTCTTTACGGATTTTGACGAAACTTACTGAAATTGTTTATTATCACCCAAGGATGAACCCTATTGAAAATCAAAAGAATCGAAAAATATTTAACATGAATTATTGCCCTTGTTCTTTAAAACGCGTTCGATTTTTAGCTTGTTAACACTCTACGAGTCACAATTCTTAACGGATTTTGATGAAACTTGCTGAAATTGTTTATTATCACCCAAGGATGAACCCTATTGAAAATCAAAAGAATCGAAAAATATTTAACATGAATTATTGCCCTTGTTCTTTAAAACGCGTTCGATTTTTAGCTTGTTAACACTCTACGAGTCACAATTCTTAACGGATTTTGATGAAACTTGCTGAAATTGTTTATTATCATTCTAGGATGAACCCTATTGAAAATCAAAAGAATCGAAAAATGTTTAACATGAATTATTGTCCTTGTTCTTTAAAACCCGTTAGATTTTTAGCTTGTTAACACTCTACAAGTTAGAATTCTTTACGGATTTTGATGAAACTTGCTGAAATTGTTTATTATCACTCAAGGATGAACCCTATTGAAAATCAAAAGAATCGAAAAATATTTAACATGAATTATTGCCCTTGTTCTTTAAAACGCGTTCGATTTTTAGCTTGTTAACTTTCTACAAGTCACAATTCTTTACAGATTTTGATGAAACTTACTGAAATTGCTTATTATCACCCAAGGATGAACCCTATTGAAAATCAAAAGAATCGAAAAATTTTTAATATGAATTATTGCCCTTGTTCTTTAAAACGCGTTCGATTTGTAGCTTGTTAACACTCTACAAGTCACAATTTTTTATGGATTTTGACGAAACTTACTGAAATTAATTATTATCACCAAAGGATGAACCCTATTGAAAATCAAAAGAATTGAAAATATTCAATATGAATTATTGCCCTTGTTCTTTAAAATGCGTTCGATTTGTAGCTTGTTAACACTCTACAAGTCACAATTCTTTATGGATTTTGACTAAACTTACTGAATTTGTTTATTATCACCTGATAATAAACCCTATTGAAAATCAAGAGAATCGAAAAATATTTAATATGAATTATTGCCCTTGTTCTTTAAAACAAGTTGATTTTTAGGTTGTGAATTCTCTAGAATGCACAATTCTTTTTCGAATAGATTTTAAGGAAACCTATTGAAATAGTTTATTATCACACGATAAACCCTATTGAAAATCAAAAAATATTTGTTATGACTTATTGCCTTTCTTGTTCAAAATAAGTTTTAGTTTTTAGCTCATAAACAGAGAAAGATTTTGACTAAACTTGATGAATGCTTAACCCTTGATTAAAACGAGAAAAAAATGTTTGGACAACATTTAAGTGCTGAACGAAATGTAGTCCTATTACTACTGTTTGAATATTTGATGGTTGCTGTTTTCTGCCAAATGTTCTCTTTCAAACAAAGCTACCAGTGGGCGTATATTACCTTGCCTGGCAAGCTATCTTTGTAATGTGAAAATGTTTTTCAAGAAACCCTCTGTTTTTTGTTGAACTTAAAGGAGGGCAGCATATCCAGTACTGGTTTGCAACAATTTCTCTGAATGTCCTTCTATACAAGTTGCTTTGCTTTTCAGCATTAAGATCGTTTGAAGCAGGAACAGATGAAGGTGATAATGCATCATTATATAATCCACCTCCAACATATGATGAAGTTATAACATCAGGTTTATATCCTGTTACACCACAAACTTGCAGAAATGTAGGTCTTTATTATTCTTATTGGATCATAGAGAGTATAAGGGAACATATTAAAGGGATTGTAAAGTGGTTTTCTAAACTTTGTATGTGTATCGGAGACACTGACAGCATCAATTTGCGCCTTTCCAATTTTCAATTCCACTAAAACTAACGCGATTTATGACGTCACTAATAGTGATCTGCATAGATATCAATAGTAGCTTCCGGTAGATCACTATTAGTGAACAGTTTGTATTTGGGTCTTAAACACTGTATATTTCCGTATCTTTTCTCTGTGTTTTTAAACATCGATCTATAGGTATCGCATTTTGATCAACGGTAATTTTATTTCTTTTCTTTCCGTGTTTTTAAACATCGATCTATTGGTATTGCATTTTGATCAACGGTAATTTGAAATCTTTTTTTTCGTGTTGTTACAAAATGGCGTTCAGACAATATTGACTTGGGAATCACTGGTGACAAATTCCACCACCAAAACTCCACGTATTTCGGCCACTCAATTTTCAGATTCTGGAAATTATAAAAATGACAAAAATATTTTTTTTTATTAAAAAAAATAATTTTGGGGTCCCCCCTGCTCTGTGGCCCTTGTGAAGTTGCCGTTGAATAACATGGGGTGTTTGGTTTAGATGTTGATTTTAATTTTGATTTATAAGATTTGTGAATTTCTCTCAAAATCTCTGTAAAGATAGACAACAAAACCTTATTTTAATATTTCAGATTCGTATGTCATCATCAGAAGAACCAATAACACCTCCGCCCAATTATGAAACTGCATTGACAATTTTAGCTCAAAGCCATGAGTCTGTTTTAATGAATAAAAATCCTAGTAAAAATAATGTGTTTAGAAGAAGTGTATCTGTGGATAGTATGGGAAGACAAACTAATACTGGTAATAATACATCAGATACCAGACCTCCTACTTCAGCTACACCTAGACTACCATCTATTGGACAGTAGGTTTACTGTTAGTCTCAAACTTGTTGACTCTATAGTAGGTTTATTAGACATATCATCATTAGCCCCCTTTAAAATTAAACCATGTTTATTGGTGCCTTTCATGACCCTTAAAAGTTATAACTCATGAGTTTATGCATACAAAATAACTTAGTTTGATTTTAACAATAAGTTAATTATGCTTTGTTTAGGCCCGGGTTACAAACCATGATCTACACTACATATTTGAAGATATAGACAAGATATTATTAGCAGCTTTTACGATACCACTTGTTAAAATGATCAAAAAATTAATGTTGTCAAACTTGGACAATTAGAGTTTATATTCATTAGTCAACTTGTCTGGTGTCATAAACATACAACAGATAACCTAATAATCCTTTAAAGAGACATTTAGGGGTAGAGATCACATTAAATAACAGATCACAATTTTATGGTATACTACTCCTAAGATAACCTGTAAAATATGATAAATCCAGAAAACTATCTTTTATATAATAATAATTAAAAAACGCTTACAATATTTCACATTTTTAGTGTAATTTTATTGAAAATTATTTGGTTTTATGGGTTTATTTGAGTCTGTTTGTATACTGTAGACACCTTTGATGAATATATACTCTTATTGACCAAGTTTGAGAACATAAATATTTTGTTCATTCTAAGAATTTGTATCTTTTTTCTATCCTTTTAAGAGTCAACAAGTTTCAGACCAGGCTAATGTATGCATGTTAAAGAAGATTAAATGTTTATGATTAAATTGTGATTATATTCTTGAGATAAAGTTATATTTTACAGTAAAACTGGATAAATTTGTTGATGTATATTATTTTGTATGAAATCTCTTACCTTTTGTGATAAATCTATTTTTTCTTTTTCAAATTTGCATAATATATTTGTACGACTTTTGAATATTATCTTTTTATTGCTCAAAGGATGATCTTGTCATGATTTCTATTTTAATGACCTAAGGCTATGCATAATGAATGTTCTGTGGTAAAGCAAAGTTCAAGCTATTATTTTTCTTACTTTTCTTACTTTTCTTACTTGACCTCACTGGTTCAAGGTTGATAAAAATATATTTTGATTTGAACATATTGGACTTATATGTGGTAAAAACATTAATTTTTTGATCCAAACGCAAACATTATATATACATGTATAACAATTTTAAAACAGATTATACAACAGAATACCTGTATAATCCAATATATATATAAAATTTTACTTTATTATAAAAAAAAATCTTAAAAATATTTAAGCATTTTTAAATAAATACTTTTAGTTTCATTGATTTGGGTTTAAGGGGTTCTTTTGTACAGTTATTACACCAGTTATTTACTAGCTATGTTTCACACAAATTATTTATAACACCTGAGCCCACATAGAATTAAAATTGAAGTTAATAATAAGCTGCCCCCCTCCCCTTGGCTCTGCCCCCCTCCCCTTGGCTCTGCCCCCCTCCCCTTGGCTCTGCCACTGGCTTAATATTAGAGATACATGTACATGTATTACAAAAATTTGTTAAAATTTAACTTTATTTCCAACTCTATGTTATGACTTAAGTATAAGTATGGCCTATTAATTTACATTTTTTGTTAACATGGCAAATGTTGGCCAGAGAGTTGAAGCATGTTTTTGTGTTTGTTTTCCTTGTTAATGTTACAGATATTGTTAGAAGATCAGGTCTGACCATAGACCTGTTATTGTATATTTAATTTTCTTATGAACTTCCTGTTAAAATCATGCTGTGGCTGTGATCATGGCAATGGTGATTTCATTTTTTTAAGTCATTGTTTTAACATGTTCAGATAATAGAGCTGGATATTAGCACTTAGTTAGCAGCTAGTTGATTTATTATCTTCACCACAATTACCTAGCGTGGTAGTTTCTATTACTTTTATTATCAAGTTTTATGGAAATACATCGACACAGGTGCTTTTTATATGCCATTAAAGGCTTAGTTGCACTTCAAATTTGAGCAAAGCAAAATCAGACTTGTTTAACAGAAAAATGTTCAAACAAACCGAATTTGCCAGTGAATTAATCAATCTGTGTTAAGAAATCAGCCAATTTTTTGCATGGGCAAAGTTATACATAGCAAAAGATCAAGTCTATTGACTGTTTCTTCATTGAAAATTTTTAATTATCGGATATCAGGAATAGAAACCTTAAGAGTATCCCAGAAGGTTTTTTTTGAAAATTAATTTCTTGGATAACATCGCCGATCTATCACGTTTTAGACCTTCCCACTCTGCCATCAAACAACATTAAATTTTTTGTATTTTATCTTGATGTCACAGTACTTAACATTCCTATAATATATTTATTATTCTTTAAATATAAACCACTTTTATACCAATCAAGGTAGCTTACATAATTTATCTCGTGTGCCATATCAAAGACAAGACCATGTGGTATATATTGAATACTTTTCATATAAGTAAAGGTATTTATTATATACCATAATGACCTAATCCTGTCTTGATAACCATATCTTAATAAATGTCCATTGTAACCAGTAACATATATCTTTCTTCTTTTAGAATTGAACCTTGCCTCTGCACTTAAAGGGATTGTAAAGTGGTTTTCTAAACATTGTATGTGTATCGGGGATACTGATAGCATCAATTTCACCATTCCAATTTCCATTCCGACGTCTGTGGTTCTAGCAATTCCACTAAAACTAACGCGTTTTATGACGTCACTGACAATGATCTACGGGAAGCTACTATTGATATCTATGCAGATAATGGTCAGTGAAGTCATAAAACGTGTTAGTTTTAGTGGAATTGCAAGAACCACAGACGTCAGAATGGAAATTGGAATGGCGCAAATTGATGCTATCAGTGTCCCCCGATACACATAGAAAACCACTTTTCAGTCCCTTTAAGTCACTGTTGGATTAATAATAGTGTTTGGTATGATAGAGACAAGCCTTACAGAATATATGACACTTATCAGCTTTTAGTATGATGCCTTTTACCTTGTCCAAGTACGCCAAGTAGCATATTGTAATGAAATACATGAACCTAAAAACTTACTTGAAGTCCGTCCTCTAAAATTTCCTTTGCCAAAAAGCACTGGCTTCATTTTCTCGTATTGTATTAACTACTTTGTCTGTTTTAAATGCAGAAATTGATAATATTTGAATAAGATCTGATCTATTTTGTAATATTAGTGAGTGCAGAATAACCATATTATGTATTTAAAAACATACCATGTACATAATGGATCTTGAGGCTAGCTGAAACGGCCATTGCACTGAACAGTTCCAGAGTCTGTGGTTTCTCAAATTTCCACTGATTTAAATAGTGAATAAATAATATAAGCTTGTCTAGACTATACACCTCAAAGGTGCAAATCACTTGTATCAACTTGACTAGTAGCTAGATAACCTTGTATACTATGCAGTGATCGTCATATTGAATAAATTATAGGTCAGCTAACCACGATCATTCTTCAGAGAGTGTTGTTTTCTTTCGCGCTAAAAACAGCCAATCAGAATCAATCTCTGAACAAGAAATGTCATCCCTCGCCCAGTCTCAAACAAAATGAGCCAGATTAGGTGTAAATAAAATATTAGGTTATAGAAGAAATTATTACAAATGGACAAAACATGCAAATAGCTCCGAATATGAAGCATGTCAATGGAGATGACATGGAGAAACCAATAACTGGGTGGGAAATGGCTTAAACAAATTAGAGTTTGTCATATTCTATTTTTATGATGTTTTATTTACTCTACCCAATATTTTTCTTTATATCTTTAATTATTTAAAATACAGTAGCTATTTTGTTTTGTTTATATTCTTTGGGTCACTTCACTCAAGATCAAATAACTTCTATCACAAGTGAAGTAACTTATAGAAATACACTAAACAAATATTAAGCGTTGCACTTTAATCACATTGATTATATAGATATTCTTGCCATTTGCAACGTTGATTTTTACTACTTGGAATATATTTTACTATTGACTATATATATGTATAATATTATGTAATTATATGTGAATATATTGATGTGAGAGAGAAGGGTGGGTTTGAATGTTCTAATAATTGATCAAAGATATTGAGTTATATCAATGTGTAATTGTTACTGGTTATGAAAACAATAAATTGTTGTTTTTTTTCTTGAGTTGTTTATGCCTTTAAACTTCACCTAAAATTTGACTTTCTGATTAATAAGTTTAAAGGGGAATGTTCAGCAATTTTTAGGCCTTGAATATATGCAAATAGCCTTCAGAAGTACTACTAATGCACGAAAATCACAAAATTCCTTCAATTATATCCCTACGGTAACATTTATTCTTCTTTTTCTATATAAGCATAGTCTTACTAAACGGCGAGTCGTAATTTAGACTTTCAAACAGCGAAATTTATGGGTACACGTGTGTTTGAAGGCTTTAATTTCGTAGGAGAGTTGTGAACAATAATATGGATTAGATAAGAAAAAATTCCAGATTCTGAGACTAAATTTATTTTGGTCAAAGAGTTATATTAGTGAACATATCCCTTTAAGACTCTTGAGTTGTTTCAAGGGTCATTTGACATTTGGCCTTCTGCATGCATGACATCTCTTTCCAGGATAGTTCAACATATAAGATTTGAACGACATTTAGAAGCGAGGAGCACATATAACAAAACACAAGATAATATTATGGAATATAACACACCTCTTGTCTTGTGTTTTGTTAGATAGTTCAAGATAGTTCCTGTAACATAGAGAATTGCAACCAGTTTAAGATATGCCATCTTAAAAAAAGTGTAAAATAAATGACATATAATACTTTTTATATGAGTATGTATCAAACAAATTTTATAGAGTCACATAATGTATAAATGTTCATAAAAATCCTGAATTTGAAAAAATTATCACAGAAAAATGGAACAAGTCATCATTTCTTTTTATAATTTTCTGTAAAATCTTTTATATCTTCCAATAGCTTTTGAGGATTAACTTTAGGCATCTGAAATATAGACACAATAATTATATAATTAATTTATATCATTTTTCACAGTTATTCAGCCACTTCCTTTATAGAAGTACTACCTCTTAGAACGAGCATGGTCAATGAGAGTATATATTCATCAGAATCCAATAAATCCATAAAACTAAGTAATTGTCCATAAAAGTTATTACGGAAAAATGCTTAATAAATCATGTAAGTGTTTGACATTATGGTACTTAATATAACCTAGTTTTCTGTATTTATCAGATTGTACAGTACATCGGCTTTTAATAGTAAAATATATATTTCGTAACTTCAAGGCCATTAAAAAATGTTTCTATATTTTCATAAGCATCTAAGAAATAATTTTTCAAAATAAATAGCGCATAGGCCTAGAATTAAGAAACTTTTTTCATCATCATAAATAAAGATCTCTACCGAAGATCCAATGCATAGTCACTCAGAGTGTGGAAAAGCCCACATAGAAGCTTAGTAATCCATCACTTTTAGTCCAAATTCCAAATGAACACTGTACCTCATAATTTTGATCTATATAAACACCAACATACGTTCCAAACAGAAACACAACCTGAAAATAAAATAAGACACAATTGACTAAGTATAATGTATTAAAGATTTCTCATAACAAATTGACATCATCAAACCACAAGTCAACAAAATTAACAACGTGCCCAATGTAGATATCATTGAGAGCAGGGCTTAAGATTACATGCTTGTTACAACGGTAAACGTTGTGCCCAAATTAGCAGCCCCCAAATAATGTGCCCAAATTCAAAAACTGAGATGTAACTCCATGCTATTTACTGCAGACCCAGAAATGCCAACAACTTTGATAATGACACTTCCATAAATGAAATTATATAACCTCCAGAAGGTTCTAAATTCGTGAAAACATTTCTGTAGCTTTTTTAGGAGCCATGCCCTATATTTTGGGCGCTCCAATCAGCCAATACAGGCAATACATGGTGTGCCCAAATTAAGCCAATTAAGGTTATCTAAAGCCCTGCAATTTATTATATTAAAATCTAAAAAAAAACAAACATTCAAAGCAACCATAAAACAATTATATGATTTGCTTTAATACTTAGTAAGTATTTTGGAGTTTGCAACATGGTGACTCATAGAAATTTACACCAGTCAGTAGTTAATCTTGTTAAAGAGATTACGGAGTAATTGTATCCAATGCCACTGAATGAACCCATTTTTAACAACTATCTAATGACATAAACAATGAAACTAACGAAGAAAAGTGGGGTGCCCTAGTTAAGATTTAGTCATTGATTCCGTGTGGTTGAAAACTTTTCAATATAATGATCCTGTGTAGTTCTACGGAACGCTGGTTGGCTGTGGAATGTGTTGGGTCCCAGTTGGTGTTGAGTTGTTTTATGATTGGGAGGTCTAGATTTTGACTAGAGTATCTCGGTAAATGGAAGTAGGAGGCGACTGATGTGCCTCTCTTATAGTTTTTAGCAAGTTGAAAGTAATGTCCTTTCGATGTCGTCGGCTTTGGATCGGTTGGATTCTATGATATCCCGTGGGTAAGCCCTGTGGGGATGAAGGAAAAGAAGACTCTTTGTCTTTTGGCCGTGGGATTATCTTCCATCAAAGTGGTTATTGATTCCGAGTTTAAAAGGGAATCACGACTGCCCGTTTGGGTCACGAAATTAGCCATAACTGAGTCGTTGGCAGAGTAAGAATATAAATATGAGATAAAGATTGGCTGTGCTACTTTTGATTTCCCCCTTAGCCCCTACCCTCTCGCTCACTCCTAAATGTAACCCCCTACATCTCCTTTTACTATTCAGTGCCGAACGGTACCCTTCCCGTCCCGCACTTGCCAATCCACGGCAACCCGGGTAAACACATATCTCGTTAAACCCCGGTAAAAACCTACCTTGGTAAACCTGTAGACCCCGGTAACCCCGGTAGAATCAACCCCGGTAAAAACCAACCCCGGTAAACCTTCCACCCCGGTAATCTCTCACCGGGGGCCTGAATAGTATAAATAAAACCTCGTAATGTGAGTCAATAATCAGTCTGAAGAGTTCAACCTTGAACGAAACTATAGTCACTGAAATCTAGGGATAACTTGTCGCACGGCCAATCTTTATCTCATATTGACATAAACAATGTATAGTTTACTTACTATTTTTTTAAGCATTTTAATCTTGTGCGGCAAATATTGTTTTATTCTATATCTTGTGACTCAGACCTCCAGATACCTATGAAAAACAAATGAAATTTGTCACACAGTTATGTTTGCACATGGCCTACAAATTTAATTAATTCATTCTCAAAAATATGCAACTTATAGACCTATATTACTATGACACCATAAGACAGGTATAAACTTTAAACATGCATTACCAGGTAGGGCCTACTTTGACTTGGAATAATTCTGATTTGAAAATTAACCTAAGCCTACACTGTGGTCAAAGACAGAAAGGAGGGCAGAATATTGAATAAGGTCTTATTTTGACTGACTTAGTCAGATAAAACCTGCCGTTGAGTAATTACAACCTATATTGTCTTATATATGTCATATTATGATAATCCAAACTATTTAAGACTAATTATGACACCATATCTAGATTATTTTCAACCTTGGCAGATGTGAGATAATAATATGATTGATTAATATGGGTAAGTCTACAATACACTAACAGTAAAGTAACAATGTGTAACAAGGTTAAAAATCATTATTCAGAACCTTGTCTTTGACTTTAACAGTATCCGGTAGCCTACCTGTAAGATAGCCTAATCTTGTAATTTATTATAAAGGATTGCTTTTCAATAAGCGATGTACTGGGAATAATTAGATAATGTTTCATAACCACTGGAACCGTTTCATAAATAGAAAGGTGAAGTGAGTGAAAGATAAATATAAACAAAGGGAAGACAACTCTCCTGTATTTGGCTATGGACAACTGTTAATTGTTAGAACATATTTTTTGTTATGAGCAATAATTAGAAGGCCTGGGTATAATCAATTATCGACACTATGAATTTAACATCTTTAATGTCTCATCACAATATGATCATGCAAATTAAATCCAGTTTCTTTTGTCTTCAACACCAGACATTGATAAAAAACATAATTTCAGGTACAAAAATATTCCACAAACAAAGATCAAAAGATGTCTCAATTAAAATATGTTGATTATTGATTGATAGCGTGTCATTGATAATCAATAAAAATTTGGTGATTTATACCAAGCCATAAGATGCTTGATGCTAAAGAAATAATTTCACAAATTTGCTAAAAATGAAAAAGCATTTTAAAGGATCAGGGTCATTTAATGGAGAAAAAAAAATTAACTCAGTAAAAAAAGTCATTTATTGACAGTTAAATAATTATAACAAAAATAAATATTCATAATTGAAAATGGAATTCATCTTAAATGAGTTATACAAAAAGAAACTTGTGATTTATGAAGTAAAATTATCTTGGACGGATTATACAGATTTGATTTACCGATATATATGTATATTATGTATCTCTACAATAAATACACATGCTTTGACAAATATCTAAATAGATATTATATGAATACATGATAGAGTTATGATGCATACCGTATCCAGACTGAATGTACAGTGAAACCGCGTTTATCCGGTAACTCCTGAAACCCCGATATTCGCACGCTTTTTACCAGAACGGAATATTTCCTATGATTCCTATGTAAAATGTACATGTAAATGCTGAACAGATAAAGAAACGTGGTATTTTTAGATTTTTTTGGACAAAGTCAAAGTTCAAGTAGTAGTACTAGTATCTTCTATTGTTTTATTGAAATTTTAATTAGCATTTCACTATTCACTCTGTGTTTTGCGACGTTTCTTTATCTGTTCAATATAGGTTTTTAAGTACAAAGAGATTCATTAGACATTAGAGAACCAAGATAAACAGAACAAAACATTTAGATAAATAATGATACAATACAAGAGACAATTATATAATATGATACAAATATACTTCTTACAACTAGTTTATATACAGATTTTAACAAAGATATCTACATCTGGAATTTATCATTTATTCATAGCAAGAATATGTGACTGTTATTTGACTGTTCATAAATCTTGACTTGAGATGTTGAATAAAAAAATCTGTACAAGCAAAAAAATTCCATTAATCAAAACTCTCGTCCAGAGCATGACAAAATCAGGTGGAATAATTATATAACTGTAGACTTCTCATATGAGAAGTACCATCAGGTATTTCGATCAAAGTAAGCATGATCTGTTTTGCAAGCGACACCCGCCACTACTATAAAGGTCAAAATCATGAGGTGCAACAAGATCAATTCATGAATATCTACTTCAAAGTTCATGAGTCTCCAGACTTGAGAGATGAAGATAATAGTTGCTATAAGAACATTCTAATAATATCATTATTTACATAAATCTCTAAGTATTTGGCAACAGATTTCAAACCAAGTATAATCATAATCAATTTCTAATGGATAAAAAACTTATACCATAAAAATCTTAAAAAATAGATTTGATTTAATTAGAAATTTTTGTTGTTGATAATGTGACCTTGAGGTATTATTTTCATGAATAAAATTAATTTGCCGTAGCTTTTAAAAGATCTATAACAAATCTTAAAATAATTCTAACTATTTAAAACATGGGTTTGAGAATAATCCATGCTAATACAACTTTCCATTAAAGTTTCCACTTAAAATATCATTTCAGTTAAAAGCACTACTTTCATTTCATCAACAATGGCATACACTTCTGTCCTGTAAAATCTCTGTAGTCTATTGGAGTTAAAACTGAAACCTATTTGATAATTAAATTAAGAATCTATCATCAACTAGAGTTTTACGGGCCAAATTCTTCTTTCCACCAATTGAACGTACATATGTGACAAGCTGTAATACAATATAACATTCATGTTATACCATGTACATTATGTGCCGTGGTAATAGGGGGATACACAAATTATAAGCCTCAATCTAGAAATGAATATATAATAGACACACCTATGTTTTAACTATATATGAGACCAGGTATGTTTTATTTTGGCGCTATATTCCGAACATGACCGTCTGACCCGTTCAAATGTCCGTCTGGGTCAAGGGTCAATTGGACATCAAGTATAGGCTACTCACTACGTCATAATGAGACAGAATGTACATGAACCAATTTCAGACCCCAAAATCTAAATATCTAATTTTTCTTTGAAGTTTATTTCAGTGTACACCAGTACAACTCCCCACAAGTTATAAATAAATCTTAGATTATTTATTCTCCTTCATATTTTCTACAGCTGCTTGGCACCATTTCTCAAAATCATTGCTAAATTTTAAACTAAAGATGTACTTTTTTCACCAAGCAGTCGTTGACAGCACCAAGATTTTATATGACAAAATACCTACCTCAGAAACTAAATAAGTAAGAACTCCAGCTAATACAAAATCCTGTGCTACATAATCCACCATACAGAACATTAGAATATCAAATAAAATCAATGTTAATTCATTACCAAAAAATAAAACTTGATCAAACGAATGGCCATTATCTACAAGAGAAACATTTTTTTTAGTTACAAAATAAAAAAATTACAATCATAAAAAATATATAATTCAATCATGAGAAGGGAAAATTTGTCTAAATTTGAGCTTCACCAACTTTTAAAGCTCATTATTTTCAAAACAAAAGTTCCATGGTTTCATCACATGGAAACAACCTCAACTACATGGTTCCTTCAGAAATCAGAAATACACGTATATATGCAAATAAAAACGTGAAAAATGGGGGAAATGTTGATTATTAGAAACGGATATCAGAGACTAGGTAGTTGCTGGTTAGTTGCTAAGTTAGATCTGGATCATGTAAAATCTGGATTTGGTAGTTGAAAAAGATTTGGTTACGTTGGTGAAACTCATCTCTTGGTAAATTGACATGAAATGATGGTAAATGTTTACTTACCATTATATAAGACACAAGTGTCATATGTTTCATGTATTTCTGTATCTAATATATTTTCTATCAATGATTTCTTTATAATTTTATAATCCAAATCTTTAAATGACTGTAATAAATCATTTGAAATTTGAAAAATATTACATCAAGCTCAATTCTTTTGATTAATACAATAAATTCACAAATTCATAAGTTTGATAATTTGTTAGTAGGCGTATTATATATTTACTACAAAGAAAAATTCAGAAAAACAATTTGCTTTAGTTTGATGTATAGCTTATTTCAACAACAAAGTGATGCCATGAAGCATTTTTCAGCTGACATTGCAAAGCTGCTTTTTGATCCTTCCATGTCGGCTCTTCCTATCATTGTGAAGCAGAATTCACTAAGTGTTGGATTGTTCACCCACCAACAGGAAATGTGAGCCAGGTTTAGATTTTTTAGACAGGAAAATTATAACTAGAAAATCTCAGCATGAATCGTTCAATTCTTAGTGGTGTTTAACCATTACATACTAGTGCTGGGTATTGCCAACCATGTCACGATACGATACATATCGCGATATGGGATAAAGGACAAAAATTAACACTTCATTTTCAAAGGTTCAATATTTATTTATTTAAAGCTTTAAAACTTTCTAATTTGGTAATTAAGTTGTTAGTAGTGGTCCATATCCACGTCTTAAAATATTTCCCAACAATTTCAATCAAGTCAGTTTGAAAAAATTTGTGATTTCATACGCTGACTTGTAAATAAATCCTCACTTTTTATGAAATGAGAGGTATCGTCAAGTATCGATACACGACCTCGCGATACGATACGCGTATCGTGGCATGTCGTATCGCAATACATCTATACAACGATATATCGTGCCAGCACTATTACATACAATAATAATTTAACTTACATGATCAATGAAGGCACCAAGAAATTTATTCAGGATGGAATATGATTCTATACTTTTCTCTAAAGAAGAACTTGATCGTCCTTTGCCTTGTTCCATTCTACCAATAGCTGTAGTTCTCTGTAAAATAGTCAAATATTTACAATATGATATACAAAATACAATAAGATATACAAAATACAAAGTGATATACAAGATACAAAGTAATATACAAGATAAAATATGATATACAAAATACAATATGATATACAAAATATAATAAGATATACAAGATACAATAATTAAGATATGCAAAATATAATAATATGACAAACAAGATACAATAAGATTTAAGTAAAAGGAATAAAGAGCATATCAATTTACCTCTAAGGCTATAGGAAGGTATATTTGATCATATTTAGCTCGTAGTTTTAATGGTATTGACATTTGGAATGTTTGTTCCTCAGAATCTGGTTCTAGTCCTCTTTTACCACACATATCTTCCTGTAATCAAAAATTCATTTTTCAGTCAACATTAGATTAAAAAAAAATACACCAAAAAATTCAATTCAATATGTATCAAAAATCTTCATCTTCAAAATCTGCAATTTGAACATTAGAAATATGATCCCAAAAAGTCACATTGTCATCAAAAAGCTGATGTTGTTGGTATACAGATACCAGCTAAAAGTTTTGATACACATACAGTCTTTTGGGTTTCATTTACTACCATTGGATTAGAAATGAGGTTTTCATGGGCAAATTTTGCAATTGCTTCAATTTATTTATAACTTTCTAAATGTGAAGGTGCTCTTTCTTGGTGCAGAGGCAATATATGTATAATGTGGAAGAACTTTTCAATGTTTACAAAGCAGAGGCCCTTTCTCTTTTAGCAGTGGCAATAACTGAATTACAGTGGCCCTGCATACAATGGGTGAGGTCAAATTTCGTGTTAGTGTTAACACTGGTGTTAATACAGAATTTGGACTGGGTCAAATACAAATATTACCTTATTTGATTGATATTGAAACACTTAATTATGTAAAAGATATACTGGTTTCGCGTGTTTACTCCCTAAAAGTACTATATTAACACGAAAAATTAGTTCAAATGTTGTGTTAAATTTATGTTAACACTAACACGTAACGCTAACACGAGATTTGACCTTACCCATTATAGAATATCTAATATTATAACATAACTGACCTCCTCTTTCTTCATCATATCATACATTTCTCTCATATTGGTATCAGATCTACCATGTACTGACCTACCATGTATATAATAACCAAATCTTTCATTGGACATTATAAATACACTAATATTACTCATAGAACATAGATCAACAAACTGATTTATTTTATCTTCTACAAATCTCTGATATATAAACGTAAAGAATATATACTGTACGATAGCTGAAAAACAATCACAAATTTAACAGAGGTAAAAAAAGAAACGAACAAACATCTATATTTTACAATGATAAAATTTAGCTTCCCACAAGAGTTCTTTCTCCAAGCTGGCCCCTTGCCAAATCTTTTGACATTGATCTTTCTGAGATTATCCTTGCCCTTTTACAGCTGTGTGGACTAGAATTATGAGTTCACGCTTCAACAATCTTACTTATCAAGAACTGAACTCACATCTGCAACAACCTCAATTTACTCGTAACCAAACAAATGACTTTATGTTTGTTTTGAACGTTGCTCTTTGTAGAGTTTCCAAAAGTTGAGCCATTAAATGGTCTTGAAAACAAACATGGGTATGATTGCTTACCTACTAGAATATATATCAGACATGCTATAGCATATCTAAATACATAGCTCATTTCACTTCGATAAACATCATCTGATTTAGATACACTACCATCAGGGTCCATTGTAGTCACATTCTCAAATCCCACAACTTTCAGAAAAAACAACACAGCAAAAACCTGGAATACCTTATTCAGCTTACGGATTCCTTGAAGTTCATTCCATTCATTAGCAACAAAATATGTCCGCCATATTGAAACTGGCATTTCTTGTCGTGAACGTTTATCTTGTGATTGGTTGTTGATAGCTCTAGCAATAGGACGTTCCCAATCAATAAAGAATATGTCAATCAAACATTGCATGACAATGATATGAATAACATTAAGAAGTTTCATGACAAAAGCCACAATAAATAGAATTGTCCACTCTTCTAGACCTTTCCCTGATGGATGAACCAAAAATGCAGCATCTTGACCCTGGAAGGATAAATATCAAAAAACACATTTTAATACAGTTGATAAAAATCAAAATTGCCAAAATTTAGTCAATTAATACAGAAAAAGAAAATTGTCTTATGTCAAGATTGTCAAGGCATCTGTTATCTCTAGATTCGTGTGCCCTTATAATTCAAACCAACAAATTTTGTACCTACCTTGAAAAATACTAGCCAGTAGAAAGAAATACCAAAAGTCACAGCAAAGAAGCAGTTTGACAATGAACCAGAGAGGAAAAATAGGAAATTCATCAAAGTGGCAAAATCAATGTTAACTCTTCCAGCACGTCGTGACCATACCCATGTTCGGTAAACACCATATAGAAAACCTAGCGAACACACTACACCAGTGGCTATTTGAAAATCTTTATAAAAATCATTTTGACTCATACTGTAAGACACACTGAAAGATATCTGAAAACAGAATAAGATATCATTATTGGTGATATTGGATATAAAGTTACGGTACTAAACTGCTTAGCATGATCTTCCTTACTGTAGCCAGACTACAGAAGAAACAGAATATTTTTTCTTTGCATCAGGAACTCAGCTACGTCATGTGCACTCAAAGTTTCGTTCAAAGTGACAAGAACACACAAGAACCTATCTGAATTATGTTACAAGTATATGTGACTAACTCAAAACTGGATTTAAAAGATGTGTGCCAAACATATACAACATGATAAATCAGTGATTACTGATTTCCAGGAGTAATGAATACAGCATCATGCAAAAAATAAATGATTAATTTCATCAGACATATACTTACTGAAACTTTCCCCCCTTCCTCAGCCTCTGCTCTACTAACTTCACCATATTCTATAGTAAAATATGGCACATAGATTTTACCTTCTTTAGTTTCACTCTGTAGTTCAATAGATAGTTTAATAGACTTGGCATATCTTACAACTGTAGCTGTTTGACCTTCACCTTTAATAAATAAATCATCATTACCTTTCAGTTTGGACGCTATTTTAAACTATTGGACATTTTCTTTCAAAAACAAGTATGAATTTCTGTTGAATTGTGGAGTATTACATCCTATTTTGTCTCTTTCAATATAAATGAACACAACAGTTACCAAAAGTTTAAAATGATATCTTTGATTACAGATTAGCTGACCACTGGTAGATGTCTCATAATCAAGTTGATATTACAGCAACGTCAAAAAAATCAAATTTTGGTGGATATCAATCTTAAAATTCTTAAAGCCCCTCTCCCACCTACAGGAGTTGCAAGCTGAGTACGTCCCGAGTAAAATTTGGATAAAAATCGAGAAACTCCTTATATTCTCGGAAGGAACTCATAACGAACTCCTGGTCAACTCGACACACTCGGTTGAAACTTGGCTGTACTCGTGAACACTCGCGGCTCTAGACAATAAATTTAAAAAAAAATTCTAGAGCCACGAGTGTTCACAAGTTACAACCGAGTGTGTCGAGTTGACAAAGAGTTCCTTTCGAGGAAATTAGGAGTTTCCCCATTTTATCCAAATTTTACTCTGGATGTACTCGGCTTGCAACTCCTGTAGGTGGGAGAGGGGCTTTAGTAAAAGGAAAATTCATATACCATATGTCATGTTTTAATTTCACTTTTCAGTTTTAAATGAAACTATAAGACCAATATATAAATGTGGTCTGATGTATAAACAATCAAACAGTAATACAAGTTTACCTGTTACTCCAGCTTCATTATCAACTAAGAAAAATCTCTTAACAATTCTCCAGCCATTCATTCCACCTATAATTAATAAATACAACATGTATGAAAAGCTTTTGCTATTTGAGTACCATAAACCTGTGTTGTTACACTACAATGTACTGACGTTCTTGTTTAAAATTTGTATAAATAAAACTTTTAAGTAGAGGGTATGAAAGGAAAAATCTGTTGTAACAACATGTATTTATAATGCCCTGTACCTGATCATCCAGTCTGACTTATTTCAAGACACTGACGTCACTTCCCGTTTTTCTTTCTAGAATAACAGGAACCACAGGCACCCAATGAGAATTTTGACTGCACCAAATAGATGTTAGAAGTGTCTTTCATACACACAAAAAGGCTAGAAAACTTCTTTCGAATCCCTTTAAGGTAAATAAAATTCTGATCTGCAGTCAGTGTTTCCGAGACATAACTGAGTTGACTTTAAACCCTATAACCTTAAAGTGTTCATGCCATAGTTCAGTTTGTAAAGTGTATGTGACATTTGCAAAGGGAGTGTAAATACTATGTAATATACTGATGAATATAGTAATAATAACCTCTATTAACTTGGTTTCCTCTATTATCTCTATAATTTAATACCACTATAGGTACTGTATATAACTGATCAGCAGAATTCTCTCTATATTTCATATCTTTACATTAGTTAAGATCAACAACAACAACAAATAAACAATATATCAACAAACAGATAATATAGATCACGTCATTTTATCGTATTGAATCTGATTCTGGCCCACGTAAAATGAGTTTACAATAATTATTCAATATATATTTTATTCCATTATTCTTAACATAGTGTTTTTTTGTGTGTATAGTGCACAAATATTTACACTAAAAAATACTTGCTATACAAGAAACTTTTTAACAGCGCTTCTTTCCATCAATATTTCAATAATTGTCAACTCTGAATGCTTAATGTAGCAAAATCAAAATACATCTAAATCTTTCAAAAATTCAACTATAAATGTGAACATTTATTTCAAAAGGATACATAAATCATAAAATAATGTTGGATATTTGATCTTATCCCATAGCTTCAATGCCTTCAAATCACACTGAAAAATAGATGAACTCATCAACATATAATTCTTTAATATAATTCATGATATCAATTTCATCCCCTGAAACTTATTAAATCATAAGCTAATAAAATATAATTAACAAAACAAGAAGAAATGTGGTTAATGAAATGAAATTTTACTTCATACTTTGCTACACCTGGTTGGACTAATGAGGCCAGGCAATGCAATGCAGTGCAAAATGGGGGAAATTTTTATTCTTATTCAATTTTAACCTATCTAGAACAGCTTATGTGCCAAAATGTAGACCACAGTGCCTCCATTAACTATCTTAATGACAAGAGGCTATTTGTTCTTTTCCCTATTCCATATAAGGAAACAGATCTGAAAATGCTTTCAAATGGTATTGTCCTGACAGTTAAATAATTTTGACACCTGTCCTTTAAAAAATTAAAGTCCAACTTACTGATCTGGAATAAACTGTACCAAAAACAAAAGCAGCATCTAAGACATTTTCAGGATGATCACAGATCTGTAGAAGACCACTAGTTACATCTTGAAAACCCAGGAACTGTCCATTAATATTAAACTCACCAGCTACAAATTCTAGAGTCATTAATGGTGAAAATGTAAAGCTGGTTGGAATATCATTGACATAGATTAAATCTTCAGCATCCTCTTGTGTTAAGTAGACATCTTTCTTGAATGGATTGCTGGAATGAGAAAAGAACATTTCTTCTTTAAAGGGCCATTCTGCTTTTTTCAAAAAAGTTTCCATTGTCAAAAAAATCGCAAATCCTCCATGAGAGTATTTTTAAAGTATGCTTATTGTATCTCTATATCTTCTTGATCAAACTGAATTTGGTTTTAAAGGGTTAATTACAAACAGGGAGTACTTATTGTTAATTACGCAGTTTGACCTAGTTTTGGTGTTTGCCCTTTAAATGGCTCAATATTTCTAGCTGAAACCTATTAAATACACAAGAGGGACATTTCTCTACAATTAGGCGTTTATTTTACTCAAATCTGTTCAGTAGTTTGCTATCAGCGTCCAAAAAACATAACACACTTAAAAACATTAAGTAAGGTTTTTTAAAAAATTTAGCATGTTTTTAGCGTTTCAAAATTAACGGCTGGATTTTTTTAGTTAAAACTTTCAGATACATTAAAGAGCACATAGTTACAGATTTTGGTGTAAAGTTTTCACAAATTTGAGCAAAAAACTGTCCCTTTAATTTAATGTCTGCTACCACGCATTTCCGTCAAATGAGATAAAATTTTATTGTATACAATAATTTGATAGTATTTGAGCGGTATAGAAATCTCTCTTCTACAGAAGCATTGGCTTTGATAGAGTGTAGAGGACATATACATTATGTTAAATCTTTATACAATATTATTTACTTTACTCAATCCAAAGAGGAATTATTATAAGCAAATTGAATACCTATATCAAAGTCTGCAGAATGTAACTTAAAACCAAATCAATATACTTACATATCTGAAATACCATTGATTAAAGTACAGGCTTGAGTACTACCAGTTCTGCTAGATCCCAGATCATACAATAATAGACAACACATATTTACTAACACTTGACAGGCTGTCATATTCTCATAATTCTGAAAAATAAAGCAATAAAATATCAGTTACAATTCGGTTTATTATGCCAGAAGACAAATTGTGAGTATGGTATATTCCTGTACAAACAAAATGAGGTTCTCCAATGTACAATGGTTGCAGAGTGCTTTCCACAGACAACTTACTGCATTTTATGATTATTTAACAATAGTTTTTGTGGGACGATTTGTACGATTTGGTGTAATTTGCTGTGGTCCACAAATGTACCAGCGATTAGGCAGCCTTGACTGTCAACAAAAGAAGGTCACGTGTATGTTATATATAACGTCATTAATATATCAGCCAATAGTATTACGAACTGGCACATTCAACCATCTTATAACACCTAATCGAATCGCCTAACCACCTCTTGGGACGGTTAGGTCAATTAGCCTAAACAATTTAGGTAACCGGTCTCACAAATGCACCGATTAGCCTAATCGAACTGGCTCACAAGTGAGCAAAATAGACCACAAAAACACCTATAATAAGTCAAGCTTCATTACCTTACACAGAATCTCACTAGATCGTATATTCTGTTTAAAGAAATAAGACTCTACTGATGTTTCCTGAAAAAACATATAATAGAATATTAAATACTACTTTTCTGATTCTGTTAGAGCTTATAAATATAAAATGCTTTCTTGGTAGCAAAAAATTGCTTAGAATAGTTCCATTTTCCAGTATTTAGTGATCTTTAATGTGCACAGCCTGTAGCACACAGGGCCTAGATTTATTGTTCCTCCAACCTGAATGACTGACAGATGGAAACAGGTTGATAAAAACAATGAAAGAAAGAATATTACCTCTAATGGTATTGTGTACAGTTGATTATTTTCTGTTACCAAATCATCATCAGTTTTAAAACAAAATCCACCAGCCTACATAATAATACCAAAATCACATGTTTCATAGCAATTTATTAGTAAAACGCAATTTTCCAAACAAAATGTGAAAAAATTAAGTAAAAATAGCTTGCCAGGCAAGGTAACATACGCCCACTTCAGCAAATTAGAATATTCCAAGTTGATTGCACCATGTCGCCCTTATCTGAGCTGATATTTAGATGAATATAATCGAATGAAAACTCTAACCTCTATTGTAAACAAGTTAATTTTAACGTTTTTAAGTCAAGGAATTGGATTTATCTGAGTTATTATCAAAATGAATATACATATACCAAGTTTCATTCAAATCGAATGAAAACTCTAGCCTTTATCACATACACAAGTTAATTTTAATATATTTCACTAAGTCAAGAGCAATAACTCATAAACAGACATAATCGCGCCATTCTCGAACTCATTCGAGATATTATCAAGATGAATACACATACCAAGTTTCATTCAAATTGGATTAAAAAATCTAGCTTCGATTGCATACACAACTTAATTTTAACGTTTTTTCACTAAGTCATGGGCAATAACTCATAAACCGACAGCTGGAATCGCACCATTTCTTATCTCATCCGAGATATTATCAAGATGAAGACACATACCAAGCTTTATTCAAATCGGATAAAAACTCTGGTCTCTTATCGCGTACACAAGACATTGTTGACGGACCGACCGACAGACGGGTAATGGCAATATACGTCCACAGTTTCATGTGGGTGTATAAAAAGCTCCACATTAAACCTATAATAATATAGATTTATCTTTATCAGACTACCTTTTAAAGAACAAACCCATTTTCTCATTAATACAGTATTTCACAAATCTAATTTTATTTCAAAAGAACAAGTAGTATTAACTTCTTACTTAATACATAGAAATGTATCAGACTGGAAGTCTTAGTCTACTCATCGTCTATTGAACTACTGTTTCAATTTATGGTTGACCTAGTTTCTTGTCTAGGACTAGTTGACTGTAAGTTATACTGTGGATGTTCCGTTCGAATTAAATCGCGTTTATCATGGCTTTTAAATTAATATAACTTCTTGCAGAAACCGGAAGTTATGGGCATACCTCCAATTCAACGCATGCGTGCCAAGCATAAATCTTGTGTTATTATTCCCTATCTACATTTCTAGGCTTAATATAAAGATATAACAAAACACAAGACAATATTATGGAATATAACACACTTCTTTAATACGGATAAGCACATAACGTTTCAACACAATATACACGTGTCGTCATCAGATAATATAAAGATATTATTAACAAAATATCAAAACTAACAACTTACAGCAACATCTTCAGTACATTGACAATCTGATAATTCTGGTCGAATACCTAATATTTCATTACATCGGACACATCTACAATTAAACATATCATCACTGTTATTCTTTTTTATTTGTAATCATAAACACTTTCCTTCTTGTTACTTACTAGTTGTTAAATTAGCTATTCTAGTCTCTTTAAATAACTGTACCAGTACCATTGCTTCATAACTTCATAACATGAGTGTTAAAGTTCCCAAAGTGATAAAAGAAAGCATCATCACAGTATTTATTGCAGATAAATGTGGGCGTATAAAAATTGTTTAATATAGATAATCACAAAATGAAATAGAGTTTTATGTCCTTCTTTTTTTTACCTGTATCATGTATAGGCTAATGAGGAAAGGAAAAGCCATGCAGTGCGCAATGGGGGAGATTTTGCCATGACAGCCTACTCTAATTTTTTATTTTAAACTGTCAAGGGATCTTTAACAAGCACAAACTGTAGCACACAGGCCTCTATTATGTCCCATCCAAACCACTAGATGCTTTTTACAAGAGAAGTAATTATCTCCCAAAGACTATAGACTACATCCAAGTCACATTTTTACAATCATGTAACATAATTACAGCTTTACGTGCTTTGGGTAGCAAAGAGCCATTTTCACTACATACATTCAACAGATCTCGGTCTGATTCATTATCACCTTGTAAATAGTGTACCAAGCAATATCACTCATTCCTGTAGACTACACTTTTCTCATTAAATAGGAAGATAATACGAAATAATAAGTGAATGAAATTACCTGTCTCCTTCTACATTAAGATGAGTATATGGGGCACATGTTTGACACATAGTTGTATTCTCTATTATCCAGTCTCCATCTACTGCTCTTTCCACTAAAAATTAAAAAAAAAAATAGGTCAAAAGTTATATCCCACTGGTAGCGATGGTAGTAGTAATTATTTAAAAATATAACTCAAAGATACTCAGCTGGGATTGCAATGCTAACATCTTTACATTTGAACAAACTCTGAGAGCAATCAATCATTAACACTTAAAGGGATTGTAAAGAGGTTTTCTAAACTTTGTATGTGCATCGGGGACACTGATAGCATCAATTTGGACCATTCCAATTTCTATTCCGACGTCTGTGGTTCATGCAATTCCACTTAAACTATCGTGTTTTATGACGTCACTGACAGTGATCTACTGGAAGCTACTATTAATATCTATGCAGATCACTGTTAGTGACGTCATAAAACGGGTTAGTTTTAGTGGAATTGTAAGAACCACAGACATCCGAATGGAAATTGGAATGGCCAAAATTGATGCTATCAGTGTGTCCCCGATACACATACAAAATTTAGAAATACGCTTTACAATCACTTTAACTCTTAAAGGGACAGTCTAAATTTTTTTGCTCAAATTTGTGAAAACTTAAAACCAAAATCTGTAACTATGTGCCCTTTAATGTATCTGAAAGTTTAAACTAAAAAAATCTAGCCGTTTATTTTTAAACGCTAAGAACATGCTAAAAATTTTAAAAACCGTACGTAAGGTTTTTAAGTGTGTTATGTTTTTTGGAGGCTGATAGGAAACTACTGAACGGATTTGAGTAAAATAAACGCCGAATTGTAGAGAAATGTCCCTCTTGTGTATTTAAAAGGTTTCAGCTAGAAATATTGAGCCATTTAAAGGGCAAACACCAAAACTAGGTCAAATTGCTTAATTAACAATAAATACTCCCTGTTTGTAATTAACCCTTTAAAAACAAATTCAGTTTGATCAAGAAGATGCATAGATATAATGAGTGTAATTTTAGAAATACTTTCAGGTAATATTTGCGCTGTTTTTGATATTGGAAACTTTTTTGAAAAAAGCAGAATGGCCCTTTAAACTCAATACGGTACAAAATTCAACTAAAATCACTGGCTATTTTAATGTTTGAAATAAGGTGGTAGTATTGAATAACATACGGTACCTGATACTTGGCCTGGTTGACATCCTTGACAAGTTTTGGTTTCTGCTATAAAACTTGTATTACATTTTATACATTCCCAACCATCTTCTGACACAGACTGAAAATAATGGAAACTTTGTGAAACCATTTATGATTCAAAAGATTAAAGATAGAGATTAACCTTTATATTAGCACCTCTAACTCTAAAACAAATTCAACTGGAGAACACAATTTGATGAAATTTGTACAAATAAATCTTCTCTTCTCAATCATGAGAATGTGAGAAAAGAAAATGTAAACATAAGTTATCTCAAGAAAAGTATAGTATCGGTAGTAGATATTCATAAAAATAAAAATATATTATTTTAATGTCATTCTTTACCTCATTAGGTCCACAAGATTCACATGTGACTTTAGCACCACCAAAATTCTGTGTATATTTATAACCTGCTTGACACTGACAATTTAGTCCTATAAAAATAATTCAAGCTGAAGTTCCAATATCAAATACATCAAAATATCTACTGTCTGACAGTATCAACCTGACAATGCTACTGTTAGTCTTAAAATGTCTTTCCTTTGTTAAATGGAAATACATTTCTCTTTTAGAAATTTCAACCCAAAAAGGTCACTTATTTTGACTGAAAATTGCACCTCTGTAAAAAAAACATTTTGAAGACAAAAATTGTGTTCCAATTTATATTTTCATCCAACCAAATACATTCTAAGACTAAAAATATTAATTTGAAGCTTCTTTTCAAATTTTCAAAAAAATTATGGCAAAAATTCAAAAATCTATCAACATGCACAGACAGTAAATTGATTATTTTTATAATCAATATGGCGAACCCTTCAATGGCATCCATTATCACTGCAAGACAACTCTTTGACATCAAATCGAATTTTGATAGATAATTTAGGGTTGGACATTAATCTGTAAAATTCACTAAATGATGAGAGAGAACCTGTTGAGACAAGAAATTGCTCAACTTTCAGTTTCTGAGAACCTTATTACCATTAGAACTAGTTTCTTGAACTGTTGGATCAGAACATGGTTGACATGATAATGTCATAAGATCAAAATATACCGGAGATGAGTCTCCAACACAATCTGATGGTTTTTGATATGTAAAAAAGAGATTCTGTGCGGAAGCTATTAGAAAAATCTTTAGTAAAACAAAAATCACAAATATCTTAGCCGCCATGTTGGTTGTCTATAAACATTACAGATTCGGTCCCCTCGATTGTTTATTGGACAAAATAGTCAGCAACTTTAATTATTTTTTCAATAATAAGACGATTTTCATTTATGAATCAATTTCACATTCATCAATAAACAACCATACCGATTCTGAAATAAGATTTATTCTTAATTTAGATTGATTTAGTTCAGCACCGCAGTCAATAAAGCCTCATTTGCATATTATTTAGAGAAGAAAGAATGGACGCAAACGGTCTCCGTGAAAGTTACGCTGGCGCTCTGCAACATATCACGGTAATGAACGGCGGCCATTTGACCGGACTACATCAATGTTATCAGGTAATCTCGTAATTCTGGTAGTTCAAACATCAGAGACGGGTCATTCGAGGCTACAAGTATTTGTAAACAAATAACATGAAAACAAACAGATATGTATTTAAAATGATGATAAAATGCGTAAATAGTGAACAGATAGTCACTACGTAGCATTAAATGCACGAGCAGGTGTCAGAAAATTCCTCCACAGATTCTATTGCTATGAACTATATTTATGTCGCGACGTTAAAAGCAAGTGGTAAAGCGTCAAAGTAAAGAGTCTCGCGCATGAAAACACAACGAAAAACACCATTCATTACCGAGACAGATTATGGTTTACGGAAACTGCCGAGGATTGCCGATTGGAATGGACGATGTTAGGATTACAGTAACTACTCTGAATTTTTGAAGAATTCATTGAAATTATCAGTATTACCATTGATATATTTCTTTGAAAACAAATATATATGTTATATGAAGTAAGTTTGATTGGTTGGAAATGATATCAAGGTTTGAAAGGGCCGTGGTATTGTTGGGATTCATGTGCAAGATTGGACGGAAACGCGCACCTGCCAGCGACCCTCGACACTGACAGCAAGAAAATGGCGTCACGAATTACGAAAATTTGCTAGAAATTAATTGACAAATAATGCAATTGCTATTGCAGAGCCTTAAGCTGAATTTCTTGTTAATTAATTAGCAGAGTATGTGACTTTTTGCACTGGCGTCAATTCATAGTTTTAAATTCAATGCAGATTGCAGGGCAGGTCTACTAAACTTGGTTAGCCCTACTTCTAAAGTTAGCAAAACACCCCTGTTCTTAATATACTAGGATTAAGTTACACATGGCTGTTATATCATGCCAAGGCAATCAATATTCATTGACTTGTGAATCATATTCACATATCCTTCAATTCTACGAGAGAAAGCTTGCCAAACACTCCTCCAGACTCCATATAAACTGACATTGACAATAGTGACAAATGACTGTGACAACATTATTCGTTCAAACCAATTTTAAAGGAGCTTCTGACAAGATTAAAATATTTAATGAAATATAATTGAATTATTACAATTCATAGTTTGCTTTATGGAGATCTGTTTCTATAATTTTATATCTTTCATGTCTAACTCCAAGGATGGAATATCCAGGCAGCTTACATCCTTTTGCCCTTGGTTTAAGCTTTAAATGATGAGGATTCTCACTTAAAATACAATGATGATTTATTTAATTTAGTAAATATTACATGCAAGTCAGTTTGTCGGCAATAAATTCATTCACTCTACTGTATCTAACTGTTAAAGTTGTATTGTTAAATTTACCAAAAACATTTAAAATTGATATTAGAATATCATACTAATATTAGTTATAAGGTCTGAGTTGATTTCAAGTTTATTTGCATAATTTTGTTTGGTTCAAAATACACACATTGGGTTGTTAATGTTAAATTCAAACCCTACCAATACTGTCAAAACCCTAATCTGCAATCTCCATTTACTAAAATATATTAAACTAACACTATAACTATAGGAATTTGTATTTGATTATACCAGTTTTTGCAATTCAAAGACAACAATTCCAATACATACTCAAACTCTGGAAAAAGCAAAACATCATAAAAAAACATCCATGCTGTAAAGATTATCTTGAATTTATGTTGTCAGTGTATAGTTTATTGATTAACAACTTTGTGTGATCTTATTGTAATTGAACAATTCATCGAGAGATATGAAATGGATACTAGTTGAAGGCGATACATTTTGAACTTGTAATTATGCTGTTAATGATATTGCAAGACCAATTGGTGTTATGTAAATGTTCAAGAAGTATGTTACTGGATACTGGTACCCGTTGAAGTTTGTGTGTCAGAAAAGAAGAATTTTGCAGATTTTCAGGGTTATTTATTTCTTGCCGTTTTGTTCTTTGTTCACTACATATTCTTTTATTCTGTTCTTATTTCCAAGAACTCTTTTTATGCTTCATAGACTATGAAAATGGGCATATAACTATTAAGCAGATTCTTACACATTTAATGTGGTAATATGCCTTTTTTTTTTTACTTTTTGAACACAGTTCCAATCTGTGCAACTCAGAAGCTTGTCATTTTGAAAGTGAAAAAGTGCATGGAAATGTTTGGTCAGAAATTAATAAGGATTTTATCCACAAAATAATCTAAAACATCTTCTATAAGTGATGTCCACACCCATCGAAGAAATCTATGTAGTAAATCCTGAGTTTCCGACATTGTGATTAACTCATATTATAACTCAAGAAAATAACTGCCTATCAGGATATTATCACCTTATAAATAACACCTGAATGTGCTGTTTTTGAAACTATTCTCATATTTCTTTCTTATCAATTAGCAACATACGACTCATATCTAAAAGTTCTTGAAATACTTAAAGACTAGCCCATAATTATTTCTAAGATGCAGGCCTAAAAATTCACTCTAGTCCACGAATCTCATTTGCGCCAAGACTCACGTTAACATTTATTGCCCGAGTCTTTTTGGATTCGCACAAAATAATGAATAAATAAACAGTCTGCGATATTAGTTACGGTATTTGTCCGATGCCCGTATGGGTGAAAGTTCTACTTAGTCGCCTGTTTATTTTCTATTAACTATGTTGAAATTTTTTTGGTATTGCTTGCTGACTTGTCAAAATGATAATAACTTTTATTTTCGAAATCATTGCTGGACATGTTCGATTCACGTTGCTTCAAGTTCAACTGTGTGGTGTTCATATTAGAGTTGTATGGAACAAGAAATCGAACAATTGCACTACTTAAACTACATCCATTTGTAAAAAAAAAAATGTTTGACAATTCTGATCACCCAAACATTTTCTGTTGGCAGATCACAATAAATAACAATGAATACTGGGCCAGTGGTGATCACTACACAACTGACATAATGAATACAAGAAAATGGCCTAGTTAAAGTATAGTAGGATACCAGTACCGATGCGATGTGGAAAATATTTTCAATTCAGAATTGACCAAAAGTTACACAATTTCAAAGCAATATCTGTGCCATTTTATTTTCCCAATCATTTTTAGATATATAATATAATAGATATAAGATAATAAGCCTACTGAATTGTCTTAGTCCAGTTTATAAAAAAAACCAAATATATTAATTTTTAACAATTACAAATTTGAAAATACCATTACAATTTGAAAATACTTGTCCTGTTGGCAATTTTCTTTAAATTTTAAATTTCTTATGGCAATACTAATGGTGAAGATTGATTAATTAATGGAACAAGGCATTGTATTTAAAAACTTGATTCAGACGAATTTTAAGTTCTGAATATGATTTCTCCTTGAGCAAGAATAAAGAATGTAAAGAATGCCAAACAAAATCTAATTTAAAAGAGTCCGAAGTTTGATATAAGATTTTTGACAATGAAATATTCATAATTCAAGATCAGCACTTTGAGTGAGTGTCAAAATGACATCCTTATGACTGCAGAACTGGACTACATTTACATCACCTTGTGAAAAGACTTGTTATAACTCCAGAAACATTTCAAATGTTTCAACCTTCAAATCCCTGTGTATCCGTATTTATCTTCATTATGCATTAATCTCAAAAACACAAACAGACAGAGATACAGGTTAAAGCTAAGATTTCATATATGCGTTGTGGGTTAAAAATCGAAATGGTTGGTTTAAGGGTATGATTTCATTTATGCGTAAGCGGTATCCATCAGAGATCTCCTAAATGTGACATATTTTGTAGGAATTCCCAGTCTTTTTTCCTGAAAAAGCTGCAAAAGCATCGATCTGTATAGAAGTCTGTGAGACGAAAGAAAAATAACGCATACGTTTAACGCACATATATGGAATCGTATTTGATGCTTGACCGATCCGTAAGAGCCATTTATGTCCGCATGACGCAAATATGGAATCTTAGCTTTAGGTAGGATGCACTTCTAGTACTTTTGCAGGCTATATACATATTTCAAGGCCCAAATCTACTCTTTAAAATGCTGAACATTCCCCTTTTCCCATTTCCCCTCTATTTGTACATTATTTAAACAAAACTTAATCTTGATTCTGTTGTTTAACAATGTATTATCAAAATTTTGTCTTATATCAACCTCTACTAACTTTTCTAGTTCTATTTTCATTACTATTTGTAATATGTATTTTAAAATAAGATGCTCTCCATCAATGACAAAACAGTTATATATATACAGCTACACTAATTACACTATTATACTGAACATTTCTATTATATTATATAAAGACATTTAGTTGTCTGAATACTTGCTGTGCCATTTGAGAGAGCTCAATTTCATAAATTTTTAACATTCTCTATGGACTTTTGAAGTTCTATGGGTTAAGGTAGGCTATACATCCAGAGTGTTTAAGAATTATCTGGTGATGATAAAAATTATTTAACAACTTGATGACTTAAATTAATTAAAATTAGATACTGGTAATGACTATTGTATGACATCTAATCAATATGTGCTTTATTCAGAAAATGTCTTACAGATAAAACAATTTCGTAACCTTTCTGATTGATAGCATTATTATAATACATATATATTTCATATAATAAATTCAATGAAAATTATGTCCACACAAATAGCGTATATTGAATATTGAACATGATTATGAACAATGAACGGAATTGAATATTAAGGGTATATCTGGTCAACTGTCATATTTCATGGTGGATAAATTCTCGTATAATAATGTATCTGAATTATGTATCAGATCACTTGTTTTTGTTGTTGCCTATCTTGCTCATTCTGCTTATATATTTTGATTTTATGCTGGAAAAAAAATAAACCTTGATTCTTAACATTATACAGATTGTCATAAAATATTTTTATATCTTCGTAATAAAGTTTCCAATACACAATATTAGTCAAGTGGAATCTTCATTGACTTTTGTCATTGCTGCCTAAAGAGATTGTAAAAAGGTTCCAGCAATTCCAGTAAAACATATTTTGCAGTTGTGGCATCATCAAACATTTAGGTTGAGTAGAATTGTTGAAACCACATTTTGCTCCTTTAGGAGGAATACTACTTGTAGAATGAACACAAAATCTACATTCTTAAACTTTGTTAATAGGTGTATATATTCATTAGGCAAATTATCTGGTGTCATAACTATACAACTGGTTACCTGTATAGTCTGATACATCCAGACAACTACCATATATATATATATTTTGAAAAACACTTAAAAAATATTTGATGCATTTCAATAATAACTTGTAATTTTATTAAATAAAACTTTAAAATTACTTAGTTTAATGTTTACTGGATTCTTTTTGTATACTTATTATACCGTTGATGATAACTCTTATTGGCCAAGTTTGAGAACTCATTTTATATTCATTTTGAGAGGAGAGGTGGTATCAATTTAATTAATATCTAATAAAATGCATTGTGAGTCTTCAAGATACTTGACATAAATGTTCAGTCACATCTAACATTGAGGAAAAAAAGAAAATGCACATTTGTAGAGAAGTTTAATTTAATATGAATTTAAAATATATTACTACTGCCTGTACAAATGTTTTTTAATAATAGATTTGAATGAGTTATATCATTCAGAAATCAAGATGTTTGTTGTTTATCAAATTATCATTGCAATACCCAAATTGTCAAACATTTAAACTAAATCCAAGTCTGTCAGATGTAATGGATGATATTGCAGGAAGTAATGGATGATATTGCAGGAAGTAATGGATGATATTGCAGAATGTAATGGATGATATTGCAGGATGCAATGGATAATATTGCGGATGATATTGCAGGATGTAATGGATGATATTGCAGGATGTAATGGATAATATTGCAGATGATATTGCAGGAAGTAATGGATGATATTGCAGGAAGTAATGGATGTATCAAATTTGGATAAATGGTTTTCTACCTTTTGGTTTGGAATGTGATGTTTCTGATGAAATTGGATTGGTACAGCTCTAGTTTGAATGAGTCTTAAACAATGATCCCTAGAAAAATTGAAAGATTCACCGCAGCCTTTGATTGAATACCAAAAATAGTCTAAATACAAATTCCTGGTGTCCTCGGAGGAAAATATTTTTTGAGAAGCTGCCAAGCTAGGAATAATAAATTATTCAAAAGTTTTATGTAGGTGGATATGTTCAGTTAGTATAATCATGAACATCATGATTTCAAAAATTCAAGATAATCTAATGACAGCATTAAAACAAAATTCACATACCAAATTCATTCAAAAAAACTCATTTCCAAAACATTCATGCCAACTTGCATCACACACTAAATTGGATCTAATAAAACCTTGTTGTATTTTAACTTTTCAATTATCAGCTTACAAATTGTTGGTTTGTTTAAACTGTACATCTTTTTACATAGTGTAGATTTTAACAAGATGCATGCTTACAAATCAATTGGAAAAGGTTAAGACTATTTGGTCCGGTTATTGGTTAAAAATGGGCTCAATGGTGTATGGCAGTTAAGTTTATGGTTATAATTATATTGAACAGGATAAATACAATTTTCTTTCTCTTGGAAGTACTGTATAGGATCTCTTTATTCAACATGATATTCTAATGAAATATTGGTGTTTATGGATAAGTGATGAATTGTTATATTTTGAATTGAGTTCTAGAGGATGGGCTCTTCATGGAGCTCCCTTAAAATTTTGAAATTGTATAATATGTTTGATGGTTAACCAATCATGATATTAGCTTAAAGGTTGACAGCCTGCAAACCATAAATATTTTTTAACTTACGGTAACACAAAAACCTATCTGAAATACCCTTTAAAATATATGTTTTCCACCGTTTTCTGTTTGTCTCTGACCTAAGATATTTGAAATCAATGCCATGGCCACATATCTCCTTCAAGCTAAGATTTGAAAAATTTGAGCAATTTTATGCCACATGCAGCCCTTCATGGCCACCAAAGATTCAGTTCAAAATGGTGGAGAAGTTAAAGGAAAGGGAAATTTGCAAAGCCAGATTTTGGACGGACAGAAACTGTACAGAACTCTCCATTGAGTGGTACTTAATTTTTATGGATAATAATCATGAAAACTAGCAATATCATATCTAAGACAGAAAAAGTCTATTTTATGAATGTTAAAACACGAGTAATAAAAATAAATTCTGTGATAAAAATGTGATTTGTAAAAGTCTTTTTGACCTTCTACGGAAATTTGTTGATTGCAAGTCCCAAATGAAATCTTGTAGCAATTTTTATGCGTTAACCTAAAGGGTTTTGATTTTTCACTTCACCATCCAGTCAACTAATACTACTGTCAGAAATTAACAATAAAACCCAAGCACGAACGATCCAAACTGCTAAACAAAGCTCTAAAATTTATATTCTAAATGCATATAAACACATGGCAATACATTGATAATGATCTTTTCTCTTTAGTATATCAATAAATCAGTATCAAGTTTTTAAAAGACTCGGCACACCCTGCATGGCAATTGCTGCTCAATATTATACACATGTAACGTGAAACTACTGCTGGAACTCAAGATACCATTGTGATGACATGAAAGTTGTGTGAATTACAATCTTTTTCAAAATGTATAGTTTCAAATGTTTTATAGTGTATAAAGAAAGCAGCTGATGAACTTTTCATATGAAAGTGATTCAATTATGAGTACATTTAATATTTCATAATGAAAGATGGTATCAGGTGTCTAGAAAAGTAAGCATATTATTAAATACTAATGTAGTTAACAGTCTACTGTCAAAATTTTAACCTTCAAATTCATGTCTATATAGAAAACACAAAGTGTAATTTTTAGTTAGAGGTTTATTTGGAGGGATTTTCATGCAGTTTTAGTACTTTAAAAGATTTAACAAATATTCAAGATGATAATCAGCCCCTGATATTTGGTAGTCACATTCTAATGGTTGTTTCAGATGAATTAATGGACAATTTGTTGCTGAATTTTTCATGATCCTACATTTACTCTCAGTATATCGACTTTTTATCTACTCTTTTCACGTTATCTTGTGATTTTTGTTTTTTTCCTATGGATTATTCTTGTGGCGCATTCTATAATTTTGAGATATTTCAAGACCACTCTTAAAAAAAAAAGGTGCTGATTAGTAACACATTATTCAAATATCCCTTGGAACAGTCTTTTATATATAGACTATACCTAATGATATACATGTAGTTTTTTGAAGGACAAAAATACTTCAGAGCCCACTCGTATCAACTTCGGAACTAGGCTGACTAGATAACCTCGTACACTATACGGTAGTTTCCATGTTGAATGAATTATAGTTCAACCAATCACAATTATTCCTCAGAATGTATCGTCATCTTTCACGGAAAAAACAGCCAATCAAAATCAACCTTGAAACAAGAGTTGTCTTTTCCTGCCCAAATACCGGGCAAGATGGCCGCCTATCATGGCCGAGTCATTATATAGTCTCGAACAATGACGAAGGTTGAGCCAAATGTTCAGATACATGGCTAAATTGATTTGTGGATCTGTTATCTCCTCCAAAGCATGAAATGATATTGATTTCATATCATACTGCATGAAGTTGACTTTTTGGGTTCCTCTTTGGCAATAGATGTCTTTTTGGTAGCTACTCCTGTTTTTCTGAAATAACTATCAGTCATGAAGTTCTAAGTCTAGCGTTAAAGAACTGCGACACCAGCTTGTACTATATATTGTTCACATCATGTAAAATATACAACCAGATCAATTCATCCCTAGCCAGGATGCTGTAAGAGATTTGTGTAGGACCTATAATTTAAAAATATTCCAAACCTTGATAATAAAACTGATTGAAAATGTCCTTCTTTTCAAAATGGTTACTTTCATTATGTACCATACCATAATTAATGGGTTAAATTAAGATATTATAGCAGCCTACTTGTCTGCATGAAATATTAGACTTTCAACTTCTGAACCTTCTGCAAGCCTTAAAGTTTGAGAAATTTTAGTATAAAAATATATATCGGGTAGTTTGAAGAAAAAGATTTTCATAAAGATTACTGATTACCATATAATTGAAAATGCAGACTGCATGCTTTCTTGAGTGTTTAGTAAGCTTAATATTGCAATTGATTCAAAGAACAAGGCAGCAACTGAAATAAAAGGAGCACTTGCACCATAATATACAATCGGCAATCCTCAGCAGTTTCCGTAAACCATAATCTGTCTCGGTAATGAATGGTGTCTTTCGTTGTGTCTTCATAGGCATTGACGCTTTACCACCTGCTTATATAACGTTGCGACATAAATATAGTTCATAGCTAAAGAATCTTTGAAGGAATATTCTGACACAAATTTGTGCATTTGATGCTACATCGTGACTATCTATTCACCAAATTACGCAATTTATTATCATTTTAAATACATATCTTACAAACTTTGTTTTGTTTACAAATACTTGTAGTCTCTTATGACCAGTCTCTGATGTTTTAACTACCAGAATCGATGTAGATAATATATTGAAGCTTAGCCAATACTAAATAGTGTTCACAACTTGCCAAAGGAAATTTGGTCCTTATAAAAGACTTTTCATTCTATAATCAGTATTTCCTACCAAAGACTTTGTCACAAAAAAAGTGCATTATTTAGGCAGGGAACAAACCAGTACCGGTAATACATAAAGTAAAATTTCCAGAAATGTGTATTTGAAGGGATTATTATTTGTATGATTCATATAATTATAGTTGCCCACATTGACCTCGTAAAAGCTTAACATGCTGCTTAAGATTTTCCAATTTCTTTGATTTTCAATAGACATGTATGTAGTTCATCTTCAGTTCTGTACAAATCCAACAAGAATTGTGCAATTTATTTGCTTTGAAGAACTTGGGAGTAACTAAAAAACATGATTTTAAAAAAAAACTAAACCTGTTTGTAAACATCTCAATAGCTTCTGTGCAGTTTTATGTGTCTTGTTTGTAAAACATGAAAGTAAGCTCCTATTTATTATGCTACAAGATTAATTGACAGATCTCACAATTTCCTGACTGTATATTACATCTATATTTTGGTAAAGCTTAGATTGGGGTAGTGGAATTGGTTTGTGTGATTATACTATTGTAATTTTTCATACCATGTCAGGGCTCCATTGCATAAGATTTAATCTTCAGAAAAAATTAACTGGCAAAACAATACAACTACAAAGGTGTTAAAGGGACAGTCCAATTTTTTTTCAAGGTCAAATATTTTTTGCACAAATTTGCGAAAACCATACACCATAATCTAGAGATATGTGTCCATTAAAGTATAGTTTTAACTAAAATAAAAACCAACTGTTTTTTAAATGCTAAAATATTTTAAAAGATTTTGTACGTTTTATAAGTTTGTTATGTGTTTTGAACGCTGTTCAAAAATACTGACGGATTTGAGTCAAATAAACGCCTAATTGTAGAGAAATGTATCTCCTATGTATTCTAAAAGTTTCAGCTAAAAATATTGAGCATATATTAAGACAAACACCAAAACTAGGTCAAACTGCTTAATTAATAATAAGAACTCCTTGTTTTTTATATGCCGACCTATACCCATCCGTCCGTCCGTCCACAATTGCTCGTAACCACTCTACATGACACAATTCTTGACAGATTTTGAATAAACTTACTGGTAATGTTTACCATCACCCAAGGATAAACCCTTTAGAAAATCAACAAAATCGAAAAATATTTACTATGAATTATTGCCCTTGATTTTGAAAACGCTTGTAATCACTCTATAGGTCACAATTCTTAACGGATTTTGACGAAACTTATTGTAAATGTTTATTACATTTTAACTTTTACTTAAATAAAAGCGTGGCACGGTTATGTCAATGTTAAATATCAAAAAAAAAATGTTAACCTTATAAGCAAATCCCACAGACTGAGGCAAATTATAACCATTTCCATAACATATTTCATATAGACATTAAGTTTTTGGTAAAAAAAAATTGCATGTCCCTTTAAGTTTTATTTCGTGCAAATATACATCTGTGGCTTACATTTAAAATTTGTAGAACTTCATGAGTCAACCTAAAAGTACATATAGCTACATTAAAAGAACAAGTGGATTAAAGATGGGTTTTCGCATTTTTATGGGTCAAATCAAGCTTACTAATTGATTAATTGGTGTTTCTTATGAACTATCCATGTATTTGTAGGTTATTTAGCCATATGTGGACGTAGAAAAACATGGGGAATTCATTTGACTTGATCACGTGACCAAATGACGTCATATATGCCGTCGTGTCATTGAAGCTGTATTAGAGAATACCAAAATACACGATATCGGCACATTCTTTTAAAAATAATAGCTAATCAAATTGAATATTGAAAATCGGGCCGATCGGAAATGTAAACATGGGGATTCCCTTGGTACATAGCTAATTACAAGTTAATTAGAGACTGCACAGATTAACTTTTGTACGATTATATAACGATTTATATAAGAGTTTGACACACAACAAAAATTTGAAACAAAAATGAAGGAAACCATCTTTAAGTACACCCAGGCCTGATTTTAGGAAATAAAGTACCATTATATAAGAATACAGTCAGCCTGAAAAATGATCGTTGTTCTTATATGGAAAAATATCAAAGATCAAAATTACTGCACACATAATAGTTCCATCCAAATTATATTTAACAAAATATTTAACAAAATAAAAATAGTTACATTATTGTATTAATTAATTAAATTTGTGTGCATATTCATAATATATTGATTTCATCTATTGATAGCCTGTTATTACTTACAGATCAGACCAGATCAGCCTGAACCACTAAAATAGGTGTTCTTATAGTGGGTTTTTACTGTATCAACCAGGAAAACTGAAATGCAATCGAAGTGGGTTACATAGAATAAGATATGAAACTTCTCTGAATTGCTTTGTGAATCTTTATAAATTTAAATTTTGTTCTTATCTTTAGATTAACATTATTGCAACAATGTTGCACAAGTTTAGTTATAGGATGATAATTATGACGTTATGTTGAATTCCATCAAAGACACATGAAATAGCAAAAAATGATCATTTTAAATCCACGACATAAAACCAATAAATTGTATATCCTTTTATTTAGAACAATGTTTGTCAATGTTTTTTAAGACTTTGCAACTAGATCAAATTGAAACTAAATTTTAAATTGAAATTATTGATATATGGTGGCTTTAAGCCTTTAAATTATTATTCTTTTAAAGGGTTACATTCACCAACTGTTAGACCAGTTATACGTTATAATCTCAACAAGTGGTTGCCTAGCAAGATACGCCCACTTCCCTGATAAATTTTTAGTATATTAGGAGCATTCCCCAATTTGTGTCAAATTGTATTAAACTTTCAATCTCGAAGCTTTAAATTCGTATAAAAAATATAACCTGTCAAAAATATAGTTAATATCTTTTGATCACAAAATTAAATAAAAGTCAGAATTAAACTTTCAATCTCGAAGCTTTAAATTCGTATAAAAAATATAACCTGTCAAAAATATAGTTAATATCTTTTGATCACAAAATTATATAAAATTCAGAATTAAACTTTCAATCTCGAAGCGTTATGACTAAGTCAAAATCCGTTCATCTTAAAATCGTCAAATTAAATCTTCTCCAAGTTCTCATGAATATAAATTCAAATTTTGATGCGTTTGACTAAGTCAAGGGCGATAACTCAAAAACCATTCAATGAAAAATCGTTTAATTCCACATTGTTCAAGATCTCATGAATACAAATGATCATTTTCATTCAAATCAGATGAAAAATGTAATCTCTATCGACGCATTTTGACTAAGTCAAGGGCATTAACTCAAAAACCGTAAATAAAAAAATAGCCAAATTCAAACTTGTCCGAGATCACATGATTACAAATGTGCACACTAAATTTCATTCAAAAATCAGGTGAAAACTGTAGTCTCTATCGCATTCAAAAGCCAATTAAACGCATTTTGACTAAGTCAATAACTCAAAAATCGTTTATCGAAAAATACAAATATTCACACCAAATTAAATTGTCAATAACTTGCCTTTTACAAGACTTCACCCAGTTATAGAATCAATATAATCTAATATCATCCTGACCAATTTGGATATAATATGTGTTGGTATGTTCGATTTTATTAATCAAATTTGGCCCCGAGGTGGCTCAGTGAGTTATACGCTTGCTCACCAACCTGAAGGTCTAGGGTTCAATCCCGGCCTGGGTTGTTTGTTAAAGACCTCTTGATAGTTGGAAATAAAAAATAAGAGTAGGCCCATGTCAAGTCAAAATTTACCTCACTGCACACTGCGTAGTGTTTGCCCGTCCTCATTAGCCCACACAGGTGCAGAAAAGCAGGACGTTAAACTCCATGTCATTTCATAAATCAGATTTTTTTTTGTTTTTGGTAATATTTTAAGATGAATTGGGACACTTTTTTAAGCAGAAGTTAGAGTAACGATTATCAGCTAGATAAATTGTTTTTAAATAATATCAAATAAGATCAACTCGAGATTAATTTCTTATTAGACCTTGTCGACAAGAGTACATTTTCGGATATAAGAATAAACTAATGAAAGAAGAAAATAATAATTGAAATTCAGATTTACTTAATTTTTTCATAGATTCAAAAACTTAACATATACTCCAAGACCGAAATCAACTTCCAAAATGGTGAAGGCGACGCTTAAAGGCTGCAAACACATAACTACAACAGATAATTTGTGACAAAAGAGCACAAACTTGTACTTTGATTCAAAATTTGTGCACAATTACTTTTTTTTTATTGATATGAAGTAAAGAAGCATCTAAATTTAACTGTTAAAATGCAAGTTCTTTGATTTTGAGACAATGTACATATCTGAGAAATTGGATGGTGCAGATGAGCTGGAAACATTTTTACAAAACGCACAGTTAATTAAATAGAGTGTTCACATTGTCATTCAGAATGAAATGCTAATTTTCATACATCTACAAGGAAAGTGTAAAGGGATTGTATATAAAGTGATTTTCTAAACTTTGTATGTGTAGGCATCAATTTGCAACATTTCAATTTTCATTCTGATGTCTGTGGTTCTTGCAATTCCACTAAAACTAACGTGTTTTATGACATCAATGACAGTGATCTGCATAGATATCAATAGTATCTTCCTGTCGATCACTGTCCGTGACGTCATAAAGCGCATTAGTTTTAGTGGAAATTGGATTGGCGCAAATTGATGCTTTTAGTGTCCCCGATACACATACAAAGTTTAGAAAATCATTTTAAAGACAATCCCTTTAACATCAGATACATATTTCATGTACATAAGCTTACCTATCAGTTTTCTAAGTGAAACTTTTTGTGAATATTGAGGTATGACTGAAAGATTATTTTTTCGCATGGAATTGTAAGGATGTAAAACAATAGACACTACAATGTTGATCTTATACTGCGTTCACACGACTAAAGTTAAGCCAGCTTAACTTCTAACCGTTCTTCGAGCCTGTTTTTTTTTGTCGTCTGAACGCAACCGGTTGAACTTAAGCTGCCTTAACTTGCACCTACTTCGGAGGTGGCTTGAAACCTGGCTTGGAAACTTAAGCTGGCTTGGTTATTGCCGTCTGAACTCTCCTGGCTAACAAAGCCGGATATAACATTTTCGCGCATGCGCAGTCCTGTTACCGGATACCCGCCATTACCTATTCATTTGTAAACAACTTTAGCCATGGAGCAAGAAAATGAAAATGATCGAGCCAAAGAAAACGTCTTCTTTCCAAATTTCGGCGTAAAAATGAAAGTTGAAGAAGTTTATAAATTAAAATAATTGGTATCGTCACCATTTTGTGGGAAAAGTAAACAACACACGCGCATGCGTCATGGTATCTTGACCTCTGAACTTCCAGATAAATTCCGAGGTCATGTCCAAGCTGGCTTAACTTTTATGTCCGTCTGAACGCTCATGGAAAAAACGTAAACCAGGCTCGAAGAACGGTTAGAAGTTAAGCTGGCTTAACTTTAGTCGTGTGAACGCAGTATTAGTTCATGTGCTTATGAAGAGATAGTGGCTGAATAATAAAAATCCGTACAAGCAAAACAATTCCGTTAATCAAAAATCTCAATTGACAAAATCGGGTGCAACAATTATATAGTAGTGGACTTCCCATACGAGAAGTACCATCAGGTGTTTCGAAAAGAATAAGCATGGTCTGCTTTGCACGCGACACCCGCCACTACTATAAAGGTCAAAATCATGAGGTGCAGCGAGATCAATTCATGCCTGACTAAACAAATCTGCCATGAAAATGCAAGTAACAGATTTGTCGTATTTGTAACGACCATAAATTTTCTAAAAGAAATTTTAAGTTTGTGTGTCAAGTAACCCTGTTTCAGTAATTTCACGGTTAATATTCGACACCTTGCAAGAAAGTCCTTATAAAGAGAGCAAGCTCTAGCATAGCGGATCACTTGTGAAATGTACGTGCCATAAGCAGGCAATTGTGGTATGTTACTGCACATGAATGGAAAATTAATGGAATCTAATCCCTTGACTTGAGAAATCAAAAAGGAGACTATTGAAACTTGTAAGATCAATATCAACCCATATAATATATTATGTGACATGTAATAGTCATTTCTTGAAAATGACAGAGAAAAAAAATTACAGGAAACATAAACATTTGAAATTTTATTAATAATAGCATGATAATTTTGGTTTTCTAATAATCAATTTGCCTTTCATGTGAAGTAACACTCATATCAACTTCGGAACTAAACTAGCGTAGTAGATGACCTTGTATACTGTACGGAGATTGCCATATTGGAAAAATAATAGTTCAGCCAATCACAAGCATTCTTCAAAGAGTTTTGTCTTATTTCGCAGTGAAAAGGTCCAATCAAAATCAATCACTCAACAAGAGTTCCTTTGCCTGTTTAACAAGGAAGATTGTCATTTTAATACAAATGTTTCTTATTTTTTAACAGAATAGTATGGCACCATAATATAATGACATTTAGAAGCAAGGAATGTATATAAATATTATAAAATAAAATATATATCTCTTTTTTATCTGTTAACCACACATATAAATATTGTTGACTTAATATAAAAGAAGTGCGTTTTGTTCCAAAATGTTTGTATTGTGTTTGTAATGGGTCATTTAACTCAGGAATCTTTTTGGCCTGTTTGGTGGAAAATACATCTGGGATAACAAATTTCACATATCATTAAGTACATAAATTCAAATTATTTTATTATATACCACTTTAAAAATCTGTACAAGCAAATTAAGTCAATCCTGTTAATCAAAAATCATGTCCAAAGAAAGGCAAAATCAGGAGTAATGTATGGTGATGGATTTCTCCAAGTACCATCAAGTGTTGATAATAGTAAACATGGTCTGCTTCATCTAGTAATCCTGTTTAATCAATTCAAAACCCAATATCTCAATCAGGAAGTTTTCATAAATTGAACAAGCCCTGGCATAGTAGATGAGTTGTTAAATGTACAGGCCATAAGCTGATGATTGAGGAATAGTCACTGCCAGTGGCAGAGCCACAGGGGGGGCAGCCGCCCCCCTCGCAGCCCCAAAGGCTATTTTTCGGGCAAGGCATTAAAATAAAATTTTTAAACGGCCCATTTTTTTTTTTTTTTTTTTTAAATTTAAAAATGAAATCATATCTTTGCCCGAATATCCTATGCTATAACTGTATTTTTTTTAAATTGATCGCCCTATTACATTCTCAATTCATATTATTTAAGGATCGAAATCACTGCCCGGATGTCATTCCTATGATTATATTTTACATATTTCAAAAATTGAAATCGCAGCCCGAAAGTTGAGTTTTTTACACAACCAAAAAAAAATTGAAATCTCGGTGCCCGAAAGACAATTTGGTAAGGTTCATTTAACAAGTTCCTTGGCTTACTTCCCTTGGAAAATATCCATATCCAACAAATCCATCCATCAAAAATTAAACTGAATACGTGTGGATCTCTTAAGGAGGGTAGTACCATGTGTTCTAGAAAGAGTGAAAATACTCTGCCAATAACAATAGTGTTTCTCCCAGAAAGGTTTGCAAAACTCGCATAACTAAGTTAGAAATTTGGGCAACCTCAGATATCTCGCCCCCCCTGGGAAGTAAACCTGGCTCCGCCACTGGTCACTGCACAATGCACAATAATGCAGAAAAATCAAAGTCGGACACAATGGCCTTAAAGGGCCAAAATAAATAAATAGAATAGAAGAGCCAAATATTGCTTAGCTAGCTTAGCGTTTTAGCGGAAGGGGTTACTCTTAACATGCCATTAGCAAGTCCAAGTAGAACATTTTTATAGTCAGTTGGATTTTTAATTTCCAAACCTCCCAATTTGTGGTTAGCCTTGATTGGTTATATATGCAAAGTTCCATGAAAATCAGCATTTTTATAGGGTATACTGTCAGACAAGAGCTTTTGAAGGTACAATTCATTTCTCTGAATGTGATCACAGTGGTTTAAATTTGTTCACCTTAGTGGGAATTTGTAACTTTTGGATTTCATGTAGATAAAACAAAGATATCACAATATTTTTGGAAAACAATTCAATTGTTCAGTGATTAATAACATATATAATTATAGGCCAACTAGTTTCATTTTGTTCACAATATCAAAGTGGGGCTATTTGTTAGTTTTTAGTTTGACTACTACAAAATGTATTAATGTATAGAAAGTGAAATTCTAGTTTGGGACTTTTTCATTCATTTCTCAACCAACATGTATAAAAAAGGTACCAAATCAACTTGTGAATTTATATTCCTTGTATTACTAGGAGTTTCATACTTATAGGAGAGGGATTGAGGACATTTTTACAAATCTTGTCATTTTAAGAGGTTACCTACTGTAAGAAATTTTCAGATGGTCTTTTGCAGCTTGTTTGGTTTGTATCTGTTGAGTCTTGGAAACACTATATTTACATGGCCATAATGTGAACTAACCTAATACCCTAAAACATTAATAATGTTGTTCTGCACACTCGATTGTGATATAGTTCTATGACTTTAATCTTGAGTAAAAAACAAAATTATGTTCCGTTAAAAAGAATTTTTCTGAATTGTTGACAGGTTGTCTTGAAAAGATTAAGAGTTATAAACGAATGGGAACCAATTCTTTGTTCTTGAAATTTGAAGGTTTTAAATGATTTTGAATTCTAAATAATGGTCTTTAGACACATCTTTTAATCACTAAATTCTATAAATACATTCACCTTGTAGGCCTACACTCACTACATTATTTGCGTGATTAAATACAGATGAACAAGGACTTTTTCTTAAAAGCTATATATTTCAATAAAAAATACATCCATAGTGTCAAATGGTGCAAATAGATGCTTTTGGTGTCTACAATACATACACATAATGACATTAGAAAACCCTTTTAGTATGAGAGTAACATGTTTTGATGTACAAATTGAACATAAGATAAGCTAAAGACTAAACATTAAAAATTTTGTTACCTTTATTTTGCCTAAGATACAAATATCACCTAATCTTTCAAACATGACAGAGTGACTGAGATAGCATGATGTTCCAAATCTGAAAACATTTATTCTTCTTCTGAAGACTAATGGGAGACAACTCTAAGACTTAGCAAAAAAAATTAATCTGCACAGATGATAGCTGTGATGAGCAAAATTGTTTATGTTTTAACATTTTTCAATTATTACCATTCATGTTTGCAACAATCACTTATGGCAAAGGTAAGATCTGACTTTAGGTCAGTGAAATGAATTGAATTTTGCTGTGGAATTCAGAATGTATATTTTCATGACACCACTTAATCTGTATTCAAACTTTCCTTTTACTAACTACTATAAAATTGAATTATAAAATGGAGAATTCCATTGAAAGGTATTAGTTCAATACATTTATTGGGCCATTAATTAATTCCAAATAGGTTTCATTCACCAACAAATATAAATAATTTGATATTTGGAAATATTAAGGGGGCTTTGAATCATTTTATGTCACATCATTAGTCATATACTTGGGAGTACATTCTTTTGAGTAAAAAATTGCTTTCTACAGCACACTGGCATGGACATAGAAAATGGATTAATTGAGGTCTCTAATAAGTCAAAGGGTAACAATTATGTTTTGAGGGGTGCCTTATTATATTTAAAATTAGGCTTTAAGGGAAGGTCGACCTTGTTTTTTATACATGAAATGATTTATAAAATATGTAATTTACCTCTATTAAAGCCTATAGTATTTACTTGTCCAAAACTGATTTTTGCTTTGAGGGTTGATACAAGAACAGAGTGAGCTTTTTCAGACAAGCTTGGGAAGTGGATATTAAAATTTTAATATTTTTTGATAAAATTAAGTAGGAGATATATCGGATGTCTTAATAAAAACGTACCCAAGTTTGACAAGTAGTGTCAGCTATTGCTAAACTGATCTCTTGGAAAATTCTCACAGATATACTTGTCTTGGTCTTGTCCATCCCTGGAAATGTGAGATTCATGGAATAAAAATTGTATAAGTACTGCCTGAACAGTATAACAGGATAAAAAATTTAGTATCAGAGCATTTATATCTCTTAAATTTGTGGTTAATTTAGTTTTCCAACACCAACCAAAAACAAAGCAAATTAACTTAAACTTTTTAAATAGGTTTGGCAATAGAATTAATATAGTATTATATTCTTAATTAAAACTTTCAGATAGTGTTATTTTAAATTGAAAAAGTCAGATCTTCCCTTGTTCTATTCTTATTTCTATGGTCTGAGAATCCTGTAATTTCATGTCATTTATGCAATTTAATAAGCATTGCTTCTCTGATTTGTTGCTGTGAGTAAAGGACTATGTATGTTACATAGCTTGCTAAGCTATCTTTATAGACTTCTCAGAAAACATTTAAGACAATTAAGACAAATCAGTAATCTTACACTCAAAATACAACAACTACTGAAGGAGAGCATATTATGCTTGCATGGCAAGTCTTGGTCCTCTAATTTTACATGGAATATTGTATGGCATTGATTTATACTTATTATTCTTTATTTTCTACTTTCAGTTTTGAAGATGAGTGTCATCATAAGATTACAAGGCCTACCATGGACAGCCAGTTCATTAGATATTAGAAAGTTTTTTCAGGGATTGAGCATCCCTCCAGGCGGAGTTCATATTATTGGTGGAAACAAAGGTGAAGCTTTCATAGCCTTTTCAACAGATGAAGATGCAAGGAAAGCCATGATGTTTAATTTTACGCCTTTAAATGGAAGTGTTATGCAGCTTTTTCTTAGTAGTAAATCAGAGATGCAAACGGTTATAGAACAAGCTCAAACTCCAGCTGATCAACCAGCAACTACCAACCAAGCTCATATTCCATCAGCTGACAATAATGAATATAACCCACGAGATAGAGGATCTTTTAGACAGGACAACAACTACAGTAATTATAATCAGCAAGATTTTGCTAATATGAATAGTAGAAATGATCAGTATCCTCAAACTGGAAGATATGATGATATGTCTAATAATGGTTCCTATGGAAGAAATATGTACAGTCAAAATGAGCAAGGCTTTGACTCTGGTAACCAACAGTCTTTTGATAATCAAGGTCGCATGGGTTATCAAGACCAGAGAGGTGGATATAACATGAGACAAGGATACATGGGTTCTCAACAAGATCAGTCACTACCTTATTCTGCTGGTATGGAAAATGAGCAAAATCAAAATTACAGAAACTCTCCTTTACTTACAAAACCGATAGATGCAAATCAACAATATCCTGCTCCAACTTCCTTGTATCAAGATCCGTCTATGTTATTAAAATCATTAAAACCAGACATAGAAATCACTTCATCTTCTTCAGGAAAGGAATCTTCACCCAAAGTGAACAAAGATAATTTAAGTAGAGAGCGCAGCAGTAAATCTGATCGATCCGATAGAGATTCTGATCGACGTAGTGATAGAGATCGGAGTGGTCGTGATAGAGATAGGGACAGGGAACGAGATAAAGATCGAGACAGGGATAGAGATCGAAGCCGAGGATCTAGAAGTGATAGAGATAGATCTGATAAAAGTGACAGGTCAGATAGAAGCAGATGGAGTGACCGTTCAGATCGAGATAGAGGTCGTGATAGTGAGGGAAAATCTCCAAGAGATCGCTCTGATGTTAGAAGACCTAGAGATGTTGAGAGACCTGATGACAAAAGAGTTAATAACATTGAGAAAAGTGTAGTCAAAACTGGTTTTGGTGGTATTGACAAAATTGAATCTGGCAATATGACCAGTAATAAACCAAATATTGAAGGTTTGATGCAATCACCTGCGTTTGGGGGATTCATTAGTCGTGACCAAACAATGTTTACAGTGAACGAAAGACCTAAACCCTTAATGCCGTTGCCTGGTGATTTGAATACTAGACCAGGGGATAAGAATCCAATAATGAACAGATTTGGTATACCTCAAGACCCAGAAAGTGATCCGGATTATCGGTCAAAACAAATAATGAAACCCAAAGAAGCTCAAGATTCTTGGAATACCCCAATTGATGCAGATTTTCGCACCTTAGGTCAAAGTAAAGGAGATTTTGATTCAAGAGGAGAACATTTTTTAGAAGATCAATCATCCAACAAAGGGCTGCTTGGTGATGCTCCAGCTGGACATTCATTTCCTGGTCCAGGACATCAAGAATTACCTGGTGATGAACGATATGTTAGAAACCCTAACTTTAATAGAAGTCAGCCAGGATTTAACCAAGAAAATTCTAGTAGGTTAAGAGAAGATTACCCTAAGAACAGGAATGTTCCCGGATTCAACAGAGACGGAACAAGCTTTGATGCCTCAAATTTGCCTGCTGTTGGAGTTCCAGATGGTCAAGGTCCTCGAAACAGAGACAATCAAGGTTTTGTTGGAAATGAAGGACATCAATTCAACAAAAGTGATGGACCTGTATTAGGCTTTGGTAACAGAGAAGGTCCTGGACCAGGATTGGTAAATAGGGATGCATTTGGTCCAGGGTATGGTAATAGAGAAGGTTATGGATTTGGAAACAAAGAATCTACAGGAGTTGGAAATAGAGATGGTCCAAGGCCTGGAGTTGGACCAAGATTTGGAAGTGGCGATGAAACTGAGTTTGGTAGTAGAGAAGGATTGATAAACAGAGATAGACTAGGGCCCAGTTTTGGAAATCAAGAAGGACGGGGCAATAGAGAAGGACCAGGCTTTGGTAATAGGGAAGGACCAGGCTTTGGTAATAGAGAAGGACCAGGTTTCAGGAATAGGGAAGGACCAGGTTTTGGATCGGGCTACGGGAATAGAGATGGACCCGTCTATGGAAATAGAGCAGATTTGAGCCATGACAATGGAGAACAACCAAGATTTGGTAACAGAGAAGGACAAGGATTTGGAAATAGAGAAGGACCTGGATTTGGAAACCGAGAAGGACCTGGATTTGGAAACCGAGAAGGACCTGGATTTGGAAACCGAGAAGGGCCAGGATTTGGAAACCGAGATGGGCCAGGGTTTGGAAATAGAGATGGGCCTGGATTTGGAAACAGAGATGGGCCTGGATTTGGAAACAGAGATGGGTCTGGATTTGGAAACAGAGATGGTTCTGGATTAGGAAACAGAGATGGGCCTGGATTTGGAAATTGGGATGGACCTGGATTTGATCAGAGAGCTGGATCTGGGTTTGGAGACAGAGAAGGGCAAGGGTTTGGAAATAGAGAAGGGCCAGGATTCAGAAACAGAGAAGATCCTGGATTTGACAACAGAGACCCTGGTTTTGGGAATAGAGGAGGACCCGGGTTTGGCAATAGAGGAGGACCAGGGTTTGGCAATAGAGAAGGACCAGGGTTTGGCAATAGAGAAGGACCAGGGTTTGGTGATAGAGAAGGACCAGGGTTTGGTGATAGAGGAGGACCAGGGTTTGGCAATAGAGAAGGACCAGGGTTTGGTGATAGAGAAGGACCAGGGTTTGGAAATAGAACTGGGCCTGGATTTGATCAGAGAGCTGGACCATTGTTTGGGAACAGAGACGAGACAGGTCCTAGGTCTGGAAAACAAGATCATGGTCCTGGATTTAATCCTCATGATGGATCACATTTTGGAGGCAGAGATGGTCCAAGAAATCGTGAAGGACCAGATTCTGGGTCGCTGGCAAATACAGATGAACAGTTTACAAGACGAGGTGGTCCATCATTGATGGGAGATGCTCCAGCCCCTGACAATTTTAATAGACAAGGACCCGGTTTCAATAGAGATAATTCTGGAATTAACAAGAATATTCATGGACCCAATTTATCTCGAGACAGTTCCATGAAGCTGAATCCAGATGGAGATGGATCCATTGGCATTCTTGGAGCTTCACCAGGATTTGCTATTTCGCCTAATAAAGAAGGATTGGGTTTGATGGGTCCAGGTCCTGTAGGATTGATGGATATGGATCAACGTGGGATGCCTGGTAGAGATGCTCCACATGACAGAAGACCAGGAACTAAAAGTATTGAACCAATTCCTAATCAGGCAGATGCTTCTGTCAAACCAGAAATGCAGATTTATGCTCTGATGAAAAATCTTCCATATTCAGCAACATTACGGGACATCAGAATTTTTTTTCAAGGTTCTGAAATCGCTATGGATGGAATTAAACTTTTAGTTGATGATAGGGGCAGGAAAAATGGTATGGGATATATTGAATTTAAAACAGAAGAAGATTTAACCAAAGCTCTCAAAAGATTTGGGGAATTTTTGGATAATAGACGAATGATTATAACCAAATGTTCTCAGTCAGAATTTTTGAGTGCTGTTGATGGAGGTGCACCAGTTGCTAAGCGTCCAAGACGTGATGATGAAGGACATACCCCAGCCAAAGAACCCAAATTCTTGGCGTATATGAAAGGATTTCCAAAACATACTGTCAAAGAAGATATTTGGAGGTTCTTTGTTAACTGTCGAATTGCTGATAATGGGAATGGTATCTACTTTGATCATGATGGGACTGGTAAATTAGTGGGCTTGGCTTTCATTGAATTTGAAAATCACAGAGCCCTGCAGAATGCTTTGCAATTAAATGGTACAATGATGGGACCTGCTCGAATAGAAGTTGGTCCAAGTCACCCTGACGAACTAAGTGCAATGTTCCGTGCTCATAAGACTCGAGAATTAGAAGCTGTGGGCAAGAGAGATGGTTCTGGTGATAGGAATGACAGAGATAAAACAAATGACAAGAACAGGAATGTTTCAAATTTAAAGGATTCCAAGGCTGATGTAAAAATTGAAACCAAAACTAAGAAGGAAGATACCAAGAGTGGAGATACATGTGTTGTATTGACAAACTTACCAAGACAAATCAAACAAAAGGAAATAGAAGATTTTTTCCGTGGTATTAAGATTGTAGACAATAGTATAAAATTTGTTTACAATGATAAAGGGGACACAACAGACATTGGATATGTTGAATTTAAGTCTTCTGAAGATTGTAGAAGTGCTATCAAGAAGTGTGGAAACAAAATTGGCCACAATGCTGTTAAGGTTGAATCATTGAGTAAATCATCTTATAGTGATAAAGTCAAAGATTTAATAAAGAAGCCAATAGCCTCACCAATTAAGAAAGAAACCAAAGAAGAAATAAAGAAAGACAGTGATTCAGAAGTCACTATTATAGAAGAAACACCAGTAGCTAAGTCAATTCCTGCAGGAGTGTTGAGACAACATTGGTTTTATCTTCGCTGTAAGAATTTTCCTGAGACGGTAACTATTGGAGAGATGTTGAAGTTTTTTAGTGGTTATGATCCAATTCCAGAATCTATTCGTCTACACTATTCATCAGATGGTAAACCAACTGGTAATGCTGTCATTGGTTTCCCAACCAAAGATATCTCTGAAAATGCACTGAAGACTTTAAATAATCAGATGTGCAGAAATAATAAAGTTGAAATTTTCTTGGCATAAAAAGGTGAGTGATAAAATTTGTAAAAAGCAGACCAATCAAAGTGGTAACACTGAATAACCTCTTTAGCATCTTTAGCATTGGAAGTATGCAAAGTTCTATTTGTCAGCTATTTTGTTGTATATTTTTGATAATCCATACAAAGCATTTGATTACAACAGTTTGATAATTCGAGAATTACTACCTATTATGTGTGTGTGTGTTTCTTTGGGCTACTTTCTCATCACTTGAATTGTCATTGTGACTGAAGCATGTGAAATGAATAACCTTTAAATACTTACTAGTGCTGAGCAAGAGGTGCATTAGAAAGAGTGGTAAGAAAGCAGCGCAGGAAATTGATGCTGTGATGTTGGCACTTTGGGGCAAATAATATGCAAATTTTAACAAATAATCATTTAATGAATATCATTTCAGACAGTTGCAAGTATAAGCTGAGTTTTAATAATGATGGTAAAATGTATATAACATTGGTTTAAAATGGAAATATACGACAGAGGTTTTGTCAAAAATGGTGGCATTACGAATTACTTGTGAATTTATAAAATACTTGGCTAGTGACTTTACGAAAACATAATAACCATGAAAACACATTGTTTCCAAGTAAAGATATTGTTGCCATGTATTGAATATGGTATTACCAAATAAATGAGGTGTTGGAATATCAGATCATGGTGGTGTTACAAATTTAGTATGCTGTTTGGATGACTTAATGGTATGCCTGAACAGACTTAAATTAAAGTGGTTTTACCTAGTGATATTTACATTTCTATTATCACTTCCTTCAATGTACCAGTTTAGAAAAGTGGCGTTTATTTTTCGATGAACGCTAGTTTGTCACGTGACACTATGACGTCGTCAAGACACAACAATGACGTAATCTAAGATTTGTGGCAAATTCAAGCAAATTATCATTTAAAAAAGTCAAAATTTGTTTTATAAAAGTATCTGAATATAAATATAAGAATTAAACGTTGATCTCATTAGCATTATTGGTGTGTAAACGCAATAGATCACGCCACAAACATACATAAATGACTTCGTCATTTATTCAGTTTGTCACGTGATCAATTGCGTTTACACACCAATAATGCTAATGAGATCAACGTTTAATTCTTAATTGAATGGAACTACCGAAAGTTGGTGGAATACCAAATAACAATGGCTGTATTACCAATAACGCTAGTCTTAACATTCACGAAAATTGTTTTATAACAAATCATGTAAGGAGAAAGTGCTAACAACATTATTTTATCATTGACGTGTATGTATGAAGAGTGATTGAAATGTGAAAGTGTTATGCGATTTTTAACTTGTATATAATTGTATTCAATGGTTGCTTATACATGTATATTTAAATGCCATTAGGAGAATTTCTTAAGCATTGTTATTTGAATGATGAAATCCTGTATTCATCTTATAGTATACTAGAAGTCAGTGGGATCATCCAACTGACATATATTGGAAAGAATGAAAAAGATATTACATGTTTATTAGAATGATTTCAGTACTGCATCTTGTGGTTATTAAGACAGCATTTGTTTTGTCGCAATTGTTGGAGAAATGTAATTTAAAATTAAAACAAAATGTGAAGCTAGTAATTTTATTTAATACTGATAGATGCCTACTTCTGCTGTTTGTGTACCATTTGGTTGTCGGCTAGTCTGAAATTGCTGCTTGTAGCTAATGTTACTTGGAACTATGATAGCACTTTCAAACTTCAATTTTCAGATGAAAAGAGGGTTTCTATCAAGTTAGAATGACGTTGACCTGCATTATATAATCATGTTGAGAATAAGATTGAGATATAATTTCATTAGAAACAAACTGATAAATAAGTTGTCCTTTCTGTTGTCCATTGCCAGTGGCGGATCCAGGGGGGGGGGGCGTAGAGGGCGTACGCCCCCCCTTTACTTGGTCTTTTTTTTTTTTTTTTTTTTTTAAGTTACACTGTATTACGACATCAAAAATGTCTAACCCATTAACGTTTAATATAAAACATACATAGTCCACGTCAGAAACCGTTAAATTAGTACAATTTATACTTATTCTATGTTTTTAAGCCAAAAAAAAGGTCAAAAAATGTTTTCCCTCGCTTCGCTCGGCTCATATTGAGATATACGCCCCCCCTTTCCAAAATCCTGGATCCGCCCCTGATTGCTTTATTCATTTTTATACGCCCACACGATAGTATGGGCGTATATTGCGGTTACCCCTGTCGGTCCGTCCGTCCGTCGGTCCGTCCGTCCGTCCGTCCGTCCGTTCACATTTACCTCGTGCTCACTCTACAGACTACAATTCTTCATGGATCCTTTTGATATTTTGTATGTGTGTCAATATCATTATGAAGATGTGCACTATTGAATTTGGTGATGATTCGATGATTTTCTTCCGAGATAGCGCGTAAAACTCTGATATCGCGTTCGTTTTTTTGCTCGTTCTCACTCTACAGGCAACAATTCTTCATGGATCCTTTTGATATTTTGTATGTGTGTCAATATTATTATGAAGATGTACACTATTGAATTTGGTAATGATTTGATGATTTTCTCCCGAGATATCGCATAAAACTCTGATATCGCGTTCGTTTTTTTGCTCGTGCTCACTCTACAGGCTAGAATTCTTCATGGATCCTTTTGATATTTTGTATGTGTGTCAATATTATTATGAAGATGTGCACTATTGAATTTGGTGATGAATCGATGATTTTCTTCCGAGATATCGCGTAAAACTCTGATATCGCGTTCGTTTTTTTGCTTGTGCTCACTCTACAGGCTAGAATTCTTCATGGATCCTTTTGATATTTTGTATGTGTGTCAATATCATAATGAAGATGTGCACTATTGAATTTGGTGATGAATCGATGATTTTCTTCCGAGATATCGCGTCAAACTCTGATATCGCGTTCGTTTTTTTTGCTCGTGCTCACTCTACAGGCTAGAATTTTTCATGGATCCTTTTGATAATTTGTATGTGTGTCAATATCATTATGAAGATGTGCACTATTGAATTTGGTGATGATTCGATGATTTTCTTCCGATATATATTGATTGTTTTTTTTTTTTGCTCGTGCTCACTCTACAGGCTACAATTCTCCATGGATCCTTTAGATATTTTGTATGTGTTTCATTATGAATATGTGCACGATTGAATTTAATGACGATGCGATAATTTTTATCGCATAAAACTCTGATATCGCGTTTGTTTTGGTGTTCACATTTACCTCTTTATCAAGCTGCTGGTGGGCGTATACGCTTGCGAGACTTGCCGCAAGCCTATGTTTGAAAATTGAGTTATAAAAGAAGTTGAAAATGCTTTATATTATATATGTTCAATGCTTCATTTACATACTTTTTCAGACCTTATAGTAATGATTATCATGTTGTATAAAGTCACTGTTATTCATTTCACTGTATTAAGACATATTCATTGATTTTCATATTATTTAAATAAAAAATCAAATTCCTCAACTAGTTGTCCAATCACCCTTCGGTGTATCGGGTGTCTCAATAAAAACGTCCCCAAGTTTGACAAGCAGTATCTCAGCTATTCGCAAATCGATCTCTTTCTAAATTCTCACAAATATACTTTAACATGTCCTTGTCCAATCCTGAAAATGAGAATCATCAAATTGTACAAGAACTGCCCTAAACAAAATAACATGTCACAAATGTCGATATCAGAGCAAGTGACCCATAGACATCCTATATATCGGGTGTCCCCCCCCCCCCCCCTCCCCCAAAAACTTCCCCAAGGTTAAAGGAAAAGGTCTCAGCTGCTAATGAGCCGATCTTTTTCAAAATTCTCACAGATTTACTTCAACATGTCCTTGTCAGACCCTGAAAATATGAGTCATCGAATAAAGATTGTACAAGAAATGCCCCGAAAAAAATAGCAAAATATGTTGACATTCAAGCAAGGATAGTTATGGATACCCATGGAATTTTAGTGAGTTGTGGACACTATCAGTCAGAATATGTTAAATGAAATAATTTGTTTCAAAACTATCAGTTTCTCTTTGTTGTTTAGTTTATGATTAGATAATCATATCAATTTAATAACATCTGGTATAGGTAATGTCATTGTAAAAATATTAGTCTATAAACCAAGTTTCGAGTTGATAACTCAGCTTATTTCTGGCCATAGTTTATATAAAATGTATATATTGGTAATTTATAAATAAATAATATTTAATCAATAAACTGAGACCCTAGGTGCAGGTAGAATCTAAGTGCATCGTCTTGGCAATACGTGAATCATTAAAGACTGCTTCTGCTTTCTTCCATTAGGGATTTAGTAATATTAGCTCATTAAGGAACAGCAAAACGTGAATCTTTTATTCATATCATTAGCTTATTAAGGAACAGCAAAACTTCAAACTTTAATTCATATCATTAGCTTATTGAGTAACAACAAAACTTCAAACTTTAATTCATATCGTTAGCTCATTGAGTAACAACAAAACACCAAACTTTAATTCATATCCTTAGCTCATTGAGTAACAACAAAACACAAAACTTTAATTCATATCATTAGCTCATTGAGTAACAACAAAACACCAAACTTTAATTCATATCATTAGCTCATTGAGTAACAAAAAAACGCCAAACTTTTATTCATATCATTAGCTCATTGAGTAACAGCAAAACGCCAAACTTTAATTCATATCATTAGCTCATTGAGTAACAACAAAACATCAAACTTTAATTCATATCATTAGCTCATTAAGAAACGGCAAAACATCAAACTTTAAATCATATCATTAGCTCATTAAGGAACAACAAAACGTCAAACTTTAATTGATATCATTAGCTTATTGAGTAACAGCAAAACGTCAATCTTTTATTCATATCATTAGCTCACTGAGGAACAGCAAAACGTCAAACTTTAATTCATATCATTAGCTCATTGAGTAACAACAAAACGTCAAACTTTAATTCATATCATTAGCTCATTAAGGAACAGCAAAATGTTAAACTTTAATTCATATCATTAGCTCATTGAGTAACAACAAAACCCCAAACTTTCATTCATATCATTAACTCATTAAGGAACAACAAAACGTCAAACTTTAATTCACATCATTAGCTCATTGAGTAACAACAAAACGTCAAACTTTAATTCATATTATTAGCTCATTGAGTAACAACAAAACCCCAAACTTTAATTCATATCATTAGCTCATTGAGTAACAACAAAACACCAAACTTTAATTGATATCATTAGCTCATTGAGTAACAACAAAACACCAAACTTTAATTCATATTATTAGCTCATTGAGTAACAACAAAACACCAAACTTTAATTCATATCATTAGCTCATTGAGTAACAACAAAACGCCAAACTTTAATTCATATCATTAGCTCATTGAGTAACAACAAAACATCAAACTTTAATTCATATCATTAACTTATTGAGTAACAACAAAACATCAAACTTTAATTGATATCATTAGCTCATTGAGTAACAACAAAACATCAAACTTTAATTGATATCATTAGCTTATTGAGTAACAACAAAACCCCAAACTTTAATTCATATCATTAGCTCATTGAGTAACAGCAAAACGCCAAACTTTAATTCATATCATTAGCTCATTGAGTAACAGCAAAACCCCAAACTTTAATTCATAGCATTAGCTCATTGAATAACAGCAAAACATCAAACTTTAATTGATATCATTTGCTCATTGAGTAACAACAAAACCCCAAACTTTAATTCATATCATTAGCTCATTGAGTAACAACAAAACATCAAACGTTTTAATTCATATCATTAGCTAATCAAGGAACAGCAAAACGTCATAATTTAATTCATATCATTAGCTAATCAAGGAACAGCAAAACGTCAAACTTTAATTCATATCATTAACTCATTGAGTAACAACAAAACGTCAAACTTTAATTCATATCATTAGCTCATTAAGAAACAGCAAAACGTTAAACTTTAATTCACATCATTAGCTCATTAAGGAACAGCAAAACGTCAAATTTTTTAATTCACATCATTAGCTCATTAAGAAACAGCAAAACGTCAAACTTTAATTCATATCATTAGCTCATTAAGAAACAGCAAAACGTCTAACTTTAATTCATATCATTAACTCATTGAGTAACAGCAAAACGTCAAACTTTAATTCACATCATTAGCTCATTGAGTAACGACAAGACTTCAAACTTTTTAATTCATATCATTAGCTAATCAAGGAACAGCAAAACGTCAAACTTTAATTCATATCATTAACTCATTGAGTAACAGCAAAACGTTAAACTTTAATTCACATCATTAGCTCATTAAGGAACAGCAAAACGTCAAACTTTTTAATTCACATCATTAGCTCATTAAGAAACAGCAAAACGTCAAACTTTAATTCATATCATTAGCTCATTAAGAAACAGCAAAACGTCAAACTTTAATTCATATCATTAACTCATTAAGAAACAGCAAAACGTCAAACTTTAATTCATATCATTAGCTCATTGAGGAACAGCAAAACGTCAAACTTTTATTCACATCATTAGCTCATTGAGTAACAACAAAACTTCAAACTTTTTAATTCATATCATTAGCTCATTAAGGAACAACAAAACGTCAAACTTTAATTCATATCATTAGCTCATTAAGGAACAACAAAACGTTAAACTTTAATTCACATCATTAGCTCATTAAGGAACAACAAAACGTCAAACTTTAATTCACATCATTAGCTCATTGAGTAACAACAAAACACCAAACTTTAATTCATATCATTAACTCATTGAGTAACAACAAAACTTCAAACTTTAATTCATATCATTAACTCATTGAGTAACAGAAAAACACCAAACTTTAATTCATATCATTAGCTCATTGAGTAACAACAAAACTTCAAACTTTAATTCACATCATTAGCTCATTGAGTAACAACAAAACGTCAAACTTTAATTCATATCATTAACTCATTGAGTAACAACAGAACGTCAAACTTTAATTCATATCATTAACTCATTGAGTAACAACAAAACGTCAAACTTTAATTCATATCACTAACTCATTGAGTAACAACAAAACGTCAAACTTTTATTCACATCATTAGCTCATTGAGTAACAACAAAACTTCAAACTTTTTAATTCATATCATTAGCTCATTAAGGAACAACAAAACGTCAAACTTTAATTCATATCATTAGCTCATTAAGGAACAACAAAACGTTAAACTTTTAAATTCATATCATTAGCTCATTAAGGAACCACAAAACGTTAAACTTTTTAATTCACATCATTAGCTCATTAAGGAACAACAAAACGTCAAAATTTAATTCATATCATTAACTCATTGAGTAACAACAAAACGTCTAACTTTAATTCATATCATTAGCTCATTAAGGAACAACAAAACGTTAAACTTTTTAATTCATATCATTAACTCATAAAGGAACAACAAAACGTCAAACTTTAATTCATATCATTAGCTCATTAAGGAACAACAAAAAGTTAAACTTTTTAATTCACATCATTAGCTCATTGAGTAACAACAAAACGTCAAACTTTAATTCATATCATTAACTCATTGAGTAACAACAAAACGTCAAACTTTAATTCATATCATTAACTCATTGAGTAACAACAAAACGTCAAACTTTAATTCATATCATTAGCTCATTGAGTACCAACAAAACGTCAAACTTTAATTCATATCATTAGCTCATTGAGTAACAACAAAACGTCAAACTTTAATTCATATCATTAACTCATTGACTAACAGCAAAACGTCAAACTTTAATTCATATCATTAGCTCATTGAGTAACAACAAAACGTCAAACTTTAATTCATATCATTAGCTCATTGAGTAACAACAAAACGTCAAACTTTAATTCATATCATTAACTCATTGAGTAACAACAAAACGTCAAACTTTAATTCATATCATTAGCTCATTGAGTAACAACAAAACGTCAAACTTTAATTCATATCATTAGCTCATTGAGTAACAACAAAACATCAAACTTTAATTCATATCATTAGCTCATTAAGTAACAACAAAACGTCAAACTTTAATTCATATCATTAGCTCATTGAGTAACAACAAAACGTCAAACTTTAATTCATATCATTAACTCATTAAGGAACAACAAAACGTCAAACTTTAATTCATATCATTAGCTCATTGAGTAACAACAAAACGTCAAACTTTAATTCATATCATTAACTCATTGAGTAACAACAAAACGTCAAACTTTAATTCATATCATTAGCTCATTGAGTAACAACAAAACGTCAAACTTTAATTCATATCATTAACTCATTGAGTAACAACAAAACATCAAACTTTAATTCATATCATTAACTCATTAAAGAACAACAAAACGTCAAACTTTAATTCATATCATTAGCTCATTGAGTAACAACAAAACGTCAAACTTTAATCCATATCATTAGCTCATTGAGTAACAACAAAACGCCAAACTTTTATTCATATCATTAGCTCATTGAGTAACAACAAAACGCCAACCTTTAATTGATATCATTAGCTTATTGAGTAACAGCAAAACGCCAAACTTTTATTCATATCATTAGCTCATTGAGTGACAGCAAAACACCAAACTTTTATTGATATCATTAGCTCATTGAGTAACAGCAAAACGTCAAACTTTAATTCATATCATTAGCTCATTGAGTAACAACAAAACAACAAACTTTTATTGATATCATTAGGTCATTGAGTAACAACAAAACATCAAACTTTAATTGATATCATTAGCTCATTAAGGAACAACAAAACGTCAAACTTTAATTCATATCATTAGCTCATTGAGTAACAACAAAACGTCAAACTTTAATTCATATCATTAACTCATTGAGTAACAACAAAACGTCAAACTTTAATTCATATCATTAGCTCATTGAGTAACAACAAAACGTCAAACTTTAATTCATATCATTAACTCATTGAGTAACAACAAAACATCAAACTTTAATTCATATCATTAACTCATTAAAGAACAACAAAACGTCAAACTTTAATTCATATCATTAGCTCATTGAGTAACAACAAAACGTCAAACTTTAATCCATATCATTAGCTCATTGAGTAACAACAAAACGCCAAACTTTTATTCATATCATTAGCTCATTGAGTAACAACAAAACGCCAACCTTTAATTGATATCATTAGCTTATTGAGTAACAGCAAAACGCCAAACTTTTATTCATATCATTAGCTCATTGAGTGACAGCAAAACACCAAACTTTTATTGATATCATTAGCTCATTGAGTAACAGCAAAACGTCAAACTTTAATTCATATCATTAGCTCATTGAGTAACAACAAAACAACAAACTTTTATTGATATCATTAGGTCATTGAGTAACAACAAAACATCAAACTTTAATTGATATCATTAGCTCATTGAGTAACAACAAAACGCCAAACTTTTATTCATATCATTAGCTCATTAAGGAACAGCAAAACGTCAAACTTTAATTCATATCATTAGCTTATTGAGTAACAACAAAACACCAAACTTTAATTCATATCATTAGCTCATTGAGTAACAACAAAACGCCAAACTTTTATTCATATCATTAGCTCATTAAGGAACAGCAAAACGTCAAACTTTAATTCATATCATTAGCTTATTGAGTAACAACAAAACACCAAACTTTAATTCATATCATTAGCTCATTGAGTAACAACAAAACACCAAACATTAATTTATATCATTAGCTCATTGAGTAATAACAAAACACCAAACTTTAATTCATATCATTAGCTCATTGAGTAACAACAAAACATCAAACTTTAATTGATATCATTAGCTCATTGAGTAACAACAAAACACCAAACTTTAATTCATATCATTAGCTCATTAAGGAACAGCAAAACATCAAACTTCAATTCATATCATTAGCTCATTGAGTAACAACAAAACACCAAACTTTAATTCATATCATTAGCTCATTGAGTAACAACAAAACACCAAACTTTAATTCATATCATTAGTTCATTGAGTAACAACAAAACACCAAACTTTAATTCATATCATTAGCTCATTGAGTAACAACAAAACACCAAACTTTAATTCATATCATTAGCTCATTGAGTAACAACAAAACATCAAACTTTAATTGATATCATTAGCTCATTGAGTAACAACAAAACACCAAACTTTAATTCATATCATTAGCTCATTAAGGAACAGCAAAACATCAAACTTTAATTCATATCATTAGCTCATTGAGTAACAACAAAACATCAAACTTTAATTCATATCATTAGCTCATTAAGTAACAACAAAACACCAAACTTTAATTCATATCATTAGCTCATTGAGTAACAACAAAACACCAAACTTTAATTCATATCATTAGCTCATTGAGTAACAACAAAACATCAAACTTTAATTCATATCATTAGCTCATTAAGTAACAGCAAAACATCAAACTTTAATTCATATCATTAGCTCATTAAGGAACAACAAAACGTCAAACTTTAATTCATATCATTAGCTCATTGAGTAACAACAAAACACCAAACTTTAATTCATATCATTAGCTCATTGAGTAACAACAAAACATCAAACTTTAATTCATATCATTAGCTCATTAAGTAACAACAAAACACCAAACTTTAATTCATATCATTAGCTCATTGAGTAACAACAAAACACCAAACTTTAATTCTATATTCATGCCGTAAGACAAATACGAGGCAGTAAACGTTAAACAAAGGCTCAGTGCATAACAGCAAAACTTGCAACTCCATTATGTATTTGTCTATGCAGCATTGTTTCAGTTATGTTTCAAGTATGTTTTACAATACATACACTGTAAAAAATAAAAGTTAAAAAATAGGAAAATGCAGTGAAAAAGTACAGATAAACAGATATTGCAAATTTACCGAAAAATCCAGTAAAGCAACCAATCATTTTGTGAATTGAATGTATTATTAGATATCTTTGAGTTATTTGTGCTAAGGTTCAAGGTCGGTAAAACGTAGACCTAATTTTCTCTAGTCAGTTTTAGTTTGAATGCAGTTATCGAGAATTTGAATGCTAGTTATTGAGTAGATGGTGTTTATTCATCAACAGTGTCCAAAGTATACGAGCAAAATCAAATAAACCCTTAAACCTATGTAATTTTCCATACAATGACGGGTTATAATTAAAAAACGCTTAAAATTTGAGAAAGCGTTTTTTAATTGTTGTATATAAACATAGATTTCTGGATGTAGGGGCCTATAGTTATGCCACCAGGTACGTCCGCTGATGAATATATACTCCTATTGACCACGTTTGAAAATTTCGATAAAAAATCATTCTAAGAGGTTGTATTCCTTTAATGTTTAACTAACACAAATTAGAAAAGTAATGACAAAAATTAAAAAAAATATGCACGGACAATATATATTGCAAACCTCGATGCTACTATGCAATTGGTTCTCTATATCACTCGGCTAAATGTTTTATAGTTCAAAAATCTGTCCAATTACCAGTAAATTAACGGACAATAGTACATCGTTGACATTCGGGGAATGATGGAAATGAATTATCATTTAAATGGACATCAGTAGAACATTGAAAAACAAGAAATCTATGTAATGAAAATGTACAAATATTATGTTTATTTCAATTACAGGCGTCATGTAAAACTACACTTCTCATGTTATTTTACTAGTTGTCGTGGCAACTTCCTGCTAGAAATTTCCTGTTAAATAAACCAAATAATTTTTATAGTGTAATACATACAAAATTTGTTATTCAGCTTAATTTTATTTGATGAATACGGGCAATTAACAAGCTGTGTCGAGATGATACAATATAAATACTCCCATCCTCTGTCATGTTATAATCATATTATTATATACCACTGTATCTAAGGTAAGACGTTTCTGTAGGCTACTGTAAAACTATTTAGGCTGTAGGCAACTCTCTGTGGTTTCCAAATGGCTCACCGTGATTGTAACGCTTGCGCATTGTTACAAATGTAGCTTTACGAACACAGACGAGGATTGCAAAATCCAACTATTTATTACCGAGTTTAAAAAAAAGAGGGCTATTTCACTCATCGCACACTGCATGGTCTTGCCCGTGCTCATTATCATCAAATATTGCAGAAAAATTTGACGTTGATATATTTCATTTATTTAACTCCCTTAGACGTTTACTTCTTGTTTCAGAAAATATATCAACAGTAAAATGCGTTGCGTTATCCTGTTATGTTTATTGGTGTTGATAAGTGTCAGCACAGCCCAGACCGTGCCGATGCCGGGATCTGAATTTGACGGACTTGAGATAGTAAAAAGAGGTGTAAGTGGAATCGTTTTCTTTCTGTCTTTTATTTAACTTAAATTCATGCCGTCAACATATGAATCGCAGAATCAGAAATGGAGTGTTTATCACAGTTTATCAGAGTCTGTGACGAATTTAGGGCACATCAATACGTCACTGACCAGAGTTTACTTTCAAATTAATGAGAAAAGTGGAGGGCAAAAGTCGCCATTATTTTGATGTCTGAAAAATAATTGTTTTATTCAACCCACTTTGATGTTTATGGACTTGTTGAATATCATCAAGTATAATAAAGTTTTTATTTGATTTTCAGTCTAATTAAAATCAAACCCTAATTTCGTTTCGTTCGTTTTTTTTAAATCCATGTAGTGGTTAAAAAACCGGATTTAAAAAAACCGAACGAAACGAAATTAGGGTCTGAATTTAATTAGACTGATTTGATTTTGTACTTATTTTTGTATTGCTTTTCACGTCATTTGTTATTGTTAATAAATGACCTTTTCTATTCAACTAAATTGTTTAACATCAAACGAGCCCAACATGAGGGCAGTCTAATTAAAATCAGACCCTAATTTCGTTCGTTTTTTTTAAATCCGGTTTTTAAAAAAAACCCGAACGAACGAAATTAAGGTCTGATTTTAATGAGGGGAGATAAATATCTTTTAATTAACCCGTAGACTGTACATCATCTTGTGGTCATGTACTTGATCACTAAATCATATTCTGTCCATCAATTTTTTTGTTTTGTTTATTTTGTTTTGTCTATAATTATATTGTATATTGTATCTATGTTTGTCCCCTTTGTGGGCTGAGTGTGAGACAGGACCAGGACCGTATAACTCGTGGTATTGGGCCTAATTCTTACCCATGTAAAATAAAGAGTTCATTATTATTATTATTATCCTTATAGTATTCGTTGTAACAATCAAACCCCTAACAAACTGTGCACTACAATCCTTCCTTGAAATGTTTGGCGACTTTTTATTATTTGTATGTACATGTATTATTTTTTTTGTAGTGTATTGAAATGCACGGGAGTTGTGAATTTTCTTTGGATTGCTGTGGTGAAATGGAATGTGATCATGGAAATTGTTTTTCGTATAATGTATAATTACGAATATAATACGCACTTTTTCTACCCCTCTTGTTATCTGTATCTCCGTTGTTGCATTGAAATAAATGTGTTAACATTTTAAAAATTTGTATGTATCGAAAAGGGTTATAAAACTGCACTGATCATATTCTTGAACAGGGTCTTATAGCTCAACCTTGGGGGAAGAACCAGGATGGTTAATAGAGTCTAAGTACGTTGCTAAGCGCCGCAACCACAATCCCAAACAGAAGGTCCTCGCCCTAGATAAAAAAAAAAAACCTGGAAAACTGCATTAATTTAGTGCATTCAAGATATTGTGGGATTTGAGTTGGCAATCGAGACTTCCTAACCTGATTTTTATCTGATAGATTTTGATTCTTCAAAAATTCTTGTTACTTATCAAATTATGAGGGGGACCGAGGCCCTTTCGTCCACACACCCACCCCCTTCTGAGTTCAAGAGGGGACATGTCCGTAGGGAGGGGATATTGGTGGAGCAAACTGTGCAACAAAAAAAAAATCATACTCAAGGCTGATGGTGCAGAATTCAAGGATTTTTCTTGTCCTAATTATTTTAAATTATATTAATTTTCTTATTCAAAAATTGTATGTATACAATTCATCTTTAAAAATTCGAACTAAAAGACAAATTGATAATGCACTGTATAAGGAATTTTTGTTTTAGATTTTAGATTTATTTCTGCGTTTTATTTGATAAAGATGCTTTCTTTTATTTTCATTTATCCAGACATATATATCGGGTGTCCCAAAATATAATGTCCCTATACACCCCCTATAAGTTTGACTGGAAGTGTCTCAGCTGCTGATGAACTGATCTCTTTCAAAATTCGCACAGATGTATTTCAGTTATTTAATATCAGAGCAAATGACATAATATTTGAATTTGTGTTCATGGTGCCTTCACCACATCAACCACAAATATCAAACATTTTACATCCTGTTAAAGGTACCACACGAGAAGTGACCATCCTGACTTTCAGTTCCTGTTTAATCAGTTAAACATTTCTCTCAAACCCAAGCGTAGGCTATACCTGTTTCTTCAAAGAATCCCATACTGCCCAAAGTCATTACCATCACCAGTGGAACAAACTGGACAGGAACTGAGAGGCAGGATGGTTGCTTTTTGGGAGAAAATTTAAAAAATAAACAAGCCTTACCTTGGTTAAGGTGAAGTTTGTTTATAATTTTATGAGTCGCTTAACACGGAAGGGATCAGATGAGAAGCACGCATGCGCCGACTATCCTCAGTCTTAAAAGCTCAGTTGATTTTTGAACTCAATCAACACAAAGGATCAGATTTGTAGCTTAAACTTAAAGCACTAGATCAAGGGAGTGGTCTTAGGGAGGGCATCTGATCCCTTCCGTGTTAAGCGACTCATAAAATTATAAACAAACTTCACCTTAACCAAGGTAAGGCTTGTTTATTTTTTAAATTTTATTACGTCACTTAACACTCTGGGATAAGATGAGACTTTAAAGCAGTGATAAAATCAACTCCCCTTAAAAAATTAAAACAAAATCCTTAACATTTTAATACTCCCTCACAAAAAACTGATTTCATTACTTTTCTGTCATAGTGAGCGGCAAAAGTCTTAGAGTTAGTCCAACCTGCAGTTTTTAAAATGTCATCAATAGGTACGAGATTTAACTTTGCCTTTGAAACAGATGCACTCCGGACACTATGACTAGTAAATACACTTAAATCAATTCCAGCCTTATTCATAATTGTTTTTATCCATCTACTAATGGAACTTGTTGACAACCCTGTGTGGCCTTACAAAACTTATAAACAAACTAGTTTGTGCGCCTCTTAAAAACATAGTTCTGGATAAATATTCTCGCAAAACTGTAATGACACACAGATTTTCGTCTGTAGGATACGAAGTCAATGAAACAGAATGTACATTATAGCTAGGCCTATTTTGTTTAAGAAATCCACTTAAAGGCAGAGAACAACCCCCAGATTGCCACCTTATATCACTGATGTCTAGTAAGGATAGAGTCTGCATCCTACTGGCAGTAGTTAGCGCTATGAGCATGGCCAGCTTCATAGTTAAATCTTTTAATGGAATATCTTTTACAGGAGACATATTCCGGAGGACATTTAACACAACTTCCACGTCCCACACTTCATCATAACGGGGTAAACTTGGCCTAAGATTATATATCCCCTTTAAAAACCTTGACACTAAGGGATGAGTTCCAACTGAAAAACCCTCAAAGGTCAATCCAAGTGCTGAGAGGGAAGATCGAGCGGTATTTATGGCACTATAACCAGAATTGTTCTCATACAACCACGTAAAGAAGTCTAGCACATTTCCTAAAGAAGCTTGAACTGAATTAATCTGTTCTTTATCACAGTACGAAAACCATTTTTTAATATAAGAGCAGTACTGTTTCTTAGTTCCTTTTCTCCAAGACGCCAATATGATACTGGTAGATTTTTCCGAAACGCTTCGCATTTGGATTGCACTCCGGATAGCCGACATGCTATCAATATTAGCTTCTCCCTTAGTGGATGAAGTTTTGTTGTTCCTGGTATTGTCAATAAGGCTGGATATTGTGGTAAAATTACAGGTAACTGAATTATCATTTCTAACACAGCTGGAAACCAGTATTGGGTCACCCACAGTGGCACTATTAACAAACATTCCGCCTGGTCTGCTCTCATCTTCTGTAAAAACCGACCAATCAAGCTGAAAGGAGGAAAAGCATATAAATAATTTCCAGTCCAACGAAAGGAGAATGCATTAATAAAGGAAGCATCGGGATCAGGCTTCCATGAGACAAAATTTGACAACTGAGAATTCAAACGTGTAGCAAACAAATCTAGTTGCGGTGTACCAAAAAGAGAACATAATCTAGTAAACACCAGACTATCTAACTTCCATTCAATTTGATCATCAAACTTTCTTGAGCACCGATCAGCCACATTTTCAGCACTTGGAATTAAATCTGCTGAAATCCAGATGTTTCGTTCTATACACCACAACCAAATTTGATATGCTAACTTATCAAGTTCAAGGGAACAAATGCCCCCCATGTGATTTATATATGCTCTAGCAGAAACATTGTCAACAATAAATTTAATATGTGAATCTCTAACATCCTTGCAAAATGATTTAAGAGCATAATAAACTGCTAAGAGTTCTAATTTATTAATGTGGAAAGCCTGTTCAACACTACTCCATCTTTCACCTATGACAATTTTCCCTGAAACAGCTCCCCATCCTAAACGTGAAGCATCAGAAGTTATGATAAGATCTGGTGATCCATGATCAATATTTCTGAATTGATTCTGTATATTATGTATCCACCAATCAAGTTCTGATCTCATGCTGTCAGTAATAATCATATTAGCATCAAAATTACCATTGTTCACTCTCAAGGCTAAAATTTTTGCTCGCTCTAAACCTCTATAATGTAGAGGTCCATTTTCTACTGCTGAGAAAGTGGCAATTAGCTGACCAACAACTTGGGCAACCTTTCTGATTTTTACCTGACTTTTATTATGTAATTCTTGGCAAACTTTTTTAATGGATACAACTTTACGTTCAGGAAGGGAAACTTTCATATTTACAGAATCAATAATGTTACCTAAAAATTCTATCTTTTGAGTAGGCTGAAGAATGGACTTGGTTTCATGTACTATAAAACCTAACTGTGTGAACAGACTTTTTGTATCATCAATATTTTGTAAGCATTCAGCAATTGTGTCACTAATCAAGAGTGAATCATCAATATAGCCTACATTACTATGACCTAGCCGTCTTAAAGTTGAATAAACTGGCTTTAAAAGCTTAGTAAAATAACGGGGAGCACAAGCTACACCATTTGGAAGACAGGTATACTGATATATATTATTTTTCCAAACAAATCTTAAATATTTTTGATGTTCTAAAGCAATGGGAACTGAGTAATAGGCATGCCTTAAATCTATTGAGCCAAAATAACAAGATGGTTTCACCAGCTTTAAAGAGGACTCAAAAGAGTCCATTTTAAAATGCCTGTAAGTTATAAATTTATTCAATTCTTTCAGATTAAGAATCATTCTACGCTCAATTCCATCTTTCTTTATGATAGTAAATATTGGAGAAAGATATTGGTCATTACAAAAATGCACCCGTTTTATGACACCAATAGCCAATAAATTACTTATTTCTTTATCGACTTGTTTTATTTCTTTTTCATCATAAATAGATGATTTAACTAATTTACTTTGTAATGGAATTACATTCTCAAACTCAATATGGCAATGGGTAACTATATCTAATATATCTTCATCCGAAGTGAATTTCTCCCATTCCTTTCTAAAATATTGCAGTCTACCTGCTTGAAAAGGTGTAGTTGTGCTAGGATTTAAACATACCTGATTTATTTCTGCTTGCGCTCCCCTTTGGAGTTTTTTGAAGAGTCATTTCTTGAATTATCATAATGACCTGAACTAGTATTACTTGCCCATCTTGACCAGTTAGATCTAAACTGACCACGACCTCGTGAAAAACTAGACCTTCCTCTTCGAGAACCTCGTCCTCTACCTCTGAAATTCTGAAAGTTTCTATTATTTCTATTAAAAGGGCGAGTGGCCAACTTCTTGCCAATTCTATTTATGTCCTGGATCTCTTTCACACTTTGAGAAACATTGTCACCATATAATAAAGAGGTATATGGAAGAGAAGGCGAACTAAGATGAGAATACTCAGAACCCAAGTCTGGTTTATGAAGCTCTTTACGTTTCAAATTTAACATTTTATTAGACTGACCAAGCAGTGCCAAAGCATCAGAATTGAGTTCAATTAGATTTTGAAACATGGGATCTTCTGATTTAGTGTAAATATCATTAAGCACCCCAGCAATTTTAGTTACATTAATAGAGGCTTTTATCAAACAATTTTGGATGACTTGAAGTTTAGAATCATCAGTTCTAACTTCTGGGCTTAATAGATTCCAAACTAACTGGTTGACTCTTGTCTTTTGAAGACTTTCACAATTTTGAGGTCTATGAATATCTTTCATCATGGAAGAAAAGTGTTCATCAGAAAGACCAAGTCTAAAGACTTCATTAACCATATCAGCCAAATTTTGATTTACATTATCATCAACCTTTTCTGACACTTTGTACTTCATACTAAGATTCTTAAAAACAGAATTATCTTGGGTCACATCAGGTGTAGATCTGTTTCCAGATTCAGAAAGCTGTGGCTGAGCCTCTGTTCTTTCATAATTGTCACAATCTAGTATGCCTAGGCCCTGACTGAATCTACTTCTCTTTGGTAGAGGCTCTTCATCATAAATCTGTTCATTCTCTTTGTCATAACTGTAATAATCATCATTATTATCATAGAGAATATCATCATTTACATCATTATAATAAAGTTCATCAACTTTTGACAAAATACCATCAATTTTGGCTTCCTGCTCAGCCTTTGTAGTTTTTAGAAAAGACATAAGATCAGACATGGTCGGTTCACCGGAAGCGGCATTGTTGACATTAGTAACACTAACTTTTTTGCTTGAAGTTGTAGCCTCGCCACAAATTCTAATGTCATTTGGGTTACCATCAGTCTTTTCAGATCTCGAGGTACATTTCCTACCCTTTTTCTCAGAAGGAACACTTCCTTTACCTTTGTTATGAGGAAAAACTTCAGTTCTATTATCCTGTATACTCGACCCAGAATCCGCCATGTTATTTACTACAGTACAATCGTGACTGACACTCAGTGTTCAAACAGAAAAAGATTCTGAATACTTGTCCACACAAGTATATTAATAACACTAGGATAATTATAGTCTTATACTACATCAAAGGCTTCTATAGTCAGCTATAACAATACTCACGAAATACAAGTTACTTTACTTCACAAATTAGCGTAAAACTAAAACCACGCTAGTTTAGCAGACCACGTCCGCACGTGAGGAAATCGAGCTGCGAACTGAGGATAGTCGGCGCATGCGTGCTTCTCATCTTATCCCAGAGTGTTAAGTGACGTAATAAAATATATAGATGAGATCGGTGATAGCATTTCAGGATGAAAAATTAAAAATATTGGTGGTCGATGTGGGGAAAGCACTATAGACTATAGACAAGTTGAAATGTGTAGTTTGCTCTGATATTGAATTTTTTCACAGGCTATTTTGTTCGTGGTAGTACTTGTACAATGAAATGTGTATTCATATTCAAAAAACAAATATTATGTTCGAATTTGAGCTATTTTCGACTGTTAGAAGCAGAGTTATTGCCCCTGTCCCAAAATCTTGAATATGCTATATTACTCTCTTAGCTTTCAACCAATTTTAATGAAACTTAAAATGGATGTTCTTGGACCTAAATTAAAAGGTTTTAGAAAGTCTAGTTTACTTCTGATTAAATTTGAGGCTTTTTTGTTTTACCATCCGCATGCTGTGGTGGGTGTATATGGCTGTGGTCCACTATCTTAGAGGGCCATTCTGCTGTTTTGTTTCCATTGTAAAAAAAATCGCAAATGCTACCTGAGAGTATTTTTAAAGTATGCTTATTGTATCTCTATACCTTTTTGATCAAACTGAATTTGGTTTTAAAGGGTTAATTACAAATAGGGAGTACTTATTGTTAATTAAGCAATTTGACCTAGTGTAGTTCAGTAGTTTTCTAATAGCGTCCAAAAAACATAACACACTTAAAAACCTTACGTAGCCTAAGGTTTATAAATATTTTAACACGTTTTTAGCGTTTAAAAATAAACGGCTCGATTTTTTAAAAGTTAAAACTTTCAGATACATTAAAGGGCACATATCTCTAGATTTTGGTGTAGGCCTATAGTTTTCACAAATTTGAGCAAAAAAAAATTCAGACCGTCCCTTTAATAACGCTGTGCCTATCTGAAGCTGTGCCTTAATAACGCTGTGCCTTTCTGAAGCTGTACCTAAATAACACTTTTTGAAGCTGTGCCTTGATAACACTGCACCTATCTGAAGTTGTATTTTTATAACGCTGTGCCTATCTGAAATTGTACAACGCTGTGTCTATCTGAAATTGTACAAGTATTTTTATAACGCTGTGCCTATCTGAAATTGTACAACGCTGTGTCTATCTGAAATTGTACAACTGTGTCTATCTGAAATTGTACCTTATTATCGCTGTGCCTATCTGAAATTGTACCTTAATAACGTTGTGCCTATCTGAAGCTGTGTAAATGTTATGCGATTTTTAACTTGTATATAATTGTATTCAATGGTTGCTTATACATGTATATTTAAATGCCATTAGGAGAATTTCTTAAGCATTGTTATTTGAATGATGACATCCTGTATTCATCTTATAGTAGGCTATACCATCGAAGTTAGTGGGATCATCCAACTGACATATATTGGAAAGAATGAAAAAGATATTACATGTTTATTAGAATGATTTCAGTACTGCATCTTGTGGTTAAAACAGCATTTGTTTTGTTGGAGAAATGTAATTTAAAATTAAAACAAAATGTGAAGCTAGTAATTTTATTTAATACTGATAGATGCCTACTTCTGCTGTTTGTGTACCATTTGGTTGTCGGCTAGTCTGAAATTGCTGCTTGTAGCTAATGTTACTTGGAACTATGATAGCACTTTCAAATTTTAAGTTTCAATCAAGTTAGAATGACGTTGACCTGCATTATATAATCATGTTGAGAATAAGATTGAGATATAATTTCATTAGAAACAAACTGATAAATATGTAGTCCTTTCTGTTGTTCTTTGCTTTATTCATTTTTGAAAATAGAGTTATAAAAGAAGTTGAAAATGCTTTATATTATATGTTCAATGCTTCATTTACATACTTTTTCAGACCTTATAGTAATGATTATCATGTTGTATAAAGTCACTGTTATTCATTTCACTGTATTAAGACATATTCATTGATTTTCATATTATTTAAAAAAAAAAAAAATTCCTCAACTAGTTGTCCAATCACCCTTCGGTGTATCGGGTGTCGCAATAAAAACGTCCTCAAGTTTGACAAGCAGTATCTCAGCTATTCGCAAATCGATCACAAATATACTTTAACATGTCCTTGTACAAGAACTGCCCTAAACAAAATAACATGTCACAAATGTCGATATCAGAGCAAGTGACCCCAAAGACATCCTATATAGCGGGTGTCCCCCCCAAAAAACGTCCCCAAGTTTGACGGGAAAGGTCTCAGCTGCTAATGAGCCGATCTTTTTCAAAATTCCCACAGATTTACTTCAACATGTCCTTGTCAGGCCCTGAAAATATGATTCATCGAATAAAGATTGTACAAGAAATGCCCCGAAAAAAATAGCAAAATATGTTTGACATTCAAGCGAGGATAGTTATGGATACCCATGGAATTTTAGTGAGTTGTGGACACTATCAGCCAGAATATGTTGATAGAAATAATTTGTTTCAAAACTATCAGTTTCTCTTTGTTGTTTAGTTTATGATTAGATAATCATATCAATTTAATAACATCTGGTATAGTTAATGTCATTGTAAAAATATTAGTCTATAAACCAAGTTTCTAGTTGATAACTCAGCTTATTTCTGGCCATAGTTTATATAAATGTATATATTGGTAATTTATAAATAAATAATATTTAATCAATAAACTGAGACCCTGGGTGCAGGCAGAATCTAAGTGCATCGTCTTGGCAATACGTGAATCATTAAAGACTGCTTCTGCCTTTCTTCCATTAGGGATTTAGTAATATTAGCTCATTAAGGAACAGCAAAACGTGCATCTTTTATTCATATCATTAGCTTATTAAGGAACAGCAAAACGTCAAACTTTAATTCACATCATTAGCTCATTAAGGAACAGCAAAACGTCAAACTTTAATTCACATCATTAGCTCATTAAGGAACAGCAAAACGTCAAACTTTAATTCATATCATTAGCTCATTAAGGAACAGCAACACATCAAACTTTAATTCATATCATTAGCTCATTAAGGAACAGCAAAACTTCAAACTTTTATTCATATCATTAGCTCATTGAGTAACAACAAAACATCAAACTTTAATTCATATCATTAGCTCATTAAGGAATAGCAAAACGTCAAACTTTAATTGATATCATTAGCTCATTAAGGAACAGCAAAACGTTAAACTTTAATTGATATCATTAGCTTATTAAGGAACAGCAAAACGTTAAACTTTAATTCATATCATTAGCTCATTAAGGAACAGCAAAACGTCAAACTTTAATTCATATCATTAGCTCATTGAGTAACAGCAAAACTCCAAACTTTAATTCACATCATTAGCTCATTGAGTAACAGCAAAATGTCAATCTTGTATTCATATCATTAGCTCATTAAGGAACAGCAAAACTTCAAACTTTTATTCATATCATTAGCTCATTGAGTAACAACAAAACATCAAACTTTAATTCATATCATTCGCTCATTGAGTGACAGCAAAACACCAAACTTTTATTGATATCATTAGCTCATTGAGTAACAGCAAAACGTCAAACTTTAATTCATATCATTAGCTCATTGAGTAACAACAAAACAACAAACTTTTATTGATATCATTAGCTCATTGAGTAACAACAAAACATCAAACTTTAATTGATATCATTAGCTCATTGAGTAACAGCAAAACATCAAACTTTAATTGATATCATTAGCTCATTGAGTAACAACAAAACGCCAAACTTTTATTCATATCATTAGCTCATTAAGGAACAGCAAAACGTCAAACTTTAATTCATATCATTAGCTTATTGAGTAACAACAAAACACCAAACTTTAATTCATATCATTAGCTCATTGAGTAACAACAAAACGTCAAACTTTTATTCATATCATTAGCTCATTAAGGAACAGCAAAACGTCAAACTTTAATTCATATCATTAGCTTATTGAGTAACAACAAAACACCAAACTTTAATTCATATCATTAGCTCATTGAGTAACAACAAAACACCAAACATTAATTCATATCATTAGCTCATTGAGTAACAACAAAACACCAAACTTTAATTCATATCATTAGCTCATTGAGTAACAACAAAACATCAAACTTTAATTGATATCATTAGCTCATTGAGTAACAACAAAACACCAAACTTTAATTCATATCATTAGCTCATTAAGGAACAGCAAAACATCAAACTTCAATTCATATCATTAGCTCATTGAGTAACAACAAAACACCAAACTTTAATTCATATCATTAGCTCATTGAGTAACAACAAAACGCCAAACTTTTATTCATATCATTAGCTCATTGAGTAACAGCAAAACACCAAACTTTAATTCATATCATTAACTCATTAAGGAACAACAAAACGTCAAACTGTAATTGATATCATTAGCTCATTGAGTAACAACAAAACACCAAACTTTAATTCTATATTCATGCCGTAAGACAAATACGAGGCAGTAAACGTTAAACAAAGGCTCAATGCATGACAGCAAAACTTGCAACTCCATTATGTATTTGTCTATGCAGCATTGTTTCAGTTATGTTTCAAGTATGTTTTACAATACATACACTGTAAAAAATAAAAGTTAAAAAATAGGAAAATGCAGTGAAAAAGTACAGATAAACAGATATTGCAAATTTACCGAAAAATCCAGTAAAGCAACCAATCATTTTGTGAATTGAATGTATTATTAGATATCTTTGAGTTATTTGTGCTAAGGTTCAAGGTCGGTAAAACGTAGACCTAATTTTCTCTAGTCAGTTTTAGTTTGAATGCAGTTATCGAGAATTTGTATGCTAGTTATTGAGTAGATGGTGTTTATTCATCAACAGTGTCCAAAGTATACAAACAAAATCAAATAAACCCTTAAACCTATGTAATTTTCCATACAATAAAGGGTTATAATTGAAAAACGCTTAAAATTTGAGAAAGCGTTTTTTAATTGTTGTATATAAACATAGATTTCTGGATGTAGGGGCCTATAGTTATGCCGTCCGCTGATGAATATATACTCCTATTGACCACGTTTGAAAATTTCGATAAAAAATCATTCTAAGAGGTTGTATTCCTTTAATGTTAAACTAACACAAATTAGAAAAGTAATGACAAAAATTAAAAAAAATATGCACGGACAATATATATTGCAAACCTCGATGCTACTATGCAATTGGTTCTCTATATCACTCGGCTAAATGTTTTATAGTTCAAAAATCTGTCCAATTACCAGTAAATTAACGGACAATAGTACATCGTTGACATTCGGGGAATGATGGAAATGAATTATCATTTAAATGGACATCAGTAGAACATTGAAAAACAAGAAATCTATGTAATGAAAATGTACAAATATTATGTTTATTTCAATTACAGGCGTCATGTAAAACTACACTTCTCATGTTATTTTACTAGTTGTCGTGGCAACTTCCTGCTAGAAATTTCCTGTTAAATAAACCAAATAATTTTTATAGTGTAATACATACAAAATTTGTTATTCAGCTTAATTTTATTTGATGAATACGGGCAATTAACAAGCTGTGTCGAGATGATACAATATAAATACTCCTATCCTCTGTCATGTTATAATCATATTATTATATACCACTGTATCTAAGGTAAGACGTTTCTGTAATTCGTAAACTATTTAGGCTGTAGGCAACTCTCTGTGGTTTCCAAATGGCTCACCGTGATTGTAACGCTTGCGCATTGTTACAAATGTAGCTTTACGAACACAGACGAGGATTGCAGAATCCAACTATTTATTACCGAGTTTAAAAAAAAAAAGAGGGCTATTTCACTCATCGCACACTGCATGGTCTTCCCACCAAACACAAAACATTTAAAAAACGTTTTATAGTGGTTCTAAAAAGGTTAGTGGCGGAAAAACGTTTAAAAAATGTTTTTAAAAGGTTACATAAAAAGTTTTTCTGTATCTATTGTAGAAATGTTTTGGTGAAACTTTTTTAAAACGTTTTAAAAACCTTTTTCTGATATGTTTTTGAAGAACGTTAGAAAAGACATTTCACACCAACGTTTTAAAATTGGTTTTCAATAACGTGATTTTGTAAACTTTTCTAAAACGTTAAAAAAACCTTTTTCTGATATGTTTTTTGAGGAACGTTAGAAAAGACATTTCACACCAACGTTTTAAATTTGGTTTTCAATAACGTGATTCAGTAAACTTTTCTAAAACGTTAAAACAACCTTTTTCTGATACGTTTTTGAGGAACGTTAGAAAAGACATTTCACACCAACGTTTTAAATTTGGTTTTCAATAACGTGATTCAGTAAACTTTTCTAAAACGTTAAAAAAACCTTTTTCTGATACGTTTTTGAGGAACGTTAGAAAAGACGTTTCACACCAACGTTTTAAATTTGGTTTTTAATAACGTGTTTTAGTAAACTTTTTTAAAACGTTCTAAAAACCTTTTTCGGATACGTTTTTTAGGAACGTTAGAAAAGACATTTCACACCAACGTTTTAAAATTGTTTTTTAATAACGTGATTCATTAAACTTTTTTAAAACGTTCTAAAAACCTTTCTCAGATATGTGTTTGAGGAACGTTAAAAAAGACGTTTCACACCAACGTTTTAAATTTGGTTTTTAATAACGTGCTTTAGTAAACTTTTTTAAAACGTTCTAAAAACCTTTTTTGGATATGTATTTGAGGAACGTTAGAAAAGACATTTCACACCAACGTTTTAAATTTGTTTTTTAATAACGTGATTCATTAAACTTTTTTAAAACATTCTAAAAAACCTTTCTCAGACATGTGTTTGAGGAACGTTAAAAAAGACATTTCACACCAACGTTTTAAATTTGTTTTTTAATAACGTGATTCGGTAAACTTTTTTAAAACGTTCTAAAAACCTTTCTCTGATATGTTTTTGAGGAACGTTAGAAAAGACATTTCACACCAACGTTTTAAATTTGGTTTTCAATAACGTGATTCAGTAAACTTTTTATAAACGTTAAAATAGTCTTTTTCTGATATGATTTTGAGGAAGAAAAAAAAAGGCATTTTACACAAAAGTTTTAAAGTTGTTTTCTAATAACGGGTAAAAATCTATTAAAAAAAACATAGTGATAATAACATAATATCATACACTTTTGTTACCACATCAGTAAAATGTTATCATATTCAAAGCATATGTTTGAATCGAAAAAGTGTATAGTATAAGCAAAAATCATTATTGTTTGCTGTATGTGGGATTTGCTCCTATCCATTTAAAGCCACGAAAAAAAAACAAAAACCGACTTAAAGGTCTACATGAGATGACCGTCAGAAAATGCACATGTGAAGAAAACGCTTCCTGAAAACAATTAATTCAAGAACAGGCCCGTAGGAACAGGGGGGTCAGGGCCCCCCCCCCCCCCCCCCCCCAATAATTTTGAAATTAACTACTAAAAAATAGATAAATAGAAAAAAAATTTACAAGATAAAACGTGAAGTTACTGGTATGTTGTTGGGGCCAGTAAAATCAAAATTACTTTATATAGGCAGGAGCAGCCTTGAAGAATTCAGCACCACCACCCATGAGAATGAGTTTTTGTACATTTTGCCCAGACTCAACCCCCCCTCCCCCCCCCCCCCAATATGAAATTGCTTCCTAAGGGCTTGAAGAATGAATTTTTCCCGTGGGCTATGGTCCCAAAGATAAGGGGGTATCAGAAATTGGTGACTTCTTCCCGAGTTCTCACTATCACCAGCCAAGAGAAAAAGATTGAATTAAGTAGACCTAGGATATTTTCCTTCAATTTCACAGGTACGTATTAATCACTTCTCAGTCGAGATATTTTGGTATTTGGTAGAAATCAAGACATTTTTGTCAGCATGCGTTTCGAAAAAATGTGAGAATTATTGAGGTCCAATCAAGAGGGGCATTTCGGTACTTTAGACCTCCACCTCCATTAGGGTGAATATTTTGAACTGGAGAAATTCTGCATAAATTGAGTTTTGAGCTTCAGTACTATATCTCTCATATAACGTTGGTTAGATTACTGTTTGGAATGGCTTCAGATGAATGCAAATCAATCCTAATTTTCAAATTTTCTTTTGGGAAAATCTACTCCCAGTGTCAGAGAGAATGCTGTCTGAAAAATCCTCAGATGCAAGAAACTTTTTACCAAATTTTGAAAACTGTGGTCGTTGTTTTTGATTTAAACCAACTCCAAATTTCAGTTTTAGTTTTGTAGTTATTTATTCGGGGTTGTAGCAGTGGAATTTTTTTATGAATTGGGGAATTGGATCAAGGTTGAGAAGCACTGCATTAGACTCTATTGTTACCTTTATTGCTGCCCAAACTAAGATTAAAGATTTTGGTTCCTTGAAACGCGATTTGCTGATGAATTTTGAAAAATATTAAGCATAAGAAGTCTATATTTCCCAGGAAAGGTTCAAGATTTTTTATAGAGTCTCAGAAAAATTTGAGATTTAGATGCCCCTATGAATTCACGGTTTATAATTCTTTGAGATATGTCACTAAGCAAATTTAGAGAATTACATGCTACCAATATTGGTAAGCCCGGAAACACTATTATATTAAGTCATGGGACCTTTTCTAGAATTTGACTCACTAAAATGCGATTTCCTGACGAATTTAAGGTATATTTGTATAGGGACAAAGTGACTAACAAAGAAATATTCCTGACATTTCGTGCCAAATTGAAGGCTCAAGATTATCTGTCGATTAACATAGACTCCCCAGGGATTTATGTATTCAAAAAATAACAATTGGCAATTTTCTTGTGGTAGGATTGCTATGACATAACTTGAGAGAGTTTGATCCTATCCATTTTGACAAAAGCACCAATAGATGCATATGAAGATTATGAATCTGGATTTGCCAAATTTCCTTATCAATTTCCATACAATTTTTGTAACATTTTTTTATCATTTTCTTTGGACATTCAGACTATTTTTCTATGTTCATTTCTCTAAATTCAATCCAACAACTCCCTGTAAAAGAATTGGCAAATTAGAGCCAATTAACTTCACAGTCACACTTGTTCAGGGTGAACGCATTTATTACAAGGAATGTTTGTATAAACATATTCTTAATTTGTTTAAAAGTGAAGTGGGGGTTCAATTTTGCTCTTTAATTCCTGCTTTTATTACATACAATTATACATTACAATCACATGATTGTTCTACAGCAATAACATAAAACTAAGAAACTAAGATTTGAAATACTATTAGTTTTTGATAGGAGTTATATAGCAATAATTGACTAAAATAGAACAAATTTAAAAACTGATGCTATAGTTCATATGAGCTCAATAGAAATTTGATACCAATCTGTTAAAGTCATCAAGAAATTTTAGGAACTAGATCTTGTTGATGACAAGCTTATTACATAACACCTATGACCTATGTAGCTGTATCAGTCAGAGGGTAAGGGTCAAACATTTTATTTTGTAGAAATTGGCGGCCAATATAGGAATGAATTGTAAGTACATTGTATTCCTTTTTGTATTTCTATTTAGCCGATTCTCTGGGAAATTGATTTTAAATCTGGTAGGTTCAACAGTAAGTTAAAAAATATATTGATCTATGAGTGCAAAGTTAGATAAAAAAAATAGTAATAAAATAAGTCGTATTAATTCCATAATACTTTTTCAGAATGTTAGGCAAGAGTCTTTTTTCTAAAGCCAAGGTCGCAGATATGGAAGGATTATTAATTGAAACAGACCCTACAGAAGTAAAAAGGACCAACATACAAGGTAATAGAATATTTTTTTTAAAATCATAGTGGAAGGTATTTATATTAAAGCAAACTTGATTTATATTTCTATCTGGAATGTTAATGAATTCTATTATTTTGTGTAACAACCCTGCGCAGGATGGTTTTTATCCTCCAAGCAAAATATTGAGATTTTTTACAATTGTCGTTGACATGTAAAATATGATTCCTTTTTGATTTTGATGAATTTTGCATAAACGCAAGTTGGAACGATGTACAACAACTAACTGAGATTATTTTTTTTTATCATTTCAGAAACCTATAAAAGGACAGATGATATCTCAAGAAGAATTTGTGCTTTAATTTTTTTGATTTTTTGCAATGATGATTTTACTGTAATAAAAGATGTTTACCCTTTTCCGGGTTTTGCAACAATGATCCTGATCCAAGCAAAATCTTATGGGTTTGCAAAGTTAAAGAACCATCTATAAACAGTGAATGGGTGAAGGTTTTCTATGGCATAGCTTTTTTAAGGACAAAAAATATGTACCGACATAGCTTATGATATAAGGGAGATGGTGGGTTGGAAATACCTCACATGGTCAGCCCCCCACCCCACCGCCCCACAAAAAAACAAAGGAGGGTGGGGGGGGGGGGTCGTTTATTACTGGTTTCCTACAGGTTAAAATATAACGTTTCTTAATAGTTTTCTAAAGGTTCCAATGTTTCTATAAAACATTATTTTAATGTTTTCTAAATGTTCAAAATAACGTTTATTAAAAGTTTTTAGAACGTTTCAAAGAACGTTTCTTCACGTGGTTTTTGAAACATTTATAAGAGTCTACAAATAGAGGTTTTTAACACGTTTTGAAAAACATTTTGGAAATGTTTCAAAATAACATTTCTTAAAAGTTTTTAGAAGGTTTCAAAATAACGTTTTTTTCAGATGGTTTTTGAAACATTTATAAGAGTCTACAAATCGAGGTTTTTAACACGTTTTAAAAAAACATTTTAAAAACGAAAAAACCAAACATTTATTATACGTTATTAAAATAACGTTTCTTAAAAGTTTTCGGAAAGTTTCCAGAAAACGTTTCTTCATGTGGTTTTTGAAACATTTATAAGAGTCTACAAATCGAGGTCTTTTACACGTTTAAAAAAAACATTTTAGAAACGAAAACCAAAACATTTATAAAACGTTTTTAAAATAACGTTTCTTAAAAGTTTTCTGAAGGTTCCAAAAAAACGTTTCTTCATGTGGTTTTTGAAACATTAATAAGAGTCTACAAATCGAGGTCTTTTACACGTTTTAAAAAAACATTTTAGAAACGAAAACCAAACATTTCTAAAACGTTATTAAAACGTTGAATTGTTTGCTGGGTTGCCCGTGCTCATTATCATCAAATATTGCAGAAAAATTTGACGTTGATATATTTCATTTATTTAACTCCCTTAGACGTTTACTTCTTGTTTCAGAAAATATATCAACAGTAAAATGCGTTGCGTTATCTTGTTATGTTTATTGATGTTGATAAGTGTCAGCACAGCCCAGACCGTGCCGATGCCGGGATCTGAATTTGACGGACTTGAGATAGTAAAAAGAGCTGTAAGTGGAATCGTTTTCTTTTCGTCTTTTATTTAACTTAAATTCATGCCGTCAACATATGAATCGCAGAATCAGAAATGGAGAGTTTATCACAGTTTATCAGAGTCTGTGACGAATTTAGGGCACATCAATACGTCACTGACCAGAGTTTACTTTCAAATTAATGAGAAAAGTGGAGGGCAAAAGTCGCCATTATTTTGATGTCTGAAAAATAATTGTTTTATTCAACCCACTTTGATGTTTATGGACTTGTTGAATATCATCAAGTATAATAAAGTTTTTATTTGATTTTCAGTCTAATTAAAATCAAACCTTAATTTCGTTTCGTTCGTTTTTTTTTAAATCCATGTAGTGGTTAAAAAACCGGAAAAAAAAAAACGAACGAAACGAAATTAGGGTCTGAATTTAATTAGACTGATTTGATTTTGTACTTATTTTTGTATTGCTTTTCACGTCATTTGTTATTGTTAATAAATGACCTTTTCTATTCAACTAAATTGTTTAACATCAAACGAGCCCAACATGTGGGCAGTCTAATTAAAATCAGACCCTAATTTCGTTCGTTTTTTTTAAATCCGGTTTTTAAAAAAAACCCGAACGAACGAAATTAAGGTCTGATTTTAATGAGGGGAGATAAATATCTTTTAATTAACCCGTAGACTGTACATCATCTTGTGGTCATGTACTTAATCACTAAATCATATTCTGTCCATCAATTTTTTTGTTTTGTTTATTTTTTTTTGTCTATAATTATATTGTATATTGTATCTATGTTTGTCCCCTTTGTGGGCTGAGTGTGAGACAGGACCAGGACCGTATAACTCGTGGTATTGGGCCTAATTCTGACCCATGTAAAATAAAGAGTTCATTATTATTATTATTATCCTTATAGTATTCGTTGTAACAATCAAACCCCTAACAAACTGTGCACTACAATCCTTCCTTGAAATGTTTGGCGACTTTTTATTATTTGTATGTACATGTATTATTTTTTTTTTTGTAGGATTGTATACCAGAGGACGGGAGTTGTGAATTTTCTTTGGATTGCTGTGATGATCTGGAATGTGAATATGGAACATGTTTCCCAAGAATATAATACGCACTTTTTCTACCCCTCTTGTTATCTGTATCTCTGTTGTTGCATTGAAATAAATGTGTTAACATTTTAAAAATTTGTATACGTATCGAAAAGGGTTATAAAACTGCACTGATCATATTCTTGAACAGGGTCTTATAGCTCAACCTTGAACTATTTCAAAATTCCTAAAGCGCTGAATTAAGGTTTGGGTCCAAAACAGTGCTGACACTGCATGCAGTCTAATTATAGAAGTTATGGCCATGTTCATCATTTGTCACTTGATACCACTTTTCATTTTGATAAATAACCGAGAAAACTTCTAAGCTTCTAATGTCATAAAAATTCTACTTCATGTCTCATCAGAGAGCACTTCTTTGGTTTAAGTTTCATGTCGGTTCTTTTAATCCTCCGGAACACTGTGTCTAGATGCCTGATATGTTCTTCAAAAGTCTTGGAAAACATAATCACATCGTCTAAGTAAACGAGACATATTATGTCCCACTGTATCCCCGTGAGTACAGACTCCATGAGCCGCTCAAAAGTATTCGGAACGGTACATTATCCCTTTGGCATATTTTTTTTGGGGGGGGGGGGGGGGGGGAGAAGAACCAGGATGGTTAATAGAGTCTAAGTACGTCGCTAAGCGCCGCAACCACAATCCCAAACAGAAGGTCCTCGCCCTAGATAAAAAAAAAAACCTGGAAAGCTGCATTAATTTAGTGCATTCAAGATATTGTGGGATTTGAGTTGGCAATCGAGACTTCCTAACCTGATTTTTATCTGATAGATTTTGATTCTTCAAAAATTCTTGTTACTTATCAAATTATGAGGGGTACCGAGGCCCTTTCGTCCACACACCCACCCCCTTCTGAGTTCAAGAGGGGACATGTCCGTAGGGAGGGGATATTGGTGGAGCAAACTGTGCAAAAAAAAAAAAATCATACTCAAGGCTGATGGTGCAGAATTCAAGGATTTTACTTGTCCTAATTATTTTAAATTATATTAATTTTCTTATTCAAAAATTGTATGTACAATTCATCTTTAAAAATTCGAACTAAAAGACAAATTGATAATGCACTGTATAAGGAATTTTTGTTTTAGATTTTAGATTTATTTCTGCGTTTTATTTGATAAAGATGCTTTCTTTTATTTTCATTTATCCAGACATATATATCGGGTGTCCCAAAATATAATGTCCCTATACACCCCCCTATAAGTTTGACTGGAAGTGTCTCAGCTGCTGATGAACTGATCTCTTTCAAAATTCGCACAGATGTATTTCAGTTATTTAATATCAGAGCAAATGACATAATATTTGAATTTGTGTTCATGGTGCCTTCACCACATCAACCACAAATATCAAACATTTTACATCCTGTTAAAGGTACCACACGAGAAGTGACCATCCTGACTTTCAGTTCCTGTTTAATCAGTTAAACATTTCTCTCAAACCCAAGCGTAGGCTATACCTGTTTCTTCAAAGAATCCCATACTGCCCAAAGTCATTACCATCACCAGTGGAACAAACTGGACAGGAACTGAGAGGCAGGATGGTTGCTTTTTGGGAGAAAATATATAGATGAGATCGGTGATAGCATTTCAGGATGGAAAATTAAAAATATTGGTGGTCGATGTGGGGAAAGCACTATAGACTATAGACAAGTTGAAATGTGTAGTTTGCTCTGATATTGAATTTTTTCACAGGCTATTTTGTTCGTGGTAGTACTTGTACAATGAAATGTGTATTCATATTCAAAAAACAAATATTATGTTCGAATTTGAGCTATTTTCGACTGTTAGAAGCAGAGTTATTGCCCCTGTCCCAAAATCTTGAATATGCTATATTACTCTCTTAGCTTTCAACCGATTTTAATGAAACTTAAAATGGATGTTCTTGGACCTAAATTAAAAGGTTTTAGAAAGTCTAGTTTACTTCTGATTAAATTTGAGGCTTTTTTGTTTTACCATCCGCATGCTGTGGTGGGTGTATATGGCTGTGGTCCACTATCTTAGAGGGCCATTCTGCTGTTTTGTTTCCATTGTCAAAAAAATCGCAAATGCTACCTGAGAGTATTTTTAAAGTATGCTTATTGTATCTCTATACCTTTTTGATCAAACTGAATTTGGTTTTAAAGGGTTAATTACAAATAGGGAGTACTTATTGTTAATTAAGCAATTTGACCTAGTGATGGTGTTTGCCCTTTAAATGGCTCATATTTCTAGCTGAAACCTTTTTAAATACACAAGAGTGACATTTCTCTACAATTAGGCGTTTATTTTACTCAAATCCGTTCAGTAGTTTCCTATCAGCGTCCAAAAAACATAACACTCTTAAAAACCTTACGTAAGGTTTTTAAAAATGTTAGCATGTTTTTAGCGTTTAAAAATTAACGGCTGGATTTTTTTAGTTAAAACTTTCAGATACGTGATAGGGCACATAGTTACAGATTTTGGTGTAAAGTTTTCACAAATTTCAGAAAAAAAAATTTTTGACCTAAAAAAATTCAGACTGTCCCTTTAATTATGCAGTTTGACCTAGTTTTTGTGTTTGGCTTAAAAATGACTTGGTATTTCTAGCTAAAACCTTATGAAAACATAGTTATTTCTCTTCAATTAGACGTTTATTTTACTTAAATCCGTTCAGTAGTTTTCTAATAGTGTCCAAAAAACATAACACACTTAAAAACCTTACGTAGCCTAAGGTTTATAAATATTTTAACACGTTTTTAGCGTTTAAAAATAAACGGCTCGATTTTTTAAAAGTTAAAACTTTCAGATACATTAAAGGGCACATATCTCTAGATTTTGGTGTAGGTCTATAGTTTTCACAAATTTGAGCAAAAAAAAATTCAGACCGTCCCTTTAATAACGCTGTGCCTATCTGAAGCTGTGCCTTAATAACGCTGTGCCTTTCTGAAGCTGTACCTAAATAACACTTTTTGAAGCTGTGCCTTGATAACACTGCACCTATCTGAAGTTGTATTTTTATAACGCTGTGCCTATCTGAAATTGTACAACGCTGTGTCTATCTGAAATTGTACAAGTATTTTTATAACGCTGTGCCTATCTGAAATTGTACAACGCTGTGTCTATCTGAAATTGTACAACTGTGTCTATCTGAAATTGTACCTTATTATCGCTGTGCCTATCTGAAATGGTACCTTAACGTTGTGCCTATCTGAAGCTGTGTCTTTTATTTATATAGATTAGTGATTCTATATATGATAGTTTGTAGGTGTATAGTGATGTTGGTAGATATTATATTATTATAAGATATTATGGTAACTACAGAACGATAGACTACCAAGGATAGCGATTATTGAAGACTGGTTGGATGCAAGTTTTTCTGCATTAAAAATGAAATTTATTAGCCTACCACTGAAGAATCTACATTTAATGTTTTCATATTTGATTTTTGTTTTCGTTTCTTAATCGTGGAAATATGGATTTGTAATAACTAATCAATTTTGAAGAAAAAAAGAACGCGTAGACCTAGCTGACGTGAACGCTGATTTTGATTCTCAGAATTGATGGATGATATTTTTCATGTATGCCGTAGACGTTATAATAAAAATGACCTAAAATATTATATAATCGCCATTCGGCACTTTGCAAGAAGCATTCAACATTCTGTATTTTGTTATATTTAGCAATGTGCATTTCAGAATAAGCATTATGTCGTAATACGGTTAGTTAGCACTCAATAATCACAAAGATGCGTTTCCCGCCAAAAATTAGATATTAACCAATCCGCTAACCGAAAGACATGTAGTTTTCAAAAAATAATATCGTAACAATTTTACACGTATATTATCATTTTAATAGTAAATCACGGAGTTTCTATAGAAGATCATAGATTGATCAATTTTTTCGTCCACGATATTCTGCGATTTTGACTTGACCTAGTCGACCTTGACATTTAGTCAAGTATCTGGTTATTCCCGTCTACAAAGGTTGGTGATATTTGCATCACAACGAAACCACTACGCTTTAAGTTTTGTTTTGTTTTTCACTAAAAGATTACATCTATCAGTTTTCCAACCCTGAACTCAATGTTAATCTGGCGAATCGTGAAACCTTTATTTGATTATATTTGACGATCTATTTAATGAACCTTATTATTAGGCTATGGTCTCAGGTCAGACTTGCGCGTCTTTATTGCGTAGTATTTATCAGGTTGAGGTTTGTAAAGAAAAACAAAAAATCGATAGCAATTATCACAGAATTTCTACAAAGATTGTAACTTGTTATATGTCCTTATAATTCTTTTAAATTGTGTGAAAAATGTCCGTGAATTATTGAAAGTCTAAGAAAAAACCTTCTCATGTTATAATGTAAGTAAGTCTTGAGCCACATTTTTTTGATAATTTCGGGTAACATTGCCAGACTCCAGACCACCAATCATACTTCTAGTAATGTTTATTGGACTAACATTGTTACAATCTGAATCTTCAAAATGTGTATAAATACTATAGTTCTTATGTATTAAAGGATTGAATGCAGATTTTTTTGTGTCATTGGGTGATGAATGCAGAATTTTCACGTATTAAATCAAATGTCAGGTTTAACACGTGAAGGAACGCAAAACTTGATTTAACATGTGAAAATTTGGCGTTCATCACCCAATGAACGCTAAAAAATCTGCATTCAATCCTTATATTACATTCGATAGTGTTCAGATATCTTTTACCATATTTTAGTGGTAAAATTATAGCTTTAATTTAATGACTATAATATAGTTACAAATGGAAGAAAATTGGGAATAAAATCGGCAACAGAACTCCTGTCAATTAACATGACGTCAAACTTGAATGACGTCAAAGAGGGAGATCGTCAAGGCAGATCACTCAAATAGTTGACGTCTACGATTTTTATATTTATTGTTTGTCCTGTGTTTGGGACTTTATTTCAAATTGAATAAGTTCAAAATATCTTGCGACGTCATGGGAGATCACTCTAGAATTTTGCGTTCATCGGTAACCTGAGGGTCCAGGGTTCAATCCCGGCATGGGTTGATATGATACCTTCGGATTTTTCAACCCAGTTTCCCCCTGTCAGTGATGCAGGTCGAGGGGCTGACATGGAAAAGCGTCTAGTCGGATAGGACAATAAACCGAGGCCCCGTGTGCTATTGGCTGTGCACGTTTAAGATCCCTTGACAGTTGCAAATCGAAAATAAGAGCAGGCTTATGCCGCTGTCCTGGCAAAATTTCCCTCATTGCACACTGCCTGGCGTTTGCCCGTCCTCAATTAGCCCATATAGGTGCAGAAAAGTAGGACGTAAAACTCCATTCATTTAATTTTTTTTATTTTCTTACCCAATGCCAATGACTCTGAATGACGGCAGTGACATTTTATTGAGTGAAATGAGTGTATGCTTTGAATTTGGTAAATGTAGAATGTTAAATTACAATCTATTTTATATGCAGTAGAATTCAACATCATGGATATAAGGTGAATCACCTGCTTGGTACCATATTAGTTTATTTAAGACTTAATACCATCTCAAGATGAGTACGTCACCTAGGACAGCATCATTTTATATCAGTGATGATGCTGAAAGTGGTACACCAAATGAAATCCTGGTAAGCATTTTTAAATTGACATGTAGAGCTGGTTTAGAAATTCATAAAATTTCAATGTTTTGCAAAAGATTTCATTCTTCTTTTTGGTATCTGCTTTGGTAGAAATGACCATATTTTCTGAAGCTTATACCACATTATATATTTTGTATAAGCTTACTGTACATATAGCCTACACATATTTCTACATGGTTTTACTTTGCAGTAGCAATAGCAATATGATCAATAGGCAGGAACTTATATTTGGGATTATATTTTCAGGATTGTGAATTCTTAGACAGAAAAATAATTGTTGGTATTTGTGCTATGGCTAAAAAGTCAAGATCAAAGCCAATGAAAGAAATATTACAGCGTTTACTGCAGCATTTTGAAAGATTGGAAATTTTAATATTTGACGAAGATGTAATTCTAAATGAACCTGTTGAAAAATGGCCGATAGTGGATGCCCTGATATCCTTCTTCTCTCATGGTTTTCCACTAGATAAAGCTATACAGTATAGCAATCTTCGAAACCCTTATGTTATAAATGATTTGGAAATGCAACATGTTTTAAAGGACAGGTACTGTACATATTTTACAATGTGATATTACTATCGGCCTACAATCTATTATTACCAATAGGAGAGATATACAATAAAGTCATCAATACTAGAGCAGTTTATCCAATCTAATTAAAATTAGATTACATTTCGTTTCGGTTATTTTTTGAGTGTCGACTCCATGTAATCTAACCACTTAAATAAGGCGAGCATCTTCTTGTGACGAAAATTTCAGCCAATCAAAAACTACCTTCAAGATCGCCCGTGGGTCTATGCATTAATATGCATTGTGGGAAGACGAAACAGAAAGTAAAGCGTCACAGCAGTCCAAATTATGACGTAATCCAAAATATTCAAATATAAACGGTGTTTTGATTGGCGTGCTATAAATAACTTATTTGTAACCAGAAAACGCTCGCCTTATAAAAGTGGTTAGATTACATGGAGTCGACAATCAAAAAATAACCAAAACGAAATGTAATCTAATTTTAATTAGATTGAGTTTATCCTACCATTTGTCCTTCTTCAGTCTCATGCATACATTCTATTTTTAATAGGCTATATAATGGCTTAGCTGATCTCTCCATTTTCTAATATAATTGAAGATTATTTGATAGTTACTGCTGAAATCCTAGAAATTTGAAGATATTGTAAAAACAAATTCTAAACTTGATATGAGTTTTGAGGACACTGACTGATAGTGATGTCATAGAATGTTTTGTTTTAGTGGAATTGCAAAAACCAGAGATGTCTGACTGGAGATTATTAAAGAGGCAATTTGGCACTATCAGTGTCTGCGATACACATAAAAAGATAACACAGTTAACAATCCCTTTAATAGATTTGATGAGGGACTAGATGTCAGACAGATTAAAGTGATAACTTTTTTTATCATTACTTCTCTTTGATATGCAGCAAAAATGTCACAAAATAAATCATTGAATATAATTGCTTTAGTGATTTTTATACGCCCACATGAAATGTGGAGCGTATATTGCCGTCACCCATGTCCGGCGGTCCGTCCGTCCGTCGGTCTGTCCGTCCGTCCACAATTGCTCGTTAACACTCTACAAGTCACAATTCTTTACGGATTTTGATGAAACTTGCTGAAATTGTTTATTATCACCCAAGGATGAACCCTATTGAAAATCAAAAGAATCGGAAAATATTTAATATGAATTATTGCCCTTGTTCTTTAAAACGCGTTCGAGTTTTAGCTTGTTAACACTCTACAAGTCACAATTCTTTACGGATTTTGACGAAACTTACTGAAATTGTTTATTATCACTCAAGGATGAACCCTATTGAAAATCAAAAGAATCGAAAAATATTTAATATGAATTATTGCCCTTGTTCTTTAAAACGCGTTCGATTATTAGCTTGTTAACACTCTACAAGTCACAATTCTTTACGGATTTTTAAGAAACTTACTGAAATTGTTTATTATCACCCAAGGATGAACCCTATTGAAAATCAAAAGAATCGAAAAATATTTAGTATGAATTATTGCCCTTGTTCTTTAAAACGCTTTAGCTTGTTAACACTCTTACAAGTCACAGTTCTTTACAGATTTTGACGAAACTTACTGATAATGTTTATTATCACCCAAGGATAAACTTAATTGAAAATCAAAAGAATCAAAAAATATTTGATATGAATTATTGCCCTTGTTCTTCAAAACGCGTTTGATGTTTAGCTCGTTAACACTCTACAACTAGGTCACAATTCTTTATGGATTTTGACGAAACTTACTGAAATGTTTTATTATCACCCGATAATGAACCCTATTGAATATCAAAAGAATCGAAAAATATTCAATATGAATTATTGCCCTTGTTCTTTAAAACGCGTTCGATTTTTAGCTTGTTAACACTCTACAAGTCACAATTCTTTACGGATTTTGACGAAACTTACTGAAATGTTTTATTATCACCCAATAATGAACCCTATTGAATATCAAAAAAGAATCGAAAAATATTTAATATGAATTATTGCCCTTGTTCTTTAAAACGCGTTGATTTTTAGGTTGTATATACTCTCGAAGGCACAATTCTTTTTCGATTAGATTTTAATGAAACCTATTGAAATAGTTTATTATCACACGATAAACCCTATCAAAAATCAAAAAATATTTGATATGACTTATTGTCCTTCTTGTTCAAAATAGGTTTTAGTTTTAAGCTCATAAACAGAGGAGGATTTTGACTACCAAATGTTCTTTTTCAACAAAGCTGCCAGTGGGCGTATATTACCTTGCCTGGCAAGCTATCTTCTATCATCATTTCGACTGTGTGCATTGTTAATTGTTTTATCTTTCAGACGTGAAGTATATAAAGTATTACAAAATGAAGGAATTCCTCATCCACGGTATGCTGTATTAGAACGTGATCTGGGGTCTTTAGAATCTAATTTCCAAGAAACTGATGATGCTATTGAAGTGAATGGTATTTTATTTCAAAAGCCATTTGTAGAGAAGCCTGTGGATGCTGAAGATCACAATGTGTACATATTCTTCCCAGTACAAGCTGGTGGAGGCAGTACAAGATTATTTAGAAAGGTTCGACTAAAAAGCCATTCATATCTCTGCCAATCTACTGGGGTAAAATTTCTGAATGTTTTTCAAAATGTGGGATGGATTTTTTTTCAATTTTTACATTTTGACCAGAGTTCTTCTGTTGCAAATTTCAAGTTTGAGCTAAGTTTAATTTGTTGTTTATCTTTTTTACTTTTTGAGTATTTCCCTGTTAAAAGGTTACAGGATAGTGCCTTTCCCTCCTGCCTTCTTCTTGATACCTTTTTAACGGAATCAAATTAAAGAAGTTAATCATTTCTTTAAGAACATTTTTAATTATTTAACATACATGTATGAATATAACACATCCCCAAATATTTACCGTTTCCTATTAACTTTAACGAGATTTATACGCGCGTGACCTTGTCAACTTATACCCAATGTCATCAGTACATACAAAATCATCATTAATTTCAAAATAGTTTATAAAATTATAAAGAGTAAAAATTAAGCCTGTATTTTAAAAAAAAAAAAATCCATGTTAGTCAAAGAAAGTAGATACGTGAAATTTGATTCACTTACTATTTTGGTGTCTGTGTTATGCCAAATTTTTGTCAACAAGGGGTGCGCACTATACATGGGTAAATGAATTTTTCCCGATTTTGATGGGGTAAGGAAGGGGTGCGCATTATACATGGGTGTGCATTATATTCGGAAATATACGGTATATGAAGTGTGTTCTATTTAAGCAAAGGTGCAGTTAGCCTATTTTTTGTTCCATCGAGTTCATATTTATGTTTTGAAATTCAACCAAGAGATCAATTGTAAAGAACATCAATCCTATAATGATTTTTATTCAGATGTAACACAATTGACATGAGCTTTGAATTATAATTCTTATTCATAATAGATTGTTGATAAATTAATTAAAATAATTGCCCTTTTCCTAGATATTTTTAGCACTTTTCTTCCCTCTAATCATTCTGTAAATAGGATGTAAAACTCCATTCATTTCATTTCATTTCTAATCATTCTGTACAGAGTTTTTAACGATAAATAATATTTTGACTAGGTGAAAGATAGAAGTAGTATATATGGTCCACACAGTCGAGTCAGGAAAGTTGGGTCGTATATTTATGAAGATTTTATGCCAACTGATGGTACTGATGTGAAGGTAGGACTGTTATAAATAACTTGAGCTTTTTATAAAATACAGAAAAAAACGCACAGTTTACATTAATTATTACTCTCTAGCCACATTGAGTTCAGAATCGCATTTTGCCTATTATTTCTTAATGAATTGAAATATTTACTTCAAAATAGTTTTGAGAGCCTTAGATTGTGTTTGGGTTGATGAAAATAACAACTGTTTGAAAAATATTTATTTGGAAATATGATTTTACAGTGGGGAATTTCAATTTCAGTCCGTAATTTGTGTCATTTTCGCATGAAATTTCTAGGAGGGAATTGTGTTCAGTTCATGTTGAAAATTTTCAAATTTTATATTTCCATGGACCCAAAGGTGTTCTAAGACACATCAAATCATAGAAATGTAGATAGGGAATAATATGCTTGGCACGCATGCATTGAATTGGAGATATGCCCATAACCTCCGGTTTCTGCAAGAAGTTATATTAATCTATAAGTCATGATAAACGTGATTTAATTCGAACGGAACATCCAGTCTCTCTGCCACATTATAACTTAGAGGCAACTAGTCCTAGAGCAGAAACTAGGTCAACCATAAATTGAAACATGAGAGAAAAAATTCAATTTAGACCTCAATGTTTCCAGAGAGAAGTTTGATCATCAATGATCTGATGAAATTATTCATAATTGTTTTTAGGTTTTCAAATATTATTCTACTTTTTTGTCGTTTTGCAGTAGGCCAGAAAAGTTATTGGCTTTTTTGGCACTGACATCATATATGCTGGTATGCAGACTTCTCAAACTAAAGTTTTTTTTGTTTCTAGGTGTATACAGTAGGACAAGATTATGCTCATGCTGAAGCACGTAAATCACCAGCATTAGATGGGAAAGTAGAACGTGATCCAGAAGGAAAAGAAATCAGATATCCTGTATTATTAAGTGCTAAAGAAAAATTGATAGCGAAAAAAGTCTGTATGGCATTCAAGGTAATCATAAGCTTTACCACTCTTATCTTGAGCAATTATTAGTAACCAGGCATATTAGTGGATGTAATGAAAGATCTATATCAACCCCAAGTTTAATGATTTCAATAATACAGCCATGAATTTAAAAACAATTTCATTGATTATTCTTAAATGTATCTCGATATCATATTGAAGACAATAAAAGATGTTGACATACACTTTTCACAATGTCAAGTTATTGAAAACTCAGTCTTATAACTTGACATCCGTAGGCACTTTTCTTTGTTTGTAAATGCAGAAATTAAATTTGATTGTATTGTAAAGAGTATGCTAGCATTTGCTAGTGTACATCCAATTAAATTACTGCATTTACAAGCTCATATGATACAAGAAAAGTGCCTAATAATGTCAAGGTATGAGACCATTTATAATAGCTTGACATTGGGTAAGGTCAAATCTCGTGTTAACGTTCCGTGTTAGTGTTAACATAAATTTAACACAACATTTGAACTCATTTTTCGTGTTAATATAGTACTTTTTGGGAGTGAACACGCGAAACCAGTATATCTTTTATATAATTAAGTGTTTCAATATCAATCAAATAAGGTACCGTAATATTTGCATTTGACCCAGTCTAAATTCTGTACTAACGCCAGTGTTAACACTAACACAGAATTTGACCTCACCCATTGTGTACATGCTGATAGAAGGGAGACTACTCTGTATTATTTATATCATCTTTCCTTGAGGCTGCAAATTCAATCATATCACAAAATATCAACTGTTTATCTATGTTTTAATTTAATGTATATTCTATTGCAGCAAAATGTATGTGGTTTTGATCTATTACGAACTGGAGGACAATCATATGTATGTGATGTGAATGGATTTAGTTTTGTGAAAACATCAGGGAAATATTATGATGACAGTGCTAAGATATTAGGTACTATGATAATGAGAGAAGTAGCACCACAATTACAGTTACCCTGGGTTCTAGGTTGTGCTCCTGAAGATTTACCTGTTGTACCTACAGCATCTGGTTCTATGTAAGTTTCTTTTTAACTACTATGACCTGATAAAACAATTCTTATGGATTACAATTACTAACTTTATTTGAGCGACGTTTCAACCAGTGTTCTCTGATCTTTATCAAGCAATTCATTCATTCATTGCTTGATAAAGACCAGAGAACACTGGTTGAAACGTCGCTCAAATAAAGTTAGTAATTGCTTGATAAAGACCAGAGAACACTGGTTGAAACGTCGCTCAAATAAAGTTAGTAATTGCTTGATAAAGACCAGAGAACACTGGTTGAAACGTCGCTCAAATAAAGTTAGTAATTGTAATCCATAAGAATTGTTTTATTATATCCATCACCTTTACTAAATGCCATTTAAAGATTATACTATGACCTGAATAATACATACTGTAGGTACATGGGGACAGGATAGCCTATTTTGGTGCTTCATGAGTCTGAGTGAGGACCCCGAATAATCTCCATGCAGAACCATATTTTTCCTTGAAAGAAGTTTATTTAAATTGTATATATACTAGAAATTGTGCCGATTACTGAAAAACTACATTTTAAATTTTTGCCGGTGGACTGAAATTAGGCCCATTCTCTTAATAAGATAGAAGGTTAGACACTCTCGTATTGTTGACATGAGATACCACTTGCCTATTATCTTAAAATATTCTTAATAAATGATCCTGCATTTCAAGTCAATGAGCACTTTGACCTCAATCACGTGGTCCGCATTCTGCATGGAGATTATTCACTCAGACTCATGAAGCACCAAAATGGACTATCCTGTCCCCATGTACCTGTGGCACAATACACATACACAATCTGCAGCTCATCCAAATTCAGAAGATATCAATTGACATAGAAACTGTTATAATAATTATCTAACATATATCTCTACGTTACGTTTGTTTATAGCCCTGGTATTGTGAAGTGAATTGTATTGTGACATAATTATTATTAAAAGGGAATGTTTAGCATTTTTTAGGGTCGATTTGGGCCTTGAATATATGCAAACAGCTTTCAGACGTACTACTTATGCACGAACATCAAATAATTACTTCAATTATATCCTTACCTTAACATTTATCCTTCATTTTCTGTACATGTGTTTTCTATATAACACATAGTCTTACTAAACGGCGAGTTGTAATTTTGACTTTCAAACAACGATATTTCTGGGTACATATTGTGTTTTTAAAGGCTTAAATTTCGTAGTAGAGTTGTGAACAATATAATGGATTAGATGAGCTAAAAAATTCCAGATTCTGAGACCAAAATTTTATTGGTTGAATAGTTAGTGAACAAAACCCAGCACTGCTATTTAGTTTAATAAATCTGCTTGAAATACAAATTAGGTTTCATATAATCAGTAACAAACAAAACTGGGTCATTTACATCAAAATACTTTCATTATATTACATTATAACTGTGAAGTGATTTTCTTAGACTGAATAGTAAAAAAAGAATTCTTGGAATTGACTGTAAATATGTTCAACAGGCATACTTCATGAGAATTTGTGAAGTAAATGTTTCTCTGCCACTTCTCAAAAAGCTCTAACTTTGTGAAGCTCAGTGAGTTAGACTGAAATTAAATGAAAATTTGACTATGAATTTTAATCGATTGTGAAATTTGATAATCGATAAGCGAAATATATAATTTTTAGCATCGATAATCGCTTATTTCAATTATTTGACCCAGCCCTAATTCTAAGGTGTAAAATGTTCATCTTAAGGCTTAAACTCTGATAAGAATGACAATGGCTGTCATTAAATAAAGATAATGAACTGTGTTTTACTAATAATAACTTATATTGGCAGTCTTATAAAAAAAAGTTGGTGGTCTATTTTCCTTTGATTATCAGTTCTGTTGGAAACTTAAAGCTGAAATTTCTTTTTTGTGGAGTTTTCATAGTTTTTCGTATTAAAGAATACTACCTCTTAGAATGATCAAAAAAGCAAAATTCTCAAACTTGTTTAATAATAGTTTGTATTCATTAGGGAACATGTCTGGTGTCATAACTATTACTGTATGAATCCAGAAAACTAGCTTATATATTATAATAACTACAAGATTAAAAAAATATTAATCGTTTTATTAAGTATTTTTCAATAATAACCTGTAATCTGTTAGTGTACTTTAGGCACCTTTGAAAAATATTTCATGGGTTATTGCTTAGTTGCGTTTGAAAATTTGTTGTGGACACGATAGAGAGCTTGTTTCTTGATGGATTTTGATGAAAATTGGTGTGAATGTTTGTATTGACCTTGGGATCAATCTAATTAAAATTAGATTACATTTTGCAATACAAAATATTCCAATATAAACGGTGTTCTGATTGGAAGAGGGGTGGCACGTGCTATAAATAGTTTATTCGTAACCAGAAGATGACCTCCTTATACAAGTCTTTAGATTACATGGAGTCGACAATCAAAAAATAACCGAAACGAAATGTAATCTAATTTTAATTAGATTGCCTTGGGATAAACCCTATTGAAAATCAGAAACATCGAAAAATATTTTATGAGTTATTGCCCTTGTTCTGTAAAAAATGTTGTTTTTTCAGCCCATAGCATTCTCAAAGTTGTGGACACGATAGAGATCTGGTTTTTTGATGGATTTTGATGAAACTTGTGAGTATTTGTAATTGCCCAAGGCGTATTACGATGGCCATCACTAGTTTTATTGATGTTGCTTACATTTTAGTTAATGATTCAAAAATGAATAAAGATCCTATGCATCTGACAGTTTTGAATTCCTATTAATGGAAATCTATTTTCCATGTTTTGAATTTGTTATCTTATGTTGCGCTGGTTAGTAGAGATTTACAACCAGTCTTTTAAAAGTCTCTTTTTGATTAAAATGTGACAAAATCAAATTTCTATACCATACAATGTTATTGTGCTCTGTCATCTTATTTATTCATTTGCGTCTAGGTGAAATGCATGGTATATATAAGGGGACAAAGATTTTTCTAGATTTACAAATATTTATTAATTTACAGTATCAGGGTGTTCATTTTAAAATTTAACTGCAGATATTGCTTTACAAAATCCACAGGTTGAGGGGCTGCCTAAACCCCACTTGGGTGATCAAAACTCTGCAGTATGTGCCTATATTACAACACATGTCAAACAGATGTAACTCTTGATTTTATTTATTTAGTTTTCGTGCCAAAATATTTCTTTTTTAGTTTGGGTTTTATTGGTATCTCTTATAAACCTCTTAATACCACACCACATTTTGACATTATAACATGTATAACAGTAAGATTGATGTTGATAATAGTACAATGGTACTGATAGTTTATACACTCATACCTTAACATAAGATAACACATTAGTGACTTTAAAATACAGAGATTAAGAATTGAGGTAAGGTTGCATGTTGAGATAACAAATTTTGATGTGATCGTTGTTATAGTCACACATGAAGCACACACAATATTGGAAATTATGTTTTTGGTTTTTTTTTTTCAATATACTTTATAAATCATTGTTGATAACATCTTCACTTTGACTAATGAGTGGATTTTTGAATAACAGTTTCAGTGGACTTTAAAAAAAGTTTGATTGTACTTTTGAATAAGCTCATACAGTTTGATTGGACTTTTGAATAAGTGTTCGGACACAATTTGATTTAGTTCAACAAATTGTTTTTTTGGACAATTTTATAAGTAGTTAAAACTTTAGATTCAGTTATTTGATAATACCTTACTATAGAATAGACAGTACATTAACTTTGTAATATTATTGTTATCAAGTGACTTAATAATGAGGTAAGGATATGCTCAATTTATTACTTACAATTTCCAAGTTTGATTGGTCATGACGCTAGGTTCAGGGGCAGACCACCAGATGCATAGTCAAGAAGGTTCAGGGGCACTATGACTTCCAATATCAGGGGCTGGCAGATCCAATGGGGGGCTCCCCTGACTCGAACCCGCTCTATTTTGGGGCGATTGATGTCAGAACCCTCCAAAAATTTGCCGTTGAATTTGAAGCATGTTTTATTTCAGAGCACCCCCCACTTCTTTAAATCTTCCATCTGCCCCTGAAAAAAGCATTATTTATCACAATTTTTGAATTATTGAGATAGATAATTAAAGAAGGATCAGGGCAAAGAATAATATGAGAGAGCCCAGTCTCATTTTCCTGACTGAGAAGCAACATTTTCTTGATCAGTTCGATTAAAATTTAGCGTCTAACCAGAAATGGAAATCTCTGATCTCTGATCTAAGTCTAAGTGTTGTAAATTATGTACATTCGTACATCTATCTATGTGTGGTATGTAAAGTGAAGAGTTTGAAGGAAGACACCTTGTTGAATAATGTAGAGCTCTATAAAATAAAACACATTGTTAAATATGTGTAACCTTTACACACTGATATATTGTGTACTAAATACAGTTTGATTATATAAACTGATACTGGTAGAATAGATCATAGGTTTACATTGAGATTTAGAGCATCTGTATGTTTTAAGAGAAATGCTTTATCTATTATCTATTACCATCCTTCTAAAATGTTGACAACTTATTCGATTTATCCAAGAGGTGTAGAATATGCTTTTCATCATCATCAGATTTTTTGGTTTTCGAGCAGGTGCAGGAGCGACATCAAGTAATGGTCTCCCTTCCAGTTAGTTGGCTAGCTGCATGCATGTCAGTTTTCACTTTCTGTCTCCATTGGTCATTGTCATGAGGGTTGTTTGTGGATAGCTTCCACTCTTTGCGGTCCATGTCAGTCAGTTTCTTCCACGATAACTTTGGTCAACCAGTCCCCCGTCTACCATTTACTTGCATTTCAAAGGCACACCTGATTGCCGGTTGATATATTCCTGATACTCATAAGATTATAAGATTACAGTCCTTTTTATACGCCCACATGTTACTTATGTTACCTTGCCTGGCAAGCTATATTTGATATTAATATACAAATATGAAAAAAATATAAGAAACATCTGTTTATGATACTTCCTGTAATACAGGTGCACTGTTGTAGATCATGTTCATCTTATAATTAATTGTCTTGTTAAAAGGATATGTCTAAATACTGGTCAATCATAGAAAGAGATGAGTGATGAGAGAGGTAAAAATATGATGGATTTCATGACAAAATCTTTTATTTTAACCATTTTACCTTGATAAATGAAGGAAAGAAACTCAAAAACACAAAAGGACAAACTCTAAAAATACACAACTGAAAAAAAGTAGAAATTCATATTTAAGATCAAATGTCTATTTGTAACGGTATATTATAGTAAAATCATTATATAGTAGAGGAGCTTAAATGACTTTGCAGTAGGTAGTATTTGTTGGAATCATATAAGTAAGTTAAGTTCTCAAGTTGGTAAAGTGGACCAGGCCCTAATTCGTGCTTGACCCACTTCAATTTTATTAATTTAAACGGAATAAAGCAAGCCAATTTAGATCTGGGCCTGGCACTGCAATAAAAGGTGGACCAGGCCTGGATTGGTGCCTGGCCCACTTCAATTTTACTAGTGTCTGAATGCGTGCCTGACTCCGACTTAAATTTCTTTCGGTCATGTACAGATTACCCAGAATCAATCAAAAATTATTGTCCACCATTTGACTCCTCGTGGACCTTTTGTAGTCTTTTAAGTTAGAGAGCGCACACTTATTTCCGTTTAAAGTGGGCCTGGCCCAGATCACAAGACGCCAGTGTAAACAGATGTTTTGATCGGAGCCAGGCACCTTGCACCTTGCACTTTAAAACAATAGCATTAAAGGGATTGTCAAGTGATTTTCTAAACGATGTATGTGTATCGGGGACACTGATACCATCAATTTTCGCCATTCCAATTTCCATTTCGGTGTGCAGATCACTGTCAGTGATATCATAAAACGTGTTAGTTTTAGTGGAATTGCAAGAACCACAGACGTCGGAATGGAAATTGGAATGGCGCAAATTGATGCTATCAGTGTCCTCGATACACATACTAAGTTTAAAAAACCTCTTTACAATCCCTTTAAAGAAAGTCAGTAATATTAAATTAGACATTGCCCCTACATTTATGCAAAATGACCCACTTAACATAAGTTGTTGCTATCATGAACAATTGATAAAATATGACCCCCACAAGTGTAGCACAAAAAGTTTTACTATGATCATTAGTGATACAGCTGACAGATTATCTTAACTTTATAATTTAAAGTACAGTACAATATATGCCCACATTTAACTGTTGCTCCAATGATCAAATTGTGATTTGTATTGAATAAATTTTTCATAATGATCATGCAACAATATCCTCCTACTGGTGATATTAGAAAATCTTAAAAATCAGCAAAATGCATTGAACTCTGAATTAGGTCTACTAGCTGAAGTACTGTACACACTGCCATCTTTTTGACAACATGTTGCCGAAATGCCATGTTGCCAAAAATGTTGTTAGTAATCCTTGTAAGACATATAGAAGTATCACAGCACATTAAGAAATAACAGTTTTTATGGATATAGACTTCTCCATAAAAACTGTTATTTCTTAAATGTTGTTAGTGTATACAGAGGTTCAGAAACATTCAGCAACAAGTTGCCCAAAATGTTGTCGAACTGTTGTGTGTGTGTACAGGACCAAATTTGTGTTGCCCAAGTGTTTCAGCAACATGTTGGCCAATACGATTGTTACAGCAACATGTTGGGCAACATGATGTCAAAATGTTGTCAGTGTGTACAGTACTTTATGGATCATCTTATTTTATCACCCTCTTAGCAAAGATTATACTCAGCAACAGTGCTTAGAAAGTTAGAATATGAACATAACTTTTATGGAGAATATATGTTTTGAAAGAATATTTTATATTAATATTTCTAGATTTAAAGTATCAGTGGGATTTAGTTTCTTAAAGGGACAGTCTGAATTTTTTTTAGGTCAAAAATTTTTTTTGCTCAAATTTGTGAAAACTTTACACCAAAATCTGTAACTATATGTGCCCTTTAATGTATCTGAAAGTTTTAACTACAAAAATCCAGCCGTTAATTTTTAAACGCTAAAAACATGCTAAAATTTTTAAAAACCTTACGTAAGGTTTTTAAGTGTGTTATGTTTTTTGGTCGCTGATAGGAAACTACTGATCGGATTTGAGTAAAATAAACGCCAAATTGTAGAGAAATATCCCTCTTGTGTATTGGAAAGGTTTCGACTAAAAATATTGCTTAATTAACAATAAGTACTCCCTGTTTGTAATTAACCCTTTAAAACCAAATTCAGTTTGATCAAGAAGGTATAGAGACACAATAAGCATACTTTAAAAATACTCTCAGGTAGCATTTGCGATTTTTTTGATAATGGAAACTTTTTTCAAAAAAGCAGAATGACCCTTTAAGATGTAAATAAGAAGCCATGTTGATATCTTGTTTCTATTAATAATAATTATTAATATATTAATGATGATATACAAAATATTTCTTTATATAATGAAAGCTTATTCAATTTTTGTGTAAATTTAATTTTGTTCAAAGGAATACTACCTCTTAGAATGATCAAAAAATCCAAATTTTCAAACTTGGTGAATAAGAGTTTATATTCATTAGACAACTTGTCTGGTGTTATAACTATACTGTATAATCTGATAAATTCAGAAAACTACTTTATATATTATAATTACTACAAAATATACAAAATATTAAGCGTGTTTCAATAATGACCAGGGGCGGATCCAGGTTTTTGGAAAGGTGGGTAGATGCTAACTTTAGCCGAGTGCAATGAGGTGAACATTTTTCGGACCTTTTTTTTTGCTTAAAAACATAAAATAAGTATAAATTGTACTAATTTAACGGTTTCTGACCATGTATGTTTTATAGTAAAAAAAAAAAAAGACATAGTAAAGAAGGGGCGTACGCCCTCTACAATTATATACAAGAAAATATCTTGTATTATGGGTTTATTGGATTCTGTTTGTACAAATACTGTAGACACACCTTTGATGAATATAAACCAAGTTTGTGAAAAAAAAGAGGTTGTATTGCTTTAAAGTCCATTTATGATGAATATCTTTTTGCATATTATAATGTTTTTATGTATAATATGTAATGAAATGTATTTATATAAAAAACATCAACATTGAATTGAATATAATAGATAGTTTCACCTTTTCTTGGAATGTTAACATATAATGGGATCATTTAATATGATTTTTGAATTGTTCACATGCTGAGTAAGGTCAAATGTGCTAGTGCCTTATTGGTTATTGACTTTCTTTTATAAAAAATAGCAAAATCCAATCTGACCTTGGATGTAAATGGCTTCTTTGTTGGGGTATGAAATACATATTAATAATGACTATATGAGATTTATATAAGTTGTTTTCTAATATGATCAAACTGTGGGACAGGTATATATAGGTATGTTAGATATATATATATATGATAACTATCTGGCCAGTAGATAATAACAATGTGAATATATTAATAATCCTAATTACTCTATATATAGTCTAATACAATATATCATGGTAATAATGTCATATAATAAGATGCTAACTATATATCATTACCTTGCTGTAAACTCTGTATCTTTGGATTAGAACATAGTCACTTCCTTAAACATAAATCTGAGTATATGCATGATGATTTGAAATGTTTTAAATCATTTGGCTTGGAAATTATGTCTTGAAATTCGTATAATAAATGTTTTTTCTAAGAAATTTTAAGACATAAATAAATCCCGGAAATGCCAAGGTTTAGCAAGTCAAATATATTCCTTAGCTGCAGTGTTGCTAATTTGATGTCAACATTATTTTCATATGTAAATTTAAGGAAAATATAAAGAAGGAAAATATAGTTAAACATCAAAATTATTTTCTTTTAAAGGGATTGTAAAGAGGTTTTCTAAACTTTGTAGGTGTATCCGAGACACTGATAGCACAATTTGCGCCATTCCAATTTCCATTCCGATGTCTGTGGTTCTTGCGATTCCACTAAAACTAAAGCGTTTTATGACGTCACTAATAGTGATCTGCATAGATATCAATAGTAGCTTCCGGTAGATCAGTTAGTTTGAGTGGAATTGTAAGAACCACAGACGTCGGAATGGCGCAAATTGATACTATCAGTGTCCCCGATACACAGACAAAGTTTAGAAAACTTCTTTACAATCCCTTTAAGAATTTGTCCAATGTAGATAAGAGAAAATATTTCTCAACAACAGACCTCTATAGAGGGTCAGTCTATTTTGAGAGTGGTGAAATGTTATTATCATTTGTTGTTATTATTGTTTATTAACAGGATGGAGTTAAGATGTGTTGTAGCTATAGTCAGACATGGAGACAGAACTCCAAAACAAAAAATGAAAATGGAAGTCAAACACAAAAAGTAAGTTATTTGAATTTAATTAGATTTAATAACTTGAAAGAAACCTAATAATAAAAAATTGGCTGTGTTGGATATCACCTTTTAATTGCAATTTTAATTCCATTGTATCGCATTGAATGGCAAAGTTGTTGGGATTTTTCTTTTTGATGTTTCCTTGCCTAATACCAATCTAATTAAAATTAGATTACAATTCGGGTGACGAATAATCTATTTATAGCATGTGCTGCCAATCAGAACAACGTTTATATTTGAATATTTTGTATTACGTCATAATTCGGACTGCTGTGTTGCTTTACTTTCTGTTTCGTCTTCCCACAATGCATATCAATACATAGACCCGTGATCTTGAAGGTAGTTTTTGATTGGCTGAAATTTTCGTCACCAGAAGATGCTCGCCTTATATAAGTGGTTAGATTACATGGAGTCGACACTCAAAAAATAACCGAAACAAAATGTAATCTAATTTTAATTAGATTGGCCTAATACGAACCTTGCTTGACCCTTTTCGCATGAAAGTATTAACTAGAAATATTTGTACTGTAGGGTAGTTTGACTTTCACTTACCTTGTTAAGTTTCATGAAAACTTACACATCTTTTAAAGATCAAGGGATGCGAAAGGATTTGCAATTGTGTCCACAAAACTTACGTTCCTTAGAGGATCCTATCTACCGGCTGTTCCTACGTAAAACCTCTTGACATTGATCTTTTCTGAATTAGCCTATTCATAACCATTTACAGATGGGTCAACTGGAATTATGTGGGTAGATGACTTATTCTAGAACTTTCCCTCACAGTTCAAGATATGATCTCACAACCACAACAACCATCATTTGAACAATGTAACCAAGCAAATGGCATTATGATTAAACAAACACTCTAACTTACTGTGCTAAAAGCTTATAGCAAGTTATGTTGGATCTGGCATGTACATAGTTATATTAAGTCAAATCAACATGGTTTGAAAACGTTCCAGTCCACTGTATTAAAATAAGATGTCTCTTTCTCTCGTAGATTTTTTGATTTGTTTGAGAAGTATGGTGGAATGAAAAATGGACAATTAAAACTAAAGAAACCAAAACAACTACAAGAAGTACTAGATGTTGTCAGACATTTACTATCTAATAATCAACAACAAAAAGATCCTGAAGTTGAAGAAAAGAAAGTGAAATTCCAACAGTTAAAACTTGTTTTAGAAATGTGAGTTGTTTTATCTTAATAATGGAAACACCCATTGCCTAGTTTAAAGAGATTGTAAAGAGGTTTTCTGTATGTGTATCATATACACAAAATTTAAAGGGACAAAATGTTTTTTCAATGAATTTTTTGGATTTTTATCATGAACACATAATATTTTACACAAACACGTCAAAGTTTCGTAAAAGTTTCAACTTGAAATATCCAACTGTTAATTCTTACACTCTTACGTAAGTATTTCAAATATCATGGCTTTCATTTTCACTGTTCTGGAAAATAGCGACTGCCCAATTATGAGCATTTATTTTTGATTATGATTATGAGAACTCAATTTTGATTGGATCAATTGAACCAATCATTGTTATCAAATATGACGCCATTGTTGCCAAAACTTTATTTGGCTCATGTCTATTGTAAATAATGACATCATAATTAACTAGTTATGAATTTGTTAATTGTTGGAACCACAGAAGTTCAATAATAAATCAAATTTGTGTATTAAAGCATTAAGTGAACCAAATACACATTCTTTACAATCTCTTAAATTATTCTAATAATGACCTAACTATTAAAATAAATATATTGTTTTTTTCTGAAATTGTTATCAAAGGATAGGGTTATTTTAGCATTGAATATGATAGTGGAATTTTTTAAAGTGGTAACTGGAATTTTTAAGTACAATTCAAATGTCAATTGTATTATATATTTGATTCATGAAACCTAATACTGAATTTTAACATAATGATATCATGAAAGTATTCATGTTTGTCATATTCATACATTTGAATAGTTCTTCACTTTTTCATTATCATTAGAAACAACTATCTCTCAATTTAATTTTCTTTCTTTTTATTTCACCTTCGGGGAACCTGGGGGTGTAGATTTTAGTTTTTAGAAGCTTCAGTCAAATAGCCCATAAACAAATCTGTTGATTTTGTAAACAATAAAAAAATTGAATTTTTTGTTGACAAACTTACAAGTGTTATTGTTAAACCATTTTGATGTCTTTTCAAACCTTGATATTTTTATATCTTTTGGTTTGGTAAATTACATACATGATACATCCAACTAATTTTCTCACTGGATAAATTACTGTATGTTTCTGTTTTAAAAATCAAGCAGCTTGATTTAAAAGAATTTGATTTTAGCTGAAAAATTACTGCTAAAAAATGAATTTTTTATAGTAAATTTGAAACGAAACCATAATGGAGAGTTGACATCCATTGAAAGTTTTGTCAATGTGTATAAATATTAGATACTAGAGCTGGGTATTTATTACCAATTTTCAATTAATAATAAAAATAAGTCTAGATGTTTACAAAGATCATATCTGTTAAAGATATTATTAATGATGTTGAAAAATTTAAAATGAAATTTTATTGATTGATTATTTTGATAATATTAGCCAGTCTTATTAACTGCTAGAGATAAATTTCAGCAAAGAAGATGATTTAGTCTATTGTGATGAGTGGTAAGATCTCAGGTGGCTGTATAATTCTAGTTGTACTAATATATTATAATCCATGCCAAACAATCCTTACTTATTTACAGGTATGGTCATTTCTCAGGCATTAATCGCAAAGTGCAAATCAAGTATCAACCGCGAGGTTGTCCTAAACGATCATCCAGTGAGGAGGGTGTGTACAACACGACAGCTTTCATCTATTCAAATATCTGGCCATAGATTTATTTAGTTTCTTTCTCTTCCAGATGAAATCTCACTGTTTTCTTGGCCATCTTTTTTTATTATTATACTTCATATTATAGCACCTCTTTTATTCCAAATTACAATTGGTTTGACACATTTAAGTTCAATACATTTTTCTTCTCTTTTTTTTAAATTTTAACTCTATGACAAAAAAATAACTTTTACGATATTTTGTCGTAAATTTGGTTATTTAGTATGAAGAATGATTAAAAGATGTATGTAGAAAAATGGTGGCGAGGCTAACATTATATATATTTATATAATATATTGGGAAATGTTGAATTATTCCAGTAGCTTTATTTAGTAATTTATATAGCTTGCTGTTGTGATGGTTACTATGGTTACAAATTTTACTAACAAATGAACAATTTTTGCTTAGAATAGAATAGAATAGACCGTAGATTGTTGATTTGATTTTGGGCACTTTAAGGCTTTATAGGTTATTTTCTTCTATTTGATTAACTTTGAACACATGAACAGACTGTAACCAAGATAGGTAAACTATTCAAGTTTAAATTATTTTGACAATTTTGAGATCTATTTGTGATGGTAGTGCAACTTTGAACACATGTACAGACTGTAAGTAACCAAAATAAGTAAACTATTCAAGTTTAAATTATTTTGACAATTTTGAGATCTATTTGTGATTGTAGTGCAACTTTGAACACATGAACAGACTGTAACCAAGATAGGTAAACTATTCAAGTTTAAATTATTTTGACAATTTTGAGATCTATTTGTGATGGTAGTGCAACTTTGAACACATGAACAGACTGTAACCAAGATAGGTAAACTATTCAAGTTTAAATTATTTTGACAATTTTGAGATCTATTTGTGATGGTAGTGCAACTTTGAACACATGAACAGACTGTAACCAAGATAGGTAAACTATTCAAGTTTAAATTATTTTGACAATTTTGAGATCTATTTGTGATTGTAGTGCAACTTTGAACACATGAACAGACTGTAACCAAGATAGGTAAACTATTCAAGTTTAAATTATTTTGACAATTTTGAGATCTATTTGTGATTGTAGTGCAACTTTGAACACATGAACAGACTGTAACCAAGATAGGTAAACTATTCAAGTTTAAATTATTTTGACAATTTTGAGATCTATTTGTGATTGTAGTGCAACTTTGAACACATGAACAGACTGTAACCAAGATAGGTAAACTATTCAAGTTTAAATTATTTTGACAATTTTGAGATCTATTTGTGATGGTAGTGCAACTTTGAACACATGTACAGACTGTAAGTAACCAAGATAAGTAAACTATTCAAGTTTAAATTATTTTGACAATTTTGAGATCTATTTGTGATTGTAGTGCAACTTTGAACACATGGACAGACTGTAACCAAGATAGGTAAACTATTCAAGTTTAAATTATTTTGACAATTTTGAGATCTATTTGTGATGGTAGTGTAACTTTGAACACATGGACAGACTGTAACCAAGATAGGTAAACTATTCAAGTTTAAATTATTTTGACAATTTTGAGATCTATTTGTGATGGTAGTGTAACTTTGAACACATGGACAGACTGTAACCAAGATAGGTAAACTATTCAAGTTTAAATTATTTTGACAATTTTGAGATCTATTTGTGATGGTAGTGTAACTTTGAACACATGAACAGACTGTAACCAAGATAGGTAAACTATTCAAGTTAAGATTATTTTGACAATTTTGAGATCATACATTAGAAAAACAAAATGGCAAACGTATTCACAACAGCAAGTTTTTGTGTTTTGTATATATATATATATAGCTGTAGTAACCTTTTCAATCCAGTCCCTTCTATTTGATTATATCTATATCTTTATTGTTTCTATTTACAAATATACAAACATACATTACGTTATGTGTTTATTTGCACTTTTTCTGTCCTGCCTCACTAGGTATGAGTTTACTGGCATCCATCGAAAAGTTCAGTTGAAATATCAGCCGAATGGGAGGCCATTAGGATCGTCCAGTGAGGGTTTGTAGTTTCAAAACAATCTTGTCAACTTACAATATTATCATTTTTAATTTTTACATATTAACCATTTGTATACCAATATAGAAACAACAAATACACTTTTTTTTTATTAATTGTACACAAAAAATAAAAAATTCAAATTTTGACAGATTTGGCAATTATTTCTTGACATTTTTAGTTTTAGAAGTGTACTTGTTTTTAGTTTCAAATATATAATTGTTATTATTGTTTGTATTTATAGATATACACCCTTTTTATCATTTAGATATGGGCTTCAAGCAATCTTTCACCCAAATATATTATTCTATGTTTAGAACCCCTCTCCTCAAATCTGTTGTGTGGCACCTAGTAGAAGTCTCTTCTCTCTAGCACCAATATCTCATTTTCAAATCTGACTTTGACTACTTTTTCTTGGTTATTAATAATGATTTGAAGTGTAAATAACCAAATACACAATAATTCTTTTTTTGTGTGAATTAAAACTCAATTTAAGTATAGATTGTTACTGTTTTGAATGAGAAACAGTAAGACATGAATCTAGGATTTATATGGCTATGGGTTTTTTCGGTGTGTTGAATACCTATGGTGATGGAATAAATTGCCCTGTTTGTTGAGGATATAAGAACAATGTTGATATTGAGTGTATATCTAAGATACATTGTTAAATTTCAAGATATAGATATATTTCAATAGAGTTGACAAGATTGTGTGCACTCCTTTTCTCTTCTTGTTTCGTTTCCTTTGCTGTTTGTGTAATGAAAGCTTTTTGACTGTTTGATAAAAACAAATTAATGAAATCTGCCATTCTGATTAAAAAAATTAAAATTAAAAATTTTATATAATAAGATAAAAAAATTTATAGTGATCTTTGAGTGTGGCTAGATGCTATATTATACTCAATTCTTCTTTGAAATAAGATATAAATGAATGATTTTTCTGTAAAAATAGAAAAATAGCCTACAATTTCAAGATATTCTCATAATACTCGTAGAAATTTCTCACCCAACATGCTATTCCTGCTTTTATTTCTTTATCAGTTAATTTATGAAGTAAATTATTTTCTGTACAAACTTTCAAGTTATTTTTACATTGTGTTTTTTTCTACATTATTTTTGTTGCGATTCTGAAGTCAATGCTATTCTTTACTTTTAGATTTAAGTTCTTATAATTCTGATGCATGGCTAGAATGTAAGTTTAACACAACTTTCATTGTATTGATATTTACAAGATAATGTTCTTTATTCCATTTCCTCTCTCTCTACAAAATCATTAGAACAAAAAAATCTGTACAATAAAAACAATTCCGCTTATCAAAAACTTTTGCAGGGCATGTTAAAATCAGGATCAAAACTTGAAAGCAGTGGATTTCTTTCTTTACAATCAAGAAAATGTAATTCTTGTCACTTCAAGACATATCACATTTTTGCACTTCCCTATAGGATTATATATATCAGGTGTTCCGATAAAAATGATGGGAAATATCTCAACTGTTTGTAAACCAATCTTTTTCAAAATGTCAATGTCAATTAAAAATTGTACAAGTGTACTCCCCTAACAAATTACCATGCCATTTCAACCTATTGTCAATGTGCTTCACTAAGATCACCAATATTTTTGTGAATTATATCTGAGAGATAAACAGCTGAGATACTTTCCATCGAACTAGGGGACTTTTTTTTCTACTCCCTTCAATCAACTCAAAATGGTACCTACTATAGTGCTTGCACAATATATCGTTGTATCGCTGTATCGCAATATGTCATGCCACGATACACGTATCCCGAGGTCGTGTTTCGATACTTGACGATACCTCTCATTTCGTAAAAAGTGTAGATTTTTTTTACAATTCACTATTTTTTCTAATCGAGTTTGTTGAAATTATTTTGAAAATAGTTATAAGACGTGGATATGGACCACTCCTATCAACTAAATTACCAAATTTCACATTAATAAAGCTATACAAAAATAGATATCGTTACTTTGTAGATGAAGTTTAAATTTTTGTGCCTTTATCCCATATTGCGATACGTATTGTATTGTCACCTTTGCATTGCGATTTGTATCGTATCGTGGCATGGTTGGCAATACCCAGCACTAGTATCTACGGAGAGCGTCCAAAACAGATAAATCTTTTTACAACAATGATATTGGGATTGTTACTCCTATTGGAGTAAGTGGAAATGGAATAAAAGTGTTTGTGTATCAATACATTGTGTGTGTGTAAGATATGTGTGATAATAGATGTGTAATACTAATTCATTATCATGTGTTTATGTGTTAAAGCATGTTTAAAGTATTGTAGTGAGTTTAATAATCTCTGTACTAATATTAAACCATTATCATAAACTAATCAATTAATAATATAAATTTACAGCTTTTCTAGGACAAAATTTTTAATATTTTCTGTTTTGATCAGTATATTTCCAATACTGTCCATATAAAACACACAAATATTAAAATCTGAAAAATTGAGACTGTTATCACATCTCTTGTGTCACTATCGCAGGCATAAATAATACCAAAAATATGGCAGGGTCCTTGAAACGTTTTGAAATTAGACAATTAATATTACCAGTAGTTTTTTTTTGTCCTGAATACATCAAATAACGTAATAGAATAATTTAAGTTCATTAGTGACATTGTCTTTATCATACAGTCAAATAGATTTCATTGTTTCATTTGTATTCTGTATATTTCATTGTGGAATGTTTTCATGTTATTATATAGCATGGTTTGGGTTTATTAAAAACTGTATTTTATATATAGGGCCTGCCTTATATACTTGTACTTTCTTTTTTACAAAAGTTAATTTAAAACGATTTGCTTGAATCTGAAAGAAAAAAATGTTTAGAACTTTAATCTGTGAAGTAAAGTTACCTAAAATTTAGTGTTTCTGTCTTTTCCCATTTCTTTGTTTATTGATTAATGTAATACATATTTTGAAATTATTAGTTTGTTAAATTGTAGATGAGATGCCACGAGAGCCTTCCCTACTATTGATAGTAAAATGGGGAGGGGAGTTAACTCCTGCTGGTAAAATACAAGCAGAAGAACTGGGTAAAGCTTTCAGGACACTCTATCCTGGTGGTCAAGGTATTACTCTTACCCTTTTTTTAGTCATCCTCAGAATTCAGAAAGCTATGTTGGTTCTATGAGTTAGATCAGGGGCGAACTGGGCCGCATGGCCGTTGTGCAGAGGGCTGGTTTGTGAAAAATGACAAAAAAAAAATCCAAAAAATTGGACGTATTGGTCTACTCCAAATTTCAAAAGAAAGTGGCCGAAATACGCTGGAGGCGCTCACGTTTATGGCAGTCATTTTTCAAAATTTTCTGGGGGAGGACCCCTCAAGACCCCAACACACCTAAGTGGGACTGTCACTGGAAAAAAGCCATGGCCGCATCATGGCCCCAGTCGGCCCTGAGTTAGATGCTTGACTGCTATTCTGGGGGTTTACTGACACAAATTTTCCCTCTTTGCACGCTGCATGACCATCATGGTATGAAATCTTTATAAAATGCTATACAAATCTGACATATATATGAAACAGATTTTATTGCAGGCCAATTTGAAACACCTGGACTAGGGTTCCTGCGTCTTCACAGTACCTTCAGACATGATTTAAAGATGTATGCCTCTGATGAGGGTAGAGTTCAGATGACAGCTGCAGCATTTATTAAGGTATAGTTTGGTTGTTTTTTTGTTTTTTTTTGAAGACATAGACATACTAGATATCCCAATCCTTTACTAAACAGATAAAGAAAAGTCACATTTTTAGATTTTTTGAAAAATGTTGTGTACGTTCGAAATTATTAGTTTTTTTCATTGATTATTTTTAGACTAATTAAAAAAAAGTTTGTTGTTTTATTGAAATTGAAATAAACAATTTAGTTTTCACTCTGTGTTTTGTGACATTTCTTTATCTGTTTATCAGTATATATATGTTAATTGTAATTTTTAGGGATTGTTGGCATTAGAAGGAGAGTTAACCCCTATTATGGTACAGATGGTAAAAAGTGCCAATACCAATGGTTTATTAGATAGTGAAGGTTTAAATTCCAAATACCAGGCTGTGTAAGTTGACCTTTATATAATAATGGAGAGGTAAAAATGACCCTTTGATTAACCTTAACCCTTTGGCAGGCGGAGCGTCATTTTTGTCCTCAAAGCAACATTTTTGTCGTTTTAGCCAACGCATTTTGTCTTCTCTCATTGGCTGATTGGGGGGAATCCCCATGTTAATAAGACCATTACCATTGGCTGTCTCTTAGCTTTAAACCTCACAGTGTATTTTTAGCATCAGAATGGAAAAGTACTAGTTTAGAATACAAGTTGAAGGTTAGATCCGGGCCACTTTATTGAAAGTGTAAACAAAATGGCGTCTTTGAGTGCAAGGACAAGACTATTGACGTCTATTCAATTCGTGTTTTCGTAGCGAAAATACAACTGTTATGATGTTTGTAATTTAGTGATTTAATGATTTTGATGATCCAGGGAGGGGATGTGACTTGGATCCAAACAATTACATTTAATAGCAATAATTTTCTTGTTATGACGTTGTTATGATGTCATATTAATTCGTCCATTGCAGTTTATATCTAGGCCAAAATTTTCCTGCGAAAGGGTTAATGGCAAATGATTCATGATCATCATAAGTCAAATTAAGAATTTTATTTCCAGTGTAAAAGAGAAATTAAAAGATATATTTAATCAAGATAGAGATTTTACTGAAGAAGATTATAATAAGGTGGGTAAATTATATTACAGTATTTTTATTACCAATAATAATAAATTTGATCTTGGGTTTTGATCTACAGGTTATTCAGACTTGATCATGTGTATCAACCCATTTATGGCTCCTATTGGCATCATAACATTTTTCTTTAGATTTTTGTGGTTCATAAAATCATAAAGTTATAAAAATTTTGCAATAAAATTAGTTTTAGTGGAATTGCAAAACCCACAGGCTTTTGACAGAAAACTGGAATTGATTAAATGAATGTTAGCAGTGTTCTGATACGAAACCTTTTTACAATCCCTTTAAGAATATCTCATTTCTATAGATATAGAATTTGTTTACTTTTGATAACTTGTTAATATATTAGTTTATTTTTGTCTTACAGCTTGCCCCAACTGGTAGTACATCATTAATAAATGCAATGAAATTTATTAAAAACCCAAGAGAAATATGTGAGAAGGTTCATGCTATGGTGAAAGAAATTACATCTAAAATAAGAACACTGAAATTAGAATTAAAATCTCGAGGTAGGATTTCATTATTCCATTTTTTAATCAAATCTGAAATGCCGAAATTCCACTTTCATGTATTAATAAAGAAGATTATTTCAACCCAATCTCCTGTTGTCAGTGATGCAGGTTTGAGAAGCTGACATGGAAAAAGCGTGATTCTGACATCTGGTTCTTGCAATTCCACTAAAACTAACGCGTTTTATGATGTCACCGACAGTGATCTGCATAGATATCAATAGTAGCTTTCAGATAGATCACTGTCAGTGACGTAATAAAACGCGTTAGTTTAAGTGGAATTGCAAGAATCACAGCAGTTGGAATGGAAATTGGAATGGCGTAAATTGATACTATCAGTGTCCCCGATACACATATACATAGCCCAGTAGAAGCAGAAAAGTAGGACATCATTTCATCTCATATGTAAATTTGTGATTATTATCTTTAAGATTTGAAGTTATATCATGGTGAATCATGGGAGTTATTTATAAGAAGATGGGCCAAGTTAGAAAAAGATTTTAAATTAAAGAATGGTAGATTTGATATTAGTAAAATACCTGATATATATGATTGTATTAAGTATGATTTACAACATAATAATATGACATTACAATATGAAGGAGCAGAAGAATTATTTATGTGTTGTAAAGCTTTAGCTGATGTTATTATACCACAGGTAGGAACACCTTTTCATCAACATCTTTACTAACTTTTCTTAATTGTTATATATGTTGAAATGAAGAAATTAACTTTAATGGTTCATAATTAGGTCCAACTCGCCAAAAGGATCTTTTCTAACATTCAGCCCATTCAAACATAACATCTTTATTTTACTTGTGTTAGAATTGATCCAATGCACCAAAGGAACATGACCCTGTCCAAAGTTGAGCTCATTTTGACAAACAAAAAATCTTCATTATTTTACATGGTTCAGAATAAGGTCCAATATACCAAAAAGATATCTTCTTAAATTCAGTTTAGTAGATAGTCCTCATTAATTTTTTCTAGATTTGCATTGAGCATAACTTTATTGCTGTATTTTCATATGCCATTGGTATACTTGGGTATCATTTTCAAATTGTTCACTTAAAACTAATAATCAACATTTAATTTCTTTTGTTTATGTTTATGTTTTGGATTAAAAAAAATTTTGTTCGTAGGAGTATGGTTTAACAGTAGAAGAAAAGTTACATATTGCCCAGAACTTCAGTAATCCACTTGTTAGAAAGATTAGAAGTGATTTTGCTCAGTGTGATCCAGCTTATCAAGAAGATGAATTTACTAGATTAGATTCTAGGTAAGGAAGGTGTCTTGTTAGACTTTAAACTAAATTCCATACCTTTTACATGCAATGAGAAATATGTGTTACATTGAAACAATCTGTTTGATTCAAAGTAAGAAAATTTTGCAGGTGATGCAGGTCGGAGGGGCTGACATGGAAACAGCGTCTAGTCATTCGGATGGGACAATAAACCGAGGTCCTGTGTGCTATTGGCTGTGCACGTTAAAGATCCCTCGACAGTTGGAAATCGAAAATAAGAGCAGGCTAATGCCGCTGTCCTGGCAAAATTTCCCTCATTGCACACTGCAAGACGTTTGCCCGTCCTCAATTAGCTCATATAGGTGCAGAAAAGCAGGACGTAAAACTATATTCATTTCATTTTTTCAAAGTAAGAAAACACTGGACCAATATGGAAATCACTGTCGTTCAAAAAAGCATCTAGTTGATTGGATAACAAAGTCATGCACGTTAAAGATTATTTTCAATGTATGTATCGCAAGCCTTGTCTGTCCAAAACAGGTGTAGAAAAGTAAAACTCCCATTTCATTTCATTTGATAGTGAATTATCTGATTTGTGTTTTTTTCCAGATATTCAAAAGGAGTGTCAACACCAGAGCGATTTGTACGTACTAGGTTATATTTTACTAGTGAAAGTCATATACATTCATTATTAAATATCTTACGGTATGGGTCATTATGTGATGCTGGTACTGATGAACAATGGAGGTCAGCTATGGAATATATCAATGCTACATCAGAATTAAATTATATGACACAGATTGTCTTTATGACATTTGAAGATCCCAGCAAGGTGGGTGTATTTCCATTAACAAGTTTGATGTTACCAATTGATAGGGCTTAATTTCAGAACAAATAATTGAAGTTTGTTGTGTTAATTAAAATGTTAATGTTAATGTTAAAGTTGCAATAGTCTTTATGAACTATAAAAATAAATGTTTATACAAATTTAAAGGTAAGAATTCACTTTTAAAGCAATACCACCTCTTAGAATGAACAAAAATAAATGAAGTTCTCAATCCTGGTCAATAAGAGCATATATTCATCAACAATGTCTAAAGTATATTTTCCTATTGACCAAATTTAGATTTTTTGTTCATTTAAGGGTATTGATTGGGCTAGCGCTCGAGAAAAAAAACATGAGATGGAATTTTTGCGAATTACTTATTATTTTTGGGCTCAGATTGTAGATAATTATTATTACTTTATTTGTAAACTATATAGAATGGAAAAAACTGAAAAGAAATTAGGTATTGCGTTAGTTTTTGCTAAAAAATTAGGAAAAAGTAGCAAAATGTGTCCCGGTTGGTACAAGATTTCTCAGCCATTTTTTATTGGAAAATTACGATCTTGGTCTTGATTGAAAGCTTATTCAATAAGGATGAAACGTACAAAGAGTTTTTCCGAAAATTCTAATCAGTTTGGCCCCTGGAAAATGTTTGCCGTACCTAAGTGTAAATTTTCGTAAATTTTCGTATTTCCATGGTAACCACCAAAATAATAATTTTTTTTGGAAAATCGCTCTGTACGTTTCTCGGCAATGTAATTGTCTACATTTATGCCAAGTTTGATGTAGATTGATCCATTCACATTTTTTTAAACTTGTATCAAAGGTTTGAAATGTCAAATTTTTATGACATTTTTGAAAGGGCTGTCAACTCATTAAAAAAAATCTGATTGACATGAAATCAACCATAAACTATCGAGAAGGACCCCAAATCATCAACAAATGCACAACAAGTCTCAAGAAATCATTATTTCATATACTTATTCCATTTTTTCATAACGTGAAATAGCCCAATTAACACCCTTAAGATGTTGTATTCCTTAAGAGATCATCCAAAATGAAATATTTTTGGTAGCCATGACAATCTGTAGCTTTCTTAATGCTGCTAAGTTTTTTTCTTTTAATTTTATAGGATCCTTCTTCAGATGAGCGATATCATATGGAACTACATTTTAGTCCTGGTGCTTATACTTGTTGTGATACTAGTTTAACATCTCCTAGAGGAATGGGATATCGACCTAATCCCAAATCTGAAAAGGTCAGTAATCTAAGTTGTCATGATTGCTAGGAAAAGCAAAAAAAAAACATGTCTATATTTTACAAGGATAACAACTTAGAGTCCCATGAGGATCCATTCCTTCAGCTGATCCTTGACCAAATCCATACCAATTAACAGCTGAGTCGTTTGGAATTTTGATTGAAGATGACTTATTCAAGGTCATCAGACTTTCACACCTCAGTCGTTATTAAAACTAACAACTACAACAACCACAATTTACCCAAGCATGTTTCTGTATATTCCAGAAAGAAGATGATAGACTCAAAGTTACCACTGGTCTAATAGGTTCTAATACTTGGGAAGGATCATTTAATGAACAGAGTAGACCTCGTAGTTCCAGATCAGATACTTTAAACTGCTTTGTAAAACATGATCCTACGTTCAACCTGGGTGAAATATTAGAAAGTGATTTATATGAAGAGGATGAGACATTGGAATCATCCCATAAGAAAGAGGTTGGTTTCAATCTATTTCAAAAATTGTCTTTGAAGCAGATCTTTTGGACACTTGCTTACTTATGTGTCCAGTTTCTCCCTGTCAATGATGCAGCAGGTCAAAAAAGAATCCAGAACCTTCAGGTCAACTGTTGTAAATCAAAATGGGGTGGTTTTATGCACTTTTTGTTCTGTCATAATCTCTTTCATTGCACATGTATGGGGTTTCTTACAGTCTTTGTAATTTTACTTACATTTTCAGGATACTTTTATACCAGAATGGGACTTCAATGAACCAGAGGACAAGGTTTGTAGCATAAGATTTTCATTTTTTATACGCCCACATGAAAATGTGGACGTATATTGCCGTCACCCCTGTCCGTCCGTCCGTCGGTCCGTCCGTCCGTCGGTCCGTCAACAATTTCTTGTGTACGCGATAGACACCAGAGTTTTTATCCGATTTGAACGAAACTTGGTATGTGTATTCATCTTGATAATATCTCGGATAAGTTCGAAAATGGCGCAATTCTGATCGTCAGTTTATGAGTTATTGCCCTTGACTAAGTGAAAAAACGTTGAAATTAACTTGTGTACGCGATAGAAGCTAGAGTTTTTATCCGATTTGAACGAAACTTGGTATGTGTATTCATCTTGATAATATCTTGGACAAGTTCGAAAATGGCGCAATTCTGATCGTCAGTTTATGAGTTATTGCCCTTGACTAAGTGAAAAAACGTTGAAATTAACTTGTGTACGCGATAGAAGCTAGAGTTTTTATCCGATTTGAACGAAACTTGGTATGTGTATTCATCTTGATAATATCTCGGACAAGTTCGAAAATGGCGCAATTCTGATCGTCAGTTTATGAGTTATTGCCCTTGACTTAGTGAAAAAATGTTAAAATTAACTTGTGTACACGATAGAAGCTAGAGTTTTTATCCGATTTGAATGAAATTTGGTATACGTATTCATCTTGATAATATCTCGGATGAGTTCGAAAATGGCGCAATTCCAGTTGTCAGTTTATGAGTTATTGCCCTTGACTTATTGAAAAAACGTTAAAATTAACTTGTGTACGAAAAAGAAGCTAGAGTTTTTATCCGATTTGACTGAAACTTGGTATGTGCATTCATCTTGATCATATCTCGAATGAGTTCGAAAATGGCGCAATTCCAGTCATCAGTTTATGAGTTATTGCCCTTGACTTATTGAAAAAACGTTAAAATAAAATTGTGTACGCAATAGAAGCTAGAGTTTTTATCCGAATTGAATGAAACTTGGTATGTGTATTCATCGAAAACGGCGCCATTCCAGTAGTCGGTTTATGAGTTATTGCTCTCGATAGAGGCTAGAATTTTCATTCGAATTGATTCATCTAAATATCAGCTCAAATAAGTGCGATGGTGCAATCAACTTTTTCAAATATTCAAATTTGCTGAAGTGGGCGTATATTACCTTGCCTGGCAAGCTATCTTTATATACACCTAAAGGCTAGCGCACACGAGAGCTCCCAGCTGAGCAAAATTTCATTCGTGGCTGTCAGCTCAGCTCGTAGCTCCCGTGTGCGCGGAGTTTACGTAAGATTTTTTTCATTCGAGGCAATAAGGAAATTATCTGTCGTGTTTGATAATTTTTTCCTCGAATGAAAAATACCTTACCGTGTGCGCAGTCGAAAGCTCTGAGCTTTCCACTTTCAACAGGAGCGCATGCGCTAGCATGTCGTCAAACTAAAAATAGCTGCGCCCATCGGTGAATGTGAGTTTGTATCTGAAGCAATTATCGCAAGGACTCAACAATAAAAGAAGAAGTAATTTTTTTCATATTCTGAATCGTTCGAAGGGTTTTCGACGTCCGGTATTTTGTTTAAGTCACGTTATAATGTCACGTGAGCTTGTTATTTTTAGATATTTATGACTCGACACCAAGTATATGAAAGCTCTAAGCTTAGCGTGTGCGCGGAAACCGACGAAAGCTACGAGCTGAGCTGACAGCCACGAATGAAATTTTGCTCAGCTGGGAGCTCTCGTGTGCGCTAGCCTTTATTCACGTGTCGGCCATCTTGGATCCATATCGAGGCTCGGAATGCAAACTAACAAAATCTGCGTCTTGCCACTGCATAAAAATCGTCACCTTAACGTCTTTAACCCCTTTCTCTCCAATCCAACTAACTCAAACCTAATCAAATTTTAAATTGTTAAAATCGGAATTAGTTAGACTTTTTAAAAATACTTTCAAATCAAGTGGTTCTTCACATATTTCTGAGAAAAAGGCCGAAAATGCAGTTGTTGGTCCATTGATATGGTGATTAGTGACGTCATTTTCCTTTTCATTCATTTAATGTCGCATCTTATGAATGGATGATGTCATTTGCATTCCTCAACCTCGGTTTCAAAGCGAGATGTGAATAGGGTCTATTGACCATCTTCTGGCTTTTTGATATACATGTACCATGTTTTAGTTATCTTGCTGGGTGATGTACCATGCTTTGTCTATCTGGCTGGGTGATGTACCATGCTTTGTCTATCTGGCTGGGTGATGTACCATGCTTTGTCTATCTGACTTGATGATGTGCCATGCTTTGTCTATCTGACTTGATGATGTACCATGTTTTGACTATCTGACTTTGCCTGAAGATGTCTGATGTCTGTCTGGAGCTGATCAAATGACCCACAGGTGTAATTGTATTGTTTTGTAAATGTTTTCAGAGAAGTCAGAGTCCAGACTTATTGAAAAGTGATAATGGTGTCAATACAAAAAATGATAATGGTGTCAATGCAAAAAATGATAATGGTGTCAATACAAAAGGTGATAATGGTGCCAATGCAAAAGGTGATAATGGTGTCAATGCAAAAAGTGATAATGGTGTCAATACAAAAAATGATAATGGTGTCAATGCTAAAAGTGATAATGGTGTCAATGCTAAAAGTGATCCTATACCAGTTACTAAACCAATACAAATAACAGTTGACTCGGCCTCAGGTAGGGATTAATTTGTTTTCTGTGGGGCATGTCCTCTTTTATTTCTAGTTCTTTTAGTTGTTTGGGTATTTTGTTGTCATGAGAGTGTGGTGATAGTCTTTTTTTAACCATCTTCTAGATTCATCTAAACCTCAAAGTTTTGAAGATAAACGAAGCCGCAGTTTAGATGATGATAAGAAATCGGGTAAGTAGAAAAATTACTCTTGAGTTTTTATCTGGAAATATTGAGAAAATAATAGTTTCTGTTGTTTGTCGTAGATATTTGTTCACATTGGGGGATGATTCAAAATTTTATTTTAGTAATGAATTCATCATTTGATTTAAGTTTTGGGTCATCCTCTTATGTGAAAAAATACTTTTGTCAGACCTCATAGATGATTAAGCCCAAGTTTTTTATTTGTTGATTGTTTAGTGACTAACTGAACATCATATTTGTGTTTTTATGAGGTGAGTATCTTGCAAATTAAAAATTAAACATCCCATCTCCTTCTGTTTAGGAAATATTCTCATATTATCATATCAATTATCATGTTCCTTCAGCAACGTTAGACATTGGCATTATCTACCGTTGCTGGATTGACGGGGTTTTCTCGTCATTAACAACTAATAACCTTGTTTTAAAAACACTACGTCACATTCAATTTATGACCGTTGAGAGTCAATTATCACAAGGTAAATTTGCTACAAGAAATCTGACGTCTGGTCATTCGAAAGTTTTCCCGCAATAATTTGTTACAAGGAATATAACTGGTCAAACAATAATCGTTCGACCAATCAAAATTAATGACGAGAAAGCAACGGATTAATGTAATGAAATGAAATGATAGCCGTTGTTAAAGGAACATGATCAATTATAAGAATGCATTAGATTTGATTATGGGCCTTATTCTCGAAGTCGAAAACTTAACTCCAGATAAAATCCAGGTAAAGTCATAAAGGTGTGTGCTGCCTTTAAATACTACCTTTCATAAAACAAACAAACTTATTACAAATAACATTTGTTACAAGTTCATGTGTTTCTAAATTGGGTCAGTATTCTGATGTTTAAAGCAAATTGATCATAAAGATTTTTTTCTGTCCAGACACTTCTATGTGCACCATTCCAATTTACCAGAATCTGTTATATATACTTTTTTTTGGAATGACAATAAAGTCAGATGGAGAATGGAAATGGTAAAATTAAAGCAGAAAGTGTCCCTATTAGACTAAAAAAGCTAAATAATCTCTTTTTTCACTTTAATGAAGAGATATGCCAAGTTTAATACTATGCCTTCATAGAAGGTTTTCCAGTTTTCCAGACAGCAATTAAAATCAATGCTAGAATTAAAGTTTAGAATTATAATTTTCAATATTACTGCAACAAATTGCATTGTACTATTTGGAAAACTGGAATTGTAAGTGACTTGACATGATAGTAAAGTATTAAGCTTGTCCCTGAACTAAAATCTTCTATTAAAGTAGATATATAGAAAGTAGTGAAGTATATTTTTGATTTTAGATGATGTACCAGTGGGTAATGAAAATGGTAATAAAGTTAATGATAGTTCATTACAATATCCATGTAGTCTATATATCGTAAACCATCACATATATATTTATTTCAGTCTGCTTGTCAACTTGATATTGTTCACCTTGTTAGAGTCTAGTCGCTAGTTAGATATTGGTCAGCTTTATATCAACTATTTCAAATAAAAGATAATAGTTCCTATCTCAAGATAATAGTTCTAAAATTACATAGTTAATTATAGGCTAGATAGTTTAGATAAAAATTGAATATATCAGAACTCTTGACTCCTTTAATTTTTTTTTTAAAAAGTATTTAATATCATTCATCATTTATATAAGCTCTAATATCTTATAATATCATTGAAAATATAAAATATGTTGTGAAATATAAAAAGCATTTATCATTTATAAGATATCATTATATAAGGCATTGTATAAATTCCTAATATCCAGTTGTACCTACATACCAATGTCATCTATCAATTCAATATAAGCATCATAATGCATGTATTTGTTGTTGACTGATGACACCCTGCTCTCCCTTGCTATAGAGGTCCTGCCCCTAACCTATATATACATACAAACACACTTCTGATAGGCTTCTAACTTAGAAAATCTAAACTTAAATGCTTTAGAATCAAAGAGAGCCACAAAAATTATTGCTTATTTTCATGATGCATATTATTTATTTGTTTAAAGATGGGTTATCTTTTTTCAGATCAAATTAATCAAAATATTTCTGTGTTTCTAACAAATCTTTATCAAATATCTTATTTTATATAGTTAAGAGTTTTAACCCACCATAAATATCCATTCAGTTCATATCCAGGTACAGTCTGGATAAACAAAAAATAAACTTATTGACCTTCCTGATAGGCCACTCAGCCAGTAATTCTCTTCTTTTTTAACCAAATGAGTTTATTATACATTTATTAATGAAATTAAAGAAACCCATCTTTAAGATTTGAATAACATTTAGAAATGAGAAGCAGTATATCACAAACACAAGACAAATATAATGGAATAAACACACTTCTTTTATTATTTGATGACATCACTTGTCAATATGTTATATAATCAACTTAAAGGGATTGTAAAGTGATTTTCTAAATTTGTATGTGTATCTGGGACACGAATAGCATCAATTTGCACCATTCCTATTTCCATTCCAACGTCTGTGGTTCTTGCAATACCACTAAAATTAACGCTTTTTATGACATCCCTGACAGTGATCTGCATAGATATCAATAGTATCTTCCGGTAGATCATTGTCAGTGACATCATAAAATGCGTTAGTTTTTGTGGAATTGTTAGAACCACAGACGCCAGACTGGAAATTAGATTGGCACAAATTTATGCTATCAATGTCCCCGAAAATCATTTAACAATCCCTTTAATGATTTAATTTTATGAAAGAAGTGTGTATATTATCTTGTGTATGTGATATTTTATTTGTGTTTAGAAACTATTAAACTATAAATTTTATGAGAACCTATCAAAAGTATGGTACATTAAATAGTATGTCAGCCCCAAAACCTAAAACAGTTAATAAGCAAAAGAAATTTGTTGATTAATATCATCAATTCTATTGAAAAAAAGGAAAATTTTATTCAATAGACTATATAAACATTGTTTTTTTATCATAAAACTAGGAATTTGTTTACTTATACCAACTTATGAATAATATATAGATTATGATTCATGACCATGAAATATTATTATTATTATTATTGTTGTTGTTTTTCAAGGTACATTTGGCCCAAACCCAATAAAGCTCACCTTTATTCACAACAAGAATGAAACGAAATCACGATATTTACACTCTATATCAAGCGATTTGTCAAGTTTAACGGCCCTCTCGGAACCTTTACGTTAGTATTCAATTCTTTCAAGCATGTTTCAAGCATTTCTCTTCTCTCCATTTTTAGTTCTTCCTCACAGATTGAATAGATTTTACTCTTACTGCATTTGGTTAAGAAATCTTTCAGAAAAATAATGACGATCGTTTTCTGAAAGATATTTTTTAATTCTGAATCAAATCAGTTGATCACACACCTAATGTTGTAGTAACGTAGATGCTTTATTAATTTGACTTCCTATAATTAGTCTTTTTAATCTATATTTAAATCATCTTACATTACCAAATAATGTCTCTTGTCTTTTTATGGATGTGGTAATTTTATTATTATTTTTTAATTTTTAGTTGTTGTTGTTTTTGCTCTGATCTGAATGGGTGTTTTCATATTTATTTCTTAAAATATTTGATGTATATTTTTTGTTATTCTAAATCATTGAATATAAAATTAAAAATTACATTTGAAAGGTATGTCGCCATCTGTTAAACTAATGGTACATAAGTCTGAGAAACAAGAATTGTTATTCTAAGCTGCTTGAGACTTCAAATTCATTTGTATCCATGATTATGCATATTTGATAGTTAAACATATGAATTGTCTTTCAGTGAGACTATACTATGGATTGTAATTGAAAATTCGAATTTGAAGTATATTTGAAGGAATTATGCGATTTTTGCACATTTTCAAAAGAACTAAGGACTGTGCTCATTTTTAAGAAAATACCAACAGATCCCTTTAAAGTATTAGAAATAAACAATTCTTAATCAATAAAAAATGGCCTGATAAATTTTGGTTGTGAAATGTTTTTACAGGACAAAAAGCATGTTTACATCAAGATAAGACAACCATCTATTCCTTTACATTATGTTTGATATTATGTTGAAAACATTGTCAAAGGAAGCTGTCAAAATTTGATATCTCTACTGATTTTACATCTCTCTGTATTCCTATAACATGTTATTTAAGAGGGTAGCCAGTTAGAACGGTAACACGTTAAAACGGTAACAAAAAAATAAAGTTGAAACGGTAACAAACCTGTTAAAACGGTAACACATATAAGGTTATAACGGTAACAGTTCTGTAAAAACGGTAACAAAATATTTTTGGTAAAACGGTAACAGAATAAAGATTTATTCCTCTGAAATATTCAAAATGTCAAGGTCATGCGAGTAAAAAAATATATGGTATCAAATCGGCAAAATTTGATGTGGTCTTATTTTCACCAGAAAAGTCGTTTTTGGTTGTTTTGTTTTTTTTATTAAGAAATGAAACTAAACCAATTAATGATTAAGAGGTTGTGTGAATATAAACAATGAGAGAACGTTAATTTGTCACACCTTAGATTAATTTCCTCAGGAGGGCTTGGATTCAATATAGAAACAAAGGCGGCAATCAAGGTTGATTGTTACTATAAATAGAATCAAAGTGCTGACATAGAATACTAGCAGACGACATAATGCAGATTTAGTATCTGAATTCATAATGCAATGATCAAAATGAGGTTCAAATAGATCTATTTTGATTACGTGACAATATCTTTGCTTTTGAAAAACTCAAACTTTATCGGTCCACTAAATTTATCGACTAGATTTGCCTTTTGTCAATCGAGATTCATACGCGTGCGACCTTGAGTCAAGGTCATCACGGGAAGATAAAATATAAATAACATCCATATAAAAAAAATGAATTTTACTAATTTATAAAGACAATATAGGATTCTCAAAAACATTTTGAGGATAATATAACAATTCATTCAAATATAATTTAAGAGGCATGTTCTATTGATATAGCTGTTATTGGTAGAAACAACTCTTTCACTGTGAAACATTATTAAAGGGATTGCAATGTTCCTTTCGCAACAGTATACACTCTCAATGATCTTACCGTTGCTTTCACAACACATTATGCTGATCACTACACGATGAGCTCTCAAATTGAAACTTGTCAGAAAGATACCAATATGTGTCTTACATAGTCACTTCAAATTTCAGCTAATAAAGTTTCAAAGTTTTGAGTGGGTAATTTGTCTTGATAATAGGCAAATGGAAGGCTGATATTTTCCTATAAAAATGTGATTGAAGGACTGTGATTGATGAAAAGTATGGTGAGACTATCGTGTTCATGGAGCAACGGTAGATCAGTAAGATCGCATACTGCTGCTAAAGCAACATGGCGTATCAAGGAAAGTGATAGCTAAGAAGTTTTTTGCACTCCCTTGAAGGAAGTAAATTTGAAAGAGATTGACTGTTTTTGTCTTATACTTTTTGATACTTATCATATAGTTAATGATGTTGTTTCCGACATAACAATAACACACGACAAAAACTCTTGACAAAAGTAAATTAGATGAAAAGAATATTAGATTATATATTGAATTGACATATTTTGTTAAAAAACTAAGAATCTTCCAGCCTGTTTCAATACAATCAATGGAGTTGTTATAAAATTGATAACCTTATGGATTTCATTTAAATAAGATTGACACACATATCAAAACCTTGCTCTGCTTAAGGGGACAGTCTAAAAAAAATTTTAGGTCAAAAATTTTTTTTGCTCAAATTTGTGAAAACTTTACACCAAAATCTGTAACTATGGGGGTCCATTGTAAAGATTTTAAAGAAAATGGGCAGAAAATAAGTTGGACCTCTTGGAGGTATTTATTACACAAGTTTCTTGACTAAAAAGGCATTAATACACTAAGGAATTTCTTTAAACACAATCATTTTGGTAATTTACAGTAAATTTATTACATTATAATGTCTATTTAAAATATTTTCTTTTTTATGAACCATTTTTCTTTAAACTACAGCTTTTTAACCATTAATACTGAAGGTATTGCTTGTTTTGTAGGAATTTGGTGTAACCATCTCAGATTAACAGCAAATTACTTCACTGCTTTGTTTCCTCTTTCTTAGGATTTTAGGTTCTGATTTTTGGATTGAAATTAAAGGGATTGTAAAGAGGTTTTTTGATTTGCACTGGCATAATTTCAATTATCAATCAGACATATGCATTTCAACTTAAATGACTGTGCAGTCAAATTGCTGGAAACATTGGAACTTGGAATGGTGCAAATTGATACTATCATTGCCCCAGATGCACATTTCAGAAAACCACTTTACAATCCCTCCTGTTCTCATTTACCCAATAGGTGCAGAATAGTAGGAAGAATCTCTTTAAAGGGATATGTTCACTAATCTTTCGACCCCTAAAAATTAGTCTCAGAACCTGGAATTTTTTAGCTAATCTAATCAGTTATAATGTTTCAAAGTTTCACTTGAAATTTAAGCCTTCAAATCCCTGTGTATCCATACAAATCAGTGTTTGAAAGTAAAAAAAACGACTCATCGTTTACTCGTTATATACAGAAAATGAAATGTTGCGATTTTACGGCAGTTCCAGTAAATTTGAAGGCTATTTACATCAATTCAAGGCCCAATTCGATCCTTTAAAATGCTGAACATTTCCCTTTAAATTGAATCCATAATTCATTAGTTTTTGAAGGAAGAACAGAATTCAGTCATGATTTTTTATTGCTGATGACTTGTATTTTTGCTGCCAGAAATCTCATGATTCAGATTTGCCTGGTTGATTTGTGACATGTAATTTGTTTTCAAATCTTGTGTTGATCTGAAGAAAAATAAAACTCAGGATTTCTTATTATTCATAATACATTGGTGAAATTGATGACATTTTAATACTAAAATGATGAAATTGTTGTTTTATTCTAGACTATTTGTCAGATGAATATGGCAAGTTTATTTATGATATATTTGCACATAGTTTTTATTTTCCCACAACTGTGTCTGTGGATGTATATTATGGGAACCCATGTCTGTCGAAACTCTCTAGTCTACCCATTTGCATATATATAACTTTAGTATAGGGCCTACATCCATGTTGGAATAAAAAAAAATCAAAACGGGTTTCAAATTTGGGTGTTTCAATGCATTTTCTTGAAACTTAGTCAAATTAACTCACTTAGAGGTATCTGGTTGTGTTCTAATATTTTTTCTAGAAATCAAACAACTAATTTTCTAACAATCCAATTGTCGATTTACATTATTATGTTATATCTCATATTCTTAATTTCTATTCCTGAAAATTTCACAACTCAATAAGACTTGATCATGAAAAACTTAGAGACCAATTTTTTTAATTTTCTTATAAAATGAAATCCAAATTATAAGACCAAATTTATTCATATGTTGTATAATTGATGTCATGTTTTATAACACTTTTATAATCTGATAAAACAACTTTTATATTGTTTAAACTGGGTGTGATAATCATTTTTTCAATGTTGCTTAAATAGTGTTAACAATTAACTTATATTAACAATTTTAGTTAGGCTGTAGGGTTGTATACAATCTGATTTAAATTAGATAACATTTCGTTTCGGTTATTTTTTGATTGTCGACTCCATGTAATCTAACCACTTATATAAGGCGAGCATCTTCTGGTGACGAATATTTCAGCCAATCAAAAACTACCTTCAAGATCGCGGGTTTGTGCATTGATATGCATTGTGGGAAGACAAAACAGAAAGTAAAGTGACACAGCAGTCTAAATTATGACGTAATACAAAATATTCAAATATAAACGTTGTTCTGATTGGCGGAGGGGTGACATGTGCTATAAATATAGCTTATTCGTCACCAGAAGATGCTCGCCTTGGGTTAGATTACATGGAGTCGACACTCAAAAAATAACAGAAATGAAATGTAATCTAATTTTAATTAGATTGGGTTGTATAGGGTTCAATTCAGTTTATGTCTTCTATATCCCATAATACTAATAATATTCATTCATGAAATAAATTGAATTACTGAATGATAATGATATGAATATAGGGGATGAATAAGTTCATTGAGGCTGCTAGTTGTAAAATGTTTATCGCTGAAAATGATTTCAAAGCATCATACATGCTGTGCAGGAAATGCTTTGCATAATTAATGCTTATTCAATATTTTAATATAATTTAGAGTAAAGCTAGCATGTATTTTACTAATCAACTAAATAATGAGTGTTATATGAAATAACATTTAATTATAGAAATACTTTATAAAGCAGGGTGAGATAGTTTTACAAACTTACAGACATGAATTAGTATATTTTTAAGGAATGATTCTTTTTTATGAAGTAATGTCTATTTTGTGGGGTAGAAACATTGGTTGCAAAATTTCAAGCTTTTAACTCAATTCTCATATTTTATGGAAATTTTCTCTATTTTTGTGGATATTTCATTTCATTTTTGTATTGGTCATTTCATTAAATATGATTTTATTAGATATACATGTATTTAGGGTCAGGATATTAAATATTTAATTCTATATTATCAGTGACAGTAATCAGTATTATTTATAGATTCACCTGTAAGCCATTTGATTTGTGTTCATAATACGAACTCGATCGTCATGAGATTTTCATATCATTTCAAATATATTATTTGATTGACATTATCGTATTGATCTGTTTATTCCAATATATTCACCGTAGAGAAATTTAATTTCAGCTTTTATACAGAGACATTATCAAACAGTTCATCTACCTATAGCATCAGATAGACATCGTCATTCCTGTTCTAGTTTGTTCTATCTTAATACTAATGCGCTGAAAGGTAAATAAATAAGGTTTAGGTATAAATTGACAGGACATCTGTTTGTTAGAGTGTCTAAATGATTTACTGTGAGATATTATCATCTTTTCTTGCATTATCATGCGCAATTGCAAGTGTAAAGTAGAACAAAAACCCACACCAGATCTGAAACCATTTGAAACTTCCCAAACGTAGGCTGTGATGTTGTGATCTCCAGTCTTGCATGTGGATATACATGTTGTCAGTAGTAATTGTCCTTATTGTCTGAAAAAAACTCCTGAAAGCTTAATCGCATATAATATATTAGATGATCATTCTGAAAACTTTCCAATTTCTGGTTTGACCAATCACATCAATCCCTTATGAAATTCAAATCGAGATTGATTTTGATTGGTTGCACTAGGATTTTGAAGCTTTTCCTTAATTTCCTGTAAGATCTATTTGATGTTGTTCAACAGTCATCTAAAAGAGCTTCCTTCATAATGTTAGTTTCTTGAATTCTTGATTAATTTCATGATTTCTTGAAGTTTCACGAAATGTTATGTAAACCTTCTTTTTAAAGCCTACAATAAATGTTGCATTGACCTCTGACCTCTAACCTCTAAAGTTCAGTTGCCCTGCAGTAAAAATTGTTGGGTGTTGAATGATAAATTAGATCCACCCGAACAGATTCTTTTCCTGAGTTTGTGTGAAAATAAACCAAAACCCAACCCAAACCAATAAATTGTTTCTATTTCAGCATTTGAAGGTTTCAACATGGTACCATCAATACGGCCATTAGAAACTTTACACAATTCTTTAACATTAAAAGTTGTAGATGATTTCCTAGCTAAAACAACTAATAGTAAATTTCAAACACCAATAGCATCACCACCATATAATAATGTTGTTTCTCCATGTAACAAACAAAGAACAAGTCTTCCTCTTATAGTTCCTAACAGAGGTAATATTTTCTATTATATTCTTTGGCTCACATGGATCCTGTCTACTGGCTGGCAATACCCATACAACTGTGTATAACTTTCACATACTGGTCATATATATATAGCAGAATTTTACAGGTGGTCCTTGGACTAGCCCCTGGTTTTTCAACTGGTTTTCTCAAGTTTCCCAGTTGAGGCACGAGGAAAAATCTATGTCCCTTGAATTATCAGCATAAGTCATCTGAAACATGCAATTTTGAAGCATGATAAAGTCACAGCAGTTTGCTTTTTAATACATTGCTGGCAGTGGACATTGAATGCATATTCAATAATATACAATATTAAAAATTTTTGTAGACCTATAACTCAATTTGTGTCCCCGGGAAAATGTCCAAATGTCCCCGATCTGGAACATGTCCCCTAAGTTGAAAACCCAGGGTCCAGCCTCTTGCCAATGGTCTTGACTGATTTTTTTTTTCATTTTTTTTTTTTGCAGTTGTCCACAGTTTACCATCATCATGTAGTTCTAGTGGTGGACCATCTTCACCAACCTCAGCTTCTACACCAGTAGACATCATCCAGAAACTCAAAATGTTCATGGTGGAATCACAAGAGTATATGAAATATGACTGTGATACTGATTCTAGTTGTTCTTCTCAATACAAAACAGACCCGAATTCTGTATCAGACTCAAACACTGAAGGATTTGACTTCTCTACCAATGCAGTGATTCATGTACAAAATTCGGGAAATTCTGATGATTCTGAATCAGTTCCTGTACAAGAGACAACATATACTAATGATAGATTTACTGTGACTTGTATTGAACCTGAACCTTCAGTTGTTACTGCCAAACCTCCTTCCTCTCACTCTACTACTACGTCTACTAGTACAGCTGTTGAACAAGATGACTCTCAAGCTGATAGTGATACCACTGACTCAGTCACAATGATTGACTCTTTAACTAATGATATGGACTCCAGATCACTTTCTGGTATACCACCTATTGTGGATAGCATGGAAGATTCAGTTCACAATGAGAACAAATCATAAAGGGTTATCGAGCATGAGAATTAAAAAAGATCTGGTATACCACCTCAAAATAAAAATAAATGATGAAGGGTTATTGAGCATGAGAATTAAAAAAGATCTGGTATACCACCTCAAAATGAAATAAAATGATAAAGAGCTCTTGAACATGAGAATGAAAAAAGATCTGGTATACCACCTCAAAATGAAATAAAATGATAAAGAGCTCTTGAACATGAGAATGAAAAAAGATCTGGTATACCACCTCAAAATGAAATAAAATGATAAAGAGCTCTTGAACATGAGAATGAAAACAAAATTGGTATACCACCTCAAAATGAAAATAAATGATGAAGAGTTAATGAGCATGAGAATTAAAAAAGATCTGGTATACCACCTCAAAATGAAATAAAATGATAAAGAGCTCTTGAACATGAGAATGAAAAAAGATCTGGTATACCACCTCAAAATGAAATAAAATGATAAAGAGCTCTTGAACATGAGAATGAAAACAAAATTGGTATACCACCTCAAAATGAAAATAAATGATGAAGAGTTAATGAGCATGAGAATTAAAAAAGATCTGGTATACCACCTCAAAATGAAATAAAATGATAAAGAGCTCTTGAACATGAGAATGAAAAAAGATCTGGTATACCACCTCAAAATGAAATAAAATGATAAAGAGCTCTTGAACATGAGAATGAAAAAAAATTTGGTATACCACCTCAAAATAAAAATAAATGAGAATTAAAAAAGATCTGGTATACCACCTCAAAATAAAAATAAATGATGAAGAGTTAATGAGCATGAGAATAAACAAAGATCTTCATATATTTTTCATTGGAAAATCTGTGATTGTCTTTTTACAGTAATTAATTACAACATGTTGACATCAGTTTTAAGCGAATGGGATACATTAAATATTAACATGTTTGACTCGAAAGAAATTAACTAATGGAAACTGCGAGGGAAGTGATTCTTTTATAATTGTGTATAATAAACCTCTCAGATTAACATAGTTATCATTGTAAATAGCTGTAAGTGACAATTTTTTCAGTAAAGAAATTCCCTGTGATTTTTAAGAATTTTAAATGATGGTAGCTTGATGGAAACTTGTGTGCTTAATAGCAAATTTTTAAATTTATGACGTATGAATGTATAGAAGAGGGTGTGGCAGTTTAGTAAAATTTAGTATGATTGACCACAGGGACCAGTAACAAATGCCTACTGTTTGATTGACATGATAAGCCACACCTTTATCATGTGGTGATCAACTTACCCCTCAACCCATTAGTGAACTCTTCTGCACGTGCACGCTTCCAATCAATATTATACAGGGTTACACATCTGGAGGAGTTCATTTACAAGGTGGAAGGACAATTTTTATAGAAATTGATTTAATAAAAACATGAATCAAGGCCTCCATTAAAGTAATTCCACGCTGTGCAATGTGTTGGATAAATTGTTATGCATGCTTGATATTCTGAATATTTTTATAACTTGAATTATTTTGATGAAAACCTGATTTAAAAGATATTTATATAAATGAGTTTGAATTATAAAATATATATTATCATGTCAGTTATTGTTAAAGAGTATAATTATATGTTTGTTTGCAATATGTTATGATTGAGAAAAAAAATTGAAAGATATTGAAGTCTTTTTTCTTATTCGCGCATTAATTGAACACAATGTATATCGTTAATTCATTGGCAGATTCCCGATATCTAAAGCTGTATGGAGATTCACGTCTGTACAGATCCTGATGACAACAAAGTTCAAGATTATTTGCATTTTTATGAAATTGAGTTTCATTCTTGTCACAAATAATCATCATTGTTCTAATCAAAGTTCTCTGTAGCTTTTTTTGTGAGGGGGTGGGGGCGTGCCATACAGCTGAGGCAGACTCGTTTACTCTTCTGAAAACAATAAAAAGAAAGCGTTGGACCAATATCGCTTCGTTCTGTAGATAAGTTATTCACGGCATTAGTACTATTTTCATTGGATTGTTGATGAAGCGCCTATATCTAAATTAGAATCCATAGCAACATAATATATAATCAATTTATACGTACCAGAGTTTGTGAGCAAAAAATCGGGCTGGGTTACGTAATGGCTGCTGCCGTAGTACCACAATTTACTTGTTGGTGTTCTTTATTGTGAACTGTAATTCTAAATTGATTCATTCACATGGTATGAAATTAGAAGTATTCGAACACATATTGATGAAGTATGGATCGCTTCATTAAAATCTACTCCAATTACTACATCCTGTTTATCATTCATTAAACTGTTCTAGAAATTTACCGTAGAAAAGTTCAGACTCGGGCAAATGTAAATTAAACAACTGTGTCAGTTAATGTCATAGAAACCAATTCATATTTTATTTCAGCATAAATAAAACTTGATAATAATAACTTTATTTTGGAAACACATTTAGACAAAATAATTAATAATACGTCTTACTAAATTACACATTACACTCTTCAAAGTAACATGAAGAATAAAACACATTAAAACATTTATGAGAGTCATTGATTACATAAAAAGTAATAAAATGTGCGGACGTTGGTTTTTTTTTTTAAGTTGGCAATAGAAGTTCCTGACGAAATTTAAGTGAAAAATATAACTTGTCTTTCATCGGATAGTCAATTTAATCTTATTCATAATAAAACTGTATGAGGTTCTGATATTAAATGCCAGAATCCGAATTTAGAGTCAACTTTAGAAAAATCAATAATCGAAACTATTACATCAGAAACTTTAACAAATCAATTGATTATCTTACAAACTGCACTACGAGGCCCCTTTTTTAATTTAAATCGACCTAGAATCTTTGTTATCAGTACTGTTTAGGATACAAACAAACTCTTTTATGTTTTTCTTATTTCGTTACTGAATGATTTGCCAATGATAAAAAGATCAAATGAAATTCCTTTATAGATGACAGTTCATATTAAGATTAAGCTTTTAGAAATTACATTTGATTTCATGAGTTATAATTTCTAGTTGTAGTTTTCTAGTTTCTAAAGACTGTTCAATGTAATCAATATTTATCCATTCTTTTTCAAAAAAAGTTTCTTTAGGCCTTTGGTATACACATTCACTGGAAACAGAAAAGAGTCTTTAATCATACGAACGGGACAATAAACCGAGGCTAAGTGTGCCATAAGATCCCTCGACAGTTGGAAATCGAAAACAAAAATTGCGCGGTGTTTGCCCGTCTTCATTTTCCCAACAGGTGCAAAGTAGTAGGACGTAAAACTCCATTTCATTTCATTAGATACAGGCGATCTTGGACACTCCAGACACCTAATTAAGGAAAGTATTGTATATTTTAATATTGCATTGTCAAGATTACAACTTAATCATGATATAATACACACGGGAATTGAAAGGTCTAGTTAGGTTACTGTCTACAGGGTTATCATTAAATATTGTAATTATCTAGCAATAGGATTTTCTATTTCATACGCCCACATTCAAATGATTAGTTCTTTCTTTGTCCTAGCCAATGTTCTTGCGTAGAGCAAAATATGTCCATCACCTGATTGTTTAGATATAATGATAGTTAAAACTGAATTTGGCCAGGTTGTATCAAAATTTATCAAACATGCAAGACGGTAAAACAATTTGAAAATGTTCGGTAAATTTTGTAAATAAAAAGCCCGTTCTTTACATTATTCTCAAAACTACATTAAGTAAACATTCGTTGCACGTACAACAGAGAAAAAATTTAATTTGTTTTATTCTGGCGTTTACACATGCAATTTACATATCATGTTTGACAAAATAACTTTCCTTAATTGTCTGAGAGGTGTTCTGTTTTAATTCATTAAAATTAGGTTATCAAGAAAAATGGTAGGGCATCATGAATTTCTGATAATATGTTCCGTTTTAAAGATAGTCATAAATATCTACAACCACAACTCCATCATTCAGATTGTTCAGTAGCCGAGGTCTGGTGTCTCTATATTGATAAGGTTTCTAATATGTGAAATACAATAATTATTATTCACAGCACGTTACACAATTACACGTTTTAAGGGTTTGAGATTACCAATCCCTTTCATATAAACTAGAAATAACTTCCATCTTAATATAAAAAGCTGTGAATACGATTCTCAACGCCAACGTATATCTGATCTTTCATGAACCAGATTCGTTCATGATTTATCATCGTATATGATTTCGTATATTTATGAGCTGCCCATCGCACTTAAATTTATGCGTTCAGACATTCAGACTGTTTCCATTCTTTAATATAGTAAATGTGTCTGGCTGAAATGATATTCTTTAGTCTCAGATTGGTTCGATGGAAACTTGGTCTCCGATTTAAAGGTTGGTTGGTTTGTAGATGACAAGTTAACGTTCACTTCCATGCAGCTGATGCTGATATCGCAAACTAGGTAGTTGTTGGTGGTCGTATGTCAGGATGATACTACATGTATAATGTTGGTTTCGTAATTATGAAAATTCGTAATATCTGGTCGGGTCGAATGACATGACGATTCACCGATTTAAAGATAGCACAAAGCTAAATATACTAACAATGTTGAAACTCAAATATACACACATAGTATATCCATAAAATATATTATATAAGTGTTTTAATGTAATCTTCCTACTTCTATATGTCTTATAAACATTATATTTACAACATATCTGCCTAAACATTAAAAAAATGAAATATCTCAAACGTTGAAACCAATGTTATAATTTGGTACTTGTGTGAACAATAAGGTACTCATTCGTAAACCAAACATAGTATAGCAACGCGCCTATCGTGGAATTTGAGTTTTGTAATAAAATTTGAATCTGGGAAAATAGTGATTGAAATTCATGTAAAACAAATATGTAACTTGGAACGGCACCTTTAATCTTAGATCCTAGATAAATGTTATTTCATTTTAATGGTCGTATATATATATATAATTTGTATGGTAAGCATCCTCCTAGAGCCTTAATTGGATGATCATTTATCTAATGGCTGGTATCTTTTATTTAATCATCGAATTTCATATTTAATTAACACTTGAAATTCCTTGTAATAAAAATGTAACCAGTAATTAATAAGGAGACCCTATTGAAATGTCACAGATGAAAAATAACAATCAGGTATAGACTTGGTACTAATCGATAATGGAAGGAGTAGCTGTCAGAGTTATATTATTAGAGTTAAAGCACTAGCCGTGTATGTTAGACTGTCACCAACATCTGTATCGATACAGGCAAACTTCTGCCTTTTGTCCAGTAACAAGTTTCACGTGTAGGATGGACTTGAAAGTTCTGTATACGTTAATATGAAAATTTATCTATAGGGATTTATAACGAGCAGTTTTTAGTGGAAAATATTTGGATTTAGATTAATATATTTGAAACAAAGTGAAGTGCATGACTTGCCGCCAATATATTTACGGTGAAAGTTTTTATGTGACTTGTTCGGAAAATATTGTTCCTAGATAATTTCTTCCAATGAAAATAAATGTGGCATATAATAAGCTGGCAGATCAAAGAAGCAAAGCATATTAATATTTCAAGACAAAAATAATTGGCAATATGGCTTGCAGCTGTGATTAATAGGCAATTTAACTTTGGTGCTTTTTTTTCCAGTTTTTATCGAAGAATAATGTAAATGAATTATTAGCGGCGGTTTTCAATGGTGATATTTTCATTATTCTAAGTTTGAGTCTGTATTTAACTAGCGTAGTGTTTGTGTAGTTTTAAAATGGAGAAATGGATGTGTGTGTTGTTGATTAATCTAGTGTCGGAATTGTCTGTGTCGGGTGTAATTAAAGATCAACTGAATATTGCTGTAATTATACCCCAGGACGATTCACGTATGTTTTCTATCAAACATATAAAACCCGCCTTATCCTATACTTTAGAGTATATTAAAAATAACTCCATATTACCATCTATAGAAATACAAACATTATTCGCTGATTCTGGATGTTCGTCTAAAGATGCACCCATAGCAGCGTTTCAGTTTCATATGAACAATGACGTAGATGTATTTTTGGGTCCTGTGTGTGATTATAGTTTAGCCCCAGTAGCACGGTACTCTCCCTACTGGAACATCCCTGTTATATCACCAGGAGGATTCGCTCATGATTTCGGTGCCAATAAGACGGAGCCTGATTCAGAATACCCAGCTTTAACTCGAGTTGGTGTAACCTTTAATTCACTATCTATAACTATACTAGAAATTATAAAGCATTTTAAATGGAAACGGATTAAAATTATATATGATGGCAACTCGATGGAAGATATTGCCCCACGGTTCTGTTTTCTTGGAGCCGCTGCCTTCGTTGCTTATTGTAAGAAATATAATCTCGATCATGATTTCTATATGTACGTACCAACAGTACACAAGACGGAAGAGGTACTTAAAGAAAAAGTCGGCAATAAGTATTCTGGTAAGTAGCATTCAATATCAATCAGATGATCACTTCTAGCTATTATTATAGAAATCTTTGTATGCCCTGGGTTAGATCTTCTATTCCATTCCAATATTCTAGATTAGTTTGGTTTGTAAATCAAGGAAACAGTATTCGCGACAAAATAATTGGTCAAGCAGAACTTTTTGTTAACAATAAAAAGTCCATAAATTGTTTTCTCAGAGGAAATAATGTGATCCGGAATCAGTTTTACATGAGAATTTTAAATGAACATTCTAATAAAAGAATTCAATTACAATATATTTGATATTTTCTTTGAATTTCACTGAAATTTCATTAAATTGTTGCAATTTTTTATCATATAAATTGTGACGTATGATGTCAACGTGAAATGAAAGCAAGTTTTTTTGTTCTATCTTTGTGTACCTGTCATCTAATGAGGATAGACTGTTAACATGCAGTGGAATGAGAAAGATTTGCTAGGATATCCGTATTTGTTTCCTCTTATTGGATTTACGACTGTTGAGCACATCGGTGCGATGAGGTGCAAGGGATTGGTTTGGGGTGTTGCTGGTATAGAGTAGGCATGAACATGCTCAAAATTAAACCCTGGCCTAAGTACGTAGCCTGTAGCATATGTAAGTTTTCATCTATTTAAAACTGGTATGTTTAGTGGTGGGGATCTATCCGATTTCATGAATAAATGAAAGTGGGAAACCAAAAGTCCGTCCATTTGGAATATTAAATCCGCAATGAGCTAACCATTAGCTTATCTCAGATGTATAGTACCATGCAGATCGCTTACTACTTAACAATCTCAAGAATCTGTACATTAACTCTCACATCGGTACCACTTAATCACAATTCAAAACATTATATGCTCATTGTCACGTTCGTCTCAAGGCCAAATAGCCGAATTGATCGACAAATTCATACCCACTTGTCACCTTCTCACATAAAACACGTTATATATAGTCATGTTTGGCCAATATTGGCATCACACATGATTAGCTAAAATAATTATTGCCGACCATTTAAGCAGATAAATTGCCAATGAAGTACAGCGTTTGAGTATTAGATGATTGATATGTGTATCAGGCTCGATGAAAATTATATTAATTAAGAGGTGATTCAGAGATTGGCTATATAGTTTCTAGTGATTCCATTCCCATGGTTAATCTTATTAACCAAAATTCTCACCATTCAATAAAAGGTAATTAGTTTTGTAAGATAGAATGCCACGATAGAGCTAATAGATAAGGATGAGCAGCATATTTTTATGACATATCACAAGGTCATTTTGGTCCTATCTTTGGTAACAAGACCTGCATGTGAGTCGATCAAAATTATTAGTCTCCACAAATCTTATTAATAGTCTTTTCTAAGCCAGAGGATGTTTCTGTCTAATGGTTGCAGAATGGGCGATATTCACTAAAACATAGTATTGATTTCTGATTAACTGTCACAAATGAATTAATACAAAGATTATCTGAAATGCTTGTGCAATTTCATTCCTTGTAGGTTGGCAGAGACCTTCCTCTGCAGTACACGTCGACAAGGAATTTTGTCAAATGTCCCTCATTTCTTGTCAACAAATTCTGTTGGCTTCAGTTCTAACGACAAAGACTAACCTTTGGGTCTTCCCAGGGGCGTCCCGGCGTCCATATGGGGGAAGGGTCATTGGTTCAGTCGGGAAAAAATGCAAACTATTAATATTTTTTTAATTGCATATATATTGCTATTGTACTATATTTGTTTTGTCTTTTTTCACTGTACATCTTTATACTGTTTGTAATTACATGCTGTCCACAAAGGATTTATATGCATCTTATCTTATGGAATGCAATGTACTTCAGTCACGATTTTATATGGACGCCATATGGGGCTTCCAACGAAAGTTTGTGTCTCTGGTCACTATGACTTGCGTCCTTCAATCCTGGACACAAAATGCTTTGTGGCATCAGTCATTCAAAACATAGAAGTCGTGGAATTAGGCTTTGTAATCAACAGTCAACACATCTCATGTGCTGCTTTTTTAAAATTCAATCATGTCTGTCGCAGCAGAAAATCCATTTCAAACACCTTCTTGTTATTACCAGCCTAATGACTTGTAATTTGTTGTGTAATGTTTTACTAATCACCTAACCTTATCCATTTAATGTTCTTTTAGTTATTCTATGTTCACCGTTCTAAATAAGTGGTTCTGTGTATAGATCGACAATTTCATCTGACGTTGATCCCTATTTAATAGTTGAGACGATACACAGCTAATAACATTTGTAGACAATTTTCCAATCTTCTATCTAATGAAATTCAATGTCTCAGTCAATCTGAACTCTGTCATATTGTACAGTAATACGTTTAGAAATTGAATTATTATTTAATTTCATATGAAGTAATATATTACTGATGATGTATTATTGCGTCATGATGTTACTCTATGTGTATTCTAAGGATATAGTTAGAGGGGGTACAGGTGGGGATTGCTTCCTCAGAAAACAATCTGGTATCCCCAATTGCACCCCCTTCCCAACTTCAGGTTTTTCCCCAATTTTGTGTCAGAATCAATTGACTAATCAATTTCATTTTAGAGAATAAACTCTAAGGCCATTCAAGGGAGTCTTCCAACCCCGATTGTTTTCTCCCCATTTAACAGCCTGTTCCCAATTTGTAACCCCAGTTCTTGGTACCGCCACTGATAGCACAGTCGTCTTTCGTAGATATGTGTTTCCCATTGGCCACGAGCTCTCAAGCCTTATGACCTAATCTACTAACCAAAGAAATTTAAAACAGCAGGATTTAAATTCTATTTTATAAAAAATTTCATTCTGGCAATTTAGGTCAGCTCCCCGAAGAATTTTTTAATTTCAATATCTAATACTCAATCCACATTGCAATCGATTTCAATAATTAACTTTTAATGAAGTAAATAACTGCTCTCTTAATAACGTATTACGAGGCATTACAGTCCACCTAGTAAATCTAATTTCAACTCACCGAGATTTTGGTTTCGAAAGACTGACTTGACAGTAAGAAGTCTCTATCCTCTTTAGACAATTTCCTTACTTTACACAATTGACCAATTTTTCATTATTTTCTTTCTAAGCAAAGTTAATATAATCTCAATAAATACGGTTACATACTGGTCTTGATGTCTCCGTAGACTAACTATAGTCTTATTATTAGCTGGTCAATATAAGATTTTCTTGCAATGGTTTTTCTAAAAACTAGGATTATATTTTATTCTTAATTTTTTTCTAGAAGTTTATAAAATAATCATCTTAAAAATAACGGGTGAATTTTAAGACAAAAGTTTCAAATACATTTAAAATAGTTTAAAACAATGATCCTATCGGAGACCCCACCCCAACGAGATTGCATTCCGTTTTCAAATTTCCATTATCCTGAAAAAAAATTCCTTATGTGCAAAGCAACGTTGAGACATACCTACTTTTTTGACTCGTACCTGGACTCCACCAAATATTCGGTCAACAGTTTTTTCCCGCTATAAAAAAAAGAGTGCTTTGCTTAAAAGTTAGTATACATTTATAAGAATATTGAAAACGTAACTTAAAAAGCAAATTGATTTATTTTTTAACAGCTTTCAAATCCGTATAAATCAAGTATTTTTATTTTATTTTTTGTCTGTAGTTTCAAAATATTTCAACATAACCCATTATTTACGCGTGTTATGTTATGATCACATTAAAGAAGTCTTTTTTATTTCGCTGAGTCGTTGGTATTCAAAGAAATTTTTTCCATTTCAACAGCTGATGCTTCCCTTAACGACTCAATTATAGCTGAGAGAATTTTTTTCCAGTGCAAATTAGATTAAATTCGCTTGGGAGTCTTGAAAATTACTGATTTTAATCCAAACTTTCTAATTATTTTTTTATTATTATATGTTACATAAAACAACGCCCAATAAAGTTTTTGCTATGGAATTGGCAAAGTCAATGTAAATTAAAAACGAGAGAAAAAATCAAGAATTAACGTAAAATGTATCAAGATAGCAGATGATTATTTACTGTCTTCATATTGCACAGTATTATAAAATGAATGATATACATTCTTGTGTATGTAACATTTATGATACTGTCCGCTATATAGGACATTATAATATGTTCCATCCACCTATAACGACCAGCCAGGCCCGTAGGAAGCAATTTCATGTTGTGGGGGGGGGGGGGGGGGCACATTGTGCAAAAACTCAATCTCAAGTGTGGTGGTGCAGAATTCAAGGCTGCTCCTGCCTATATAAAACAATTTTGATTTTACTGGCCCTAACAACATACCAGTAATTTCTTGTTATATCTCCTGCCCCCTGTTCCTACGGGCCTGTCAGCGTGACATGTTTGCACAATGAGCAAATTAATTTGAATATTTTGACCAGTTTCCTCCCTTAACCATGCAATTTTGTTGAATTTGGCACCATTTATTAGACAATTTCGATTCTATCAACTACATTTTTATATCAGTATACATTCGATATACTATAGTATAGTAAAGCTTTATAAATGATAATATACCGATAATGACCGAACTCGTTGCTCCATCATATTTAAAATTTGATAATTTGTGTGGATATACATGTATAAGTACATTATTAGGTAACTGACCTAAAAAGTGATCAGATGTTTTTTACCTACAAAACCAACAACCATTAATAACACAAGCTACTGTCTCTTTAACCGATTTGTTATGTTAATTAAATACATTCTCATCAACTACAAATTGAACTAAAGCACACAGTTTTCCCTAGTTTCTTAACCAATCGTAATAACATTAAATGTCAGGTTCTGAAAGACATTTCCTGAAATTTTCCTCATCTATCAACTCATTTTCATATAATCTTCAATAAATCTTCATTCAAGACAAATCAATGTCTAAAAGAACAAGATAAATGGACTCTTTTTACATTTGACGAGTTGCAGTCTTTTTGTTTACATAATATTAATTTTGTTCAACCCCACTTATTGAAATGAATGAGAATGTTTCTTTAAGTAATCAGAGTTTTAGGTGACATTTTGTGACAGTTAAGATTTATTGTGTTTACAAAATGCAATATTCAAGAATTAAATGAAGCTATTTTTCTATTGACAAGACTCGATCACCCAGCAAGTGACGTTGTTCTGATAATGGCACCAATTTGAAACTTCATTAAAATGATATGTTTCAAATAGAAAAGGTACAAGCTTACATCTCCAAAGCACCTGTCATCACTTTTCTCTAGATTATCCAAGGGGTTGTAAAGAGGTTACATTCTGTGCCCATGGCTATTTTGGCGTCGGTTTGGACAATTCCAATTTCAGATGTCTGTGTTTCCTGTAAGTCCATGGCTGGAATACAGCCTACCCTATACGACGATACCATCGCTAAAGCTTCCAATGATGTCTATGTACCTTTGTAATTGTTGCATTATAAAGCGTTCAATTGTAGTTGAAATGGAATAGAATTGGAATGGTTAATATCTGATCTATTAATGTCCCCGGAAATATTAGAACTCCTTTCTGTGGTTTTGTAAGTAACGAAATGGAACTGTTTTTATACTATCAAGTCATGTTAATAGAAATATAGCGTGATAGTCAACCTGTATTCCTAGATACACTAGTATTAATTGATCATAGAGATACAACATGTAGAAATTAGGCACCAGATATCACCATTAAAGTTAAAACAATCTGTTAAATCTTACTGACTTGTCTTCTCCAATCTATACTTAATGTCGTTTATAGGAATATAATGCAATGAAGACGTGATGAAGTGCAGTTTTACGTTCAACCTTTCTGAACCTGGATTTGGGTTTATGATTGAAGACAGACAATGCCATGCAATGTGCAATGAAAGAAATTTTGCCATGGATTATTATTATTAGATTTTCAAATGCAGGGATCTAATACAGACACAGCCTGTTATAAACGGAACTCGGCTTATTGTCCCATCCAAACGACTAGGCGTTTTTTTCGATGCTAACCTGTTACACCGCATAATGTAATAATCACGCATAATGTAATAACTGTCGCATAATGTAATAAAAATTTCCGCATAATGTAATAATACGGCATAATGTAATAAAAATTACGTATAGTGTAATAAACTCTCTCAACGCATAATGTAATAACAATTTCCGGATAATGTAATAACGAAAAGCCAAAACACATAATGTAATACAAAATTTCCGCATAATGTAATAACCACTACGGAATAAGGTACACGCGAGATAAGGAATTTAGCAACCCGAATAAAGCCGAGAATACACAAGGTACGGTACCCGGTCCGGAAAAATGGTTGAAGCGAATCGTGTCCGCATCGTGTCCGGACCCGTACTCTGTGTGTTCGCTTCTTCTATTTTCTTCTGTATCGATTATCCCGGACCGGACACAGGACCGGGCACCGTACCTCGTGTATTCGCACCTTTAGACATAAAAAGTGTCAGTGTGGTCTGGCAGTCTGGCAACGAGTATCTTACACCCCTTGTTATGCATAAAATGAGGCAAAAGATTGAAGATTCACGAATATTTTATTACTTTTTAAAAGAACAGCAATTCTACAAAAATTCTCATATCTTTCATAAACAGCTCAAGCCGTAAAACCATCGAATGCAAGGAACAAAAGTAAATTGTTAGAAAAATACACGTATCCAAGTGTCATGGATTACATATCAAAATATATGAATATAATATACATATGAAACGAAAAAACTAAAGCATCTGAACCATGTTGGTGCCCTTTTGGTTAATCTGAAAAGTATAATTATAAAATTTATCAAAATAGTAAAAAAATAGTTTGAAATTTTCAATCATTTTCTCATAAGCAGCTCAATCTGTTATACCATCGAATGCAAGGAACAAAAGTAAATTGTTAGAAAAATACACGTATCCAAGTGTCATGGATTACTATATGTTTTCATATTTGATGTTAAGCGTCAACTTCTGGTGTTATAACTGTTTATATTTTCAAAGTTTATAAGTTTCAAAGACTTGTACATAAATGACCTTGACCTTCTGTTGGATGAAGGTCATTAACATAGGGTATAAGCTGATACGTTTATTTACCAGGTCTGATGACGACTTCCGGTTTCACATTCTTGAAAATACCACATATTAGCCTTCTACAAAACAATGTTTTTTGAAGTTGTCAACTTTTTGGCACTTGCTATTTTTGCTTAGCGTCAAGTTTTTTGCATATTCCTATAGTAAAGTCCCACTCTGTACCACTAGTGGTTCTAGTTTTTATTTTTTTGATAAATCTTATAAAATCATGCTTTTCGGGTTAGCCAAAATGGCACCAACGTGGTTATGATGCGTTATTCATATATTTTTTATATGTAATCCATGACACTTGGATACGTGTTTTTTTCTAACAATTTACTTTTGTTCCTTGTATTCGATGGTATAACGGCTTGAGCTGTTAATAAAAGATATACTGAAAACTATTGCAGAAATGCTCTTATAATGTGATAAAAATGTGTGTATATCTTTTATGCATAACAAGGGGTGTGTAAGATGCTCGTTGCCAGACTTCCAGATCACACTGACACTTTTTATGTTTTATTCGGGTTGCTAAATTCCATACCTCGCGTGTACCTGATTCCGTAGTGGTTATTACATTATGCGGAAATTTCGTATTACATTATGCGTTTTGGTATTTCGTTATTACATTATACGGAAATTTTTATTACATAATGCGTTGAGAGAGTTTATTACACTATACGTATTTTTTATTACATTATGTCGCATTATTACATTATACGAAAATTTTTATTACATTATGCGACAGTTGTTACATTATGGGTGATTATTACATTATGCGGTGTAACATAACCCCTCATACCTAGGCTACATCACTCACCGGGTTGAAAAATCTGGTGATATCTTGACTCATATCACTTATACATTGTCGCTCTCGTCGACTACATTATATAGGTCCTATCACTAATTCGTCGAGATAAAGAAATATAATTCAAATCATACAAAAATAAGAACTTGGATATCAGATGAAACCCCATGTTCCTTCAGCAACGTTAGACATTGGCATTATCTACCGTTGCTGGATTAACGGGGTTTTCTCGTCATTCACAACTAATAACCTCGTTTTAAAAACACTTCGTCACATTCAATTTATGACCGTTGAGACTCGATTATCACAAGGTAAATTTGCTACAAGAAATCTGACGTCTGGTCATTCGAAAGTTTTCCCGCAATAATTTGTTACAAGGAATATAACTGGTCGAACAATAATCGTTCGACCATCAAAATTAATGCCGAGAATGTCTTATCATGATGGCAACGGATTAATGTAATGAAATAAAATGATAGCCGTTGCTAACGGAACATGATGAAACCCCAGATGTCACAATGTATTAGCCTAAATGACACAAGAAGTTAATAATAAACTAATAATTACTAGATTCTCATAAATAAACATACTCATGCTTCGATAGTTTCATGTTTTCCTGAATCAAGACATCATGACATAAGCTGACTCTAAAAGGTCTGATTTTAATAAATCAAACGTAAATAATTCCACAGACAGAAAACAAATAAATTGTTTGAGATTAACACTACATGAATCATATTTATTTATTTTTTATGACCAAATAACTGAGATTTTATTATATAGAGTACAAAATAATGAACAAAGTATATACCGATTTAGAACAATTGATACGATTTGAATATCACGTCGATGTAGTATGATTTTGTGTTTAAAACATGATATCATATCATTACGATGTAGTTTGGTTTTGTGTTTAAAACATGATATTATATCATGTCGATCTAGTATGGTTTTGTGTTTCAAACATGATGATATATCATGTCAATGTAGTATGGTTTTGTGTTTCAAACATGATAATATATCATGTCGATGTAATATGATTTTGTGTTTCAAATGTGATGATATATCATGTCGATCTAGTATGGTTTTGTGTTTCAAACGTGATAATATATCATGTCAATGTAGTATGGTTTTGTGAATCAAACATGGTATTATATCATGTCGATGTAGTTTGGTTTTGTGTTTCAAACATGATATTATATCATGTCGATGTAGTTTGGTTTTGTGTTTAAAACATGATATTATATCATGTCGATCTAGTATGGTTTTGTGTTTCAAACATGATATTATATCATGTCGATGTACATGTAGTATGATTTTGAGTTTCAAACATGATAATATATCATGTCGATGTACATGTTGTATGATTTTGTGAATCAAACATGATAATATATCATGTCAATGTAGTATGGTTTTGTGAATCAAACATGGTAATATATCATGTCGATGTTATATGATTTTGTGTTTTAAATGTGATATTATATCATGTCGATATAGTATGATTTGGTGTTGCAAACATGATATCATATCATGTATATGTAGTATGATTTTGTGTTACATGATATCATATCATGTCGATGTAGTATGGTTTCGTGTTTCAAACATGATAATGTATCATGTCGATGTAGTATGGTTTTGTGTTTCAAACATGATAATATATCATGTCGATCTAGTATGATTTTATGTTTCAATCATGAGAATATATCATGTCGATGCAGTTAGAATTTGTGATGAAACATTATAATGTGTAATATGAATGTAGTTTGATTTTGGGATACGATATTGAACTTCCATTACGAAATACATTAGTCGAGGCCGTATGCTTGTGATTATTATATAGGATTATGCGATGTCGACACCGTATTTCGAACCACAAAGTAATCAATTGATAGTATTGTTGTGTCGTATTTCAGTACAGATTGGTGTCTATTGACTTCATACTTAACCCACTCTACTGGGGAATCAAACTCGAGATTGAATAGAGTTCAAGCCCGACTCTAGGGATCTCACCCTTGACATGGTCAATAAATTCTAACAAATTATGGGTGAAATGGTTTTAATTAAGACTATCGATATCTGTCTATAAAGTAAGAAGATAGAGAACTAAAGCATTGTCACTAAGATCTTGACTTCAGGAACAAAGCTATTCATCATAATACTGTTACTGCCAAGTTAGAATGGGATTCTGAATGTTTTATTCTCGTAGGGTTTCGAAAATTACAATAATCAGCACCCTAATGTTGTTACATACTTTTAGTCTTTCAAAATCTTAATACCAAGTTTTTAGGTGACAGATTCTACTTAAATTCAGAAACACTTGATGCTCTGATATCGTCATCAATATTATGATTATTTCAGTTATACTGGCACTGGCGCAATGACTACTTATGATGAAACGCAATTTAAGCTGTACGTGCATGGTACTTAATAATTTATTTGTACTTCACAAATTGTATCATAAAAAAGCACAGGTACATGTGGACAGGATAATATTTGAATGTTCGATGCGGATGCTGATATAGCAAACTAAGTAGTTGTTGGTAGTCGTAGTTGTTGGTAGTTGGATTGGTTCAATCGGAATGGCACTGTGCTGTTGGTTTGGTAATTTGAGAATTCGTAAGATCTGGTCGGGTCGAATGACATGGCAGTGAAACTCGGCCCTGAGTAGTGTGGCGTGAGTTACTAGGTCTATTTCATTCTTCCAAACTCGTTGTAATCATGGTTTTTCTTTTTGATGGTTCGAAATAGATTAAGAATGGACTAAAGCTGGATGCTTTGGTTAAAACTTTCAGAATAAGAAGGCTAGAAGACATATTTTTCTACAATTTGTCGTTTTAGAATTATTAGCAAGATATTTTTAGTTAAGACTTTCAGATAAAGTAAGAAACACATTCCTTCAGATTTTGTTCTATAGTTTTCATTTATTCGAGCAAAAACAGTTTCTAACCTACTAGAAAAATCAGACAGCTACTTTAACGGCATTAAAATCAGATGCATGTAAGTGAGGACAGTCTTATTCTACGGTATGTTTTTTTTATCGAATTGCAGGCACTTAATTCAGTTTTCTTTCGCTATTTGTGGTTAAGATTGTGTTATGTTTTTGTTTTTCAGTGGTGGTTATGTGTACATCATTAGACTCAGCAAGAGAATTAATGATTTCAGCAAGAAAACTTAACTTTGATAATGGAGAATATGTGTTTATTAATGTTGATTTATTCAGTGGGTATGTTACTTATTAACTTATTTTAAAAAATATTCAGTTTCGGTAAAAGTTGAAATATTGAAAGCATATTAGCTGCAGTGGAGGGAACTTTGTCGGTGTTTTAAAGACATCAAATTGGACTTATTTTTCATCAGAGTTGAACGAGAGGTTTTCTTACTCTTAAGAGTATCGGTGACACTTATATTAGCATCAATTTGAACCATTTTCAACAAGACGTCTGTGTTTCAATCAATTCCACTAAAACAAAACGCTTATGACTTCTAAAACACAAACGCTGCTAATTGCAACGTAAAAGAAATCTTCGTTTTAGCCAAAACCACAGACAAAAAAAATGGAATGGCACCAATTATTGATGCCATCACTAACTACCATAAAAAGAACCTCTTTACAATCCCTTTAAGCTAAAAACTGGAATCTGAAAAGGGGAAAATATTAACATGTAGGCCAAATACTTCCTGATCAGAATTAGCATCCTTTTTGTTTGAAACGATAAAATAAGCCTAATCAAGAATTGAATGTGATATTTTGATGGAAATACCATTTAAATATCCAATTACAGAAACAAAGATGAGTTTGGTCACGATTCAAGCAAGACACTGCTGTGAGATGTCTATAGGACTGGTCTCACACTAGAATAATGGTAAAACTAAATGATAATGAGGGCTACTTTCAATGTTAAATTATTAACTATACAAATGTTCTAATAGGTGATAATTGTGTCGTGGGCTGGCTGTTAACATTTTTCTCTTTCCAAAATTTAAACAAAGTGATTTTTTATTGTTTATAAGACATATAGAAGTAGGAAGATCAAGATTACATTAAAAACACTAAGTTATATGGATATACTACTTCTGCATTTATTACATACTACGTTTCGAAACACATACAGGTAACGTTATCAAGTAAAAATGTAAACTGTGTGTGTTTCGAAACGTAGTATGTAATAAATGCAGAAGTAGTATATCCATATATCTTAGTGTTTTTAAAGTGATTTTTGTTTTCGGAACGTTTTTATTATGCAATAGGCTTGTGTTTGACCTAATGAACGTTTATCTTTTAGCAATTGCATGATTATAAATGTTATTTCCGCAAATTAAGAACTATAAAAGTAAATGCCCAGAGATATAGCGTATATTATTTGATTATCGTCTATAATAGAACATCAGTAGAATAAATCAAAGTATTTGTGTTTCCCTGCTGACGAACCGATTAACGATACCAATTATTACCGTTTTAATTAAAGACAATATAGTCTTTATTAAATTCGCTGTGATTTAGGGAAGCACGCCAGACACATATTTATTATTTCAGAGAATACTTTGACATTTGATTTATAAACTTTGTGTGATCTCTGTTTGTTGATATTTTATATTTATTAGTTAGTCTACCTACACTAATACAACACTAAAATCTAACTGTTGTATCTGACTACATTGTGACAAATATAGTCAATTTTTCAATCTACCAGCTACACTAACACTACAGCTCACAGGTTCTGACGACCTAACGTTCAATTTTACTGATTTTTGATTTTAAGTCTGAAAAGTGAAGTTTTACGTCCTACTTTTCTGAGGTTACATTTAAGCTGATTCTACCAGTGTTCCCAACATATTTTTCTTGAAAACCTCTTTCTTTTCCATTCCTTTAGTATTTGTTTCAATATATCTGTTTATTTTCCAGTAAGGAACAAAGTGAACGACCATGGTATAGACAAAATGATACACATGAGAGGAATGAAGAAGCACGAAAGGCGTTTGAGATTTTGATGACTGTCAGACTGAGGGAACCGACGTCCAAGGAATATGTAAAGTTTTCACAGGCGGTTCAACAAAAAACATCACAGATTTATCCTCATTTTACTAATATTAACCACGGGGTTAGTCTCTTTTTTTAATGTGTCTTTACAACCCACTCTTTACCCGCTTTGTCAAATGTAGAGCATTTAACAAAATAGTTTTCTTCATACAGATACAATTTTCTACTTTTCCAGACTGAGACTTCGGTCGATTCCAGTCGACTGGCGATTCAAAAATTGGTGAAGTTGAGTGTAAAGCGCATATCGACTAGCAAAAACGTTGATCGCCTGGATGGTCGCAGATAATGACTGTTCGACGTATAGATTCAATTTTTTTTTTAAGAACATCGGCAACAAACGGCAACGGTCTAAAATCCTGCGATTGATCAGATTTTCTCAGATGCCACTATATTTGAAAAATCTTAAACCGTTAAAAATTCAATTGCATTCAGATTATGCAAGTCGCAGTTACTCTTGTATTATATGATGATGAATTTTCTGGAAGCTGTAACAAAATAGTTTGACATTCAAAATAGTTTATTAAATCATTTTGTTCTCTTGTAATTTCAATTTATTTTTTGTAATCTTCAGTTTAATAGCTTCATTGGTATTTTTCACGATGCTGTTTTGATGTATGCTCAAGTTCTTAATAAGAGTATTGAGGCAGGAAACACATTCCACGACAACATCAAATTATCTCAAAATCTGTGGAACAGATCTTTTACTGGTAGGTATTAGCACCAGTATAAGATTCCTTTTATCTTGTCTTCGTGTTGTGTAATTCTAATAAATTGTAACATGTAGGGATGGAAATCACATTGGTTTAATTGCAAAGCTTTCAATAACTCAGCGAATTAATGCGACCCTGTAATGTGTGTCACATCATCCTTTGATGTAGGGAATATTAAAGCAGTCTAACAATTTTATTCATCAGAAATGCTGAGAAACACCCCCTTCCTCGTTATGTTAGATATATATTTAGTATTAAGAACCTAATCCAGTCAACATAACAACCGTTGAAACTGGAAATGATTGAATCTATTTTGCTCCATTGAATTGAATTGCTCTAATTGTGGTTCATTTTCAAGACATATTTTGGGAATAAAAAATTACCACTAAATTGTATATCAAGACAGATATTATTGCGATACAAGTTCTTAGAATGAACAAAAAAACTAAATTCTCAGACTTGGTCAATAAGGGTATATATTCATCAACGATGTCCAAAGTATTCAAACAGTATGCAAAAAAAACCATGAAACTATGTAAATTTCCATATAATACAGGTTATAATTGATAAATGCATTAAATTGGATTAAGGGTTTTTCAATTATTGTATATAAACATTGTTTTCTGGATTTATTAGATTATTTGGGTAATCTGTTGTATAGTTATGCCACCAGGTAAGTCCCCTGATGAATATAAACTCCTATTGACCAAATTTTTTGTTCATTTTAAGTGGTTGTATTCCTTTAAAGAGGTCTTCAGATGAATGATTAAATAACCCTCCATAGACATAACCTACTCACATTAAATATTTATTCCTCATAAAATTCGTATGACATTTTCTTGCCCTTGAAATAAGATATAGAAAAATATATTTTGATGCGTGTCAACTCTCGATTAGTTAGCTTGAAACAAATATGGAAAATCATTACAGCTGTATATAACTATAACTAATCACAGAATAATCTACGATAGATGAACAAAATCTCTTTAATGTAAATGGTATTTTATTACTGGTTGGGTCTTTGCTTTGTATTAGACTCCTATTTTACAATTTTTCAGTGTTTTATAGGATTTTGACCACTGTGCCATACCTTTCCTAATTCCAAAGTGCTCAATATTCAGGTTAACAACAAAACGTGTGCAACAAACGTTCAGATAGTATGCAATTTCTGTAATTTTGACGTTAGTGTTCGAGTGACATGTGCTTCTTTTTTAGTCCCTTTTGACATCTTCTTGTAGTTGAATGTCTGAATCCCACCATCGAAAGAACTCAACGTCAATTCTGTAACCTTTGAAACTATGATAGAGCGGCGATATGGCAGCTTTTTTTCGTTTATGGTACCAATATCTTTAAGAGTAGACCAGATAGTATCATAACCATGTTTTATCAAAATATAATGACATGATTATTATAGGTCTAGACTTTTGATCCCGGGTTTATCCTGGAAGGTTTTATTTCAAGAAAACTTATTAGTTCAACATCAGGAAACATATTATCTAAAGGCCTCCTTCTGTATCAATATCTAAATAAGATTAAGGATAAGTTTCTTTATATAGTTGATTTCAAATTAAATGATGAAAATGAAAACGAAAAATATAGATATATGAATGATTTGGGAAACGAATTACAAGAAATGATTGTCACCATCCCTTAGTATATTAAAGCAATTTCAACAGAATGAGTAGTGACGATATCAAACAGAACGGAATTGAAAGGGTTCAAATGTCTGTGATTTAAATTGCTAAAATCATTCTGAATCGTACAAGCGGAAATTATGATGCTGTTAAATGAGCACTGCAAATCTCATACACTCCCATCAAGAAATTGCAAAATGTATCTAATCACAGTGCACAAGAAACATGAAGTCTGTTATTTTGATACTATTTCAGGATTAAGTGGTCAGATATATATAGATGAAAATGGTGACAGATTAATAGATTATTCTTTATTAGATCTAAATCCTAACACTGGAATATTTGAGGTAATGATTTTAAAAAAAAAACCTAAAAAAACACCAATATCTCTATAAATACTTCAATTCCCAAACTGATCACAGTTTGGTACAATCGAATGTATTTATTGATTGTGCTATGAAGGCTGGCGGTGAACAGTCAAGCATCGTGTTCTAAGAAAAAAGAAACATGACCGTGAATCAAATCAAAAAAACATTGTCAATGTCATAGAATATTTAAAGAAACCAACAGAAAATAAGTCACGATGTTGCTTAATTTTAAAGACGATCGATGGATAAATGATGAATTGATAATTACTGGATTTTGGTCTTCAAGGTCACGTTGGTTATTGGTGTGTAATTTCTCTGTAATACGAAATCAGCGAAAAAAAATATGTTGTTTTCCACTATAGGTTGTGGCAAACTACATAGGAAGAGAAAAGAGGTTTGTTGGTGTAAAAGGTAAAAAGATACATTGGGGTGGTGGTAATATCGGTCCACCTAAAGACAGACCAACTTGTGGTTTTGATAATGCTTTATGTCCACAAGAAGGTAAGATTTTACATACACACAACAATACTTGGATCACACATTGCACTTTTATGATCATATCAATTTAATTAAAAACACATGTTAAATAGAACAAATAAATAGAGAATTTCTAAACGTTTTATAAATGTACCATCGCAAATAAAAGCCTAGTTTTAATGGGATTACACTAACTACAATCTGCAATGAAGGATTTTAACAATGTCTCCAGTACACATGAAAAGAGTTACGTTAGTAGTTCTTATTGTATCTTGGAGAATCTTAGGAGACACCTTAAATCACAATCTGAAATCTTCAGTCGACCGAATTAGAAACTAGTACAAGAGAAATAGATCTTTTGGCACCGACAATTTAGCGCCTGCTTAATCAGAACCTTCTGCTTCTAAATTCGAGTCTTCGACTGTATCCCTCAACGTATTAACTCGAGCCCTTGACCAATCTATCTGTATCCTTTTATCTCATATCTTTTTTTACTGTAGAAGCACTACCTGAATATATAATAGTAATGATAGTACTTGGTTCTCTATTAGTATTGGTACTAATGGTGGTTCTACTCATTTACAGGTAACTATATAGCTATAAGTATAACTATTACTGACAGACAATGCTAATACGTTTTAGATGAAACCCATTTGGAAACAGCATCAACTCGCTTACCTTTTTATAATGGCCTTTACTAATGGTGGGGATCGGGTGGGTGAACATCATAATTTGATTGGTGAGTCTGAAGTCCCGTCTTCAACATCCGATCCTGAAATCGATGCTATTTTTAAATTTTTCTTTCAAGTGTGTGTGTGGGTGGGGGGGGGGGGGCATCTTGTTGGGGCTTTGCGACGTAATCGGACTTTACAAATCATTATGGTTCACCCCCTCCCCCCCCCCCCATTCCCCCATCCCCCCCCCCCATCCCCCCATATATTGTGGACAAATCCACGCCCTTGACTTATCAAATAAAGTGATTGTATTCCATAAAAGACTCTTACTCTATTCGTGTCGATCACTAAATGCCTATCAAACAGTATATCTAGTGTATTACAGCTGATGCTCAGTGGTCTTAACTACGCACTTATAGGCATATTAATTCAACCAAATAGATATATCGCGTTTAGTTTTACATATTTCACAATATAAAAGCATGTATTTTTTGTATTGCAGACATCTGAAAATGGAAGCTGAATTAATGAAGATGAACTGGAGAATAAGATGGGATGACTTGATGTCTCAGACTAAAAATCTCGCTCGTCAGGACAGTCGATATTTTGCTCAAAGGGTAAGTCTTTTAATTTTCTTAGTGAAACGTCATTTTTTTCCAGAATGGAAAAAAAAACCTCTTTTCCAAGTTAAAATCTAAGTCTCTGCGCATTTAAGATGGAATTACGATCCAAATTTCCAGGAACCTCTGATCTCTGTGTGTTCTGGAAACCAATAATGGAACTGACAGATCAGTTCAGACGAAACCGATGTTTTATTTTGAAACTGCATTTAAACCCTTAGCCATTTTTTTTCGTGGGTTCGAACCTTATCGAGTTTACAATTCTGATGTCATTGTGGTTCACCAACAGTAGACTTCACCCTGTAAATGTTAATAGAACTATAACTCAAGACAGACAAGACGCTTCTCAATTCTAAAGAAAGAAAGCCTATTAATTATTGATATTACATTTGAAATCATCGTGGTAGTGTTTTAAGTCCGGTAGCTAAATGGACATTGACAATAACGTTCGATTTTTTGTATTCATTGTTTTCATGTCCAATTTCCGTTTTCTTTAGGATATTATTTAGGGAATAGATTTTTCGTGCAACATCCGCTCATATTTATTGTTTAAGATCTTGAGGGAATCGTTGTCTACGTTAAAGAAATCATTGAAAAACCATATTTCCATATTTTCTATTTGTTTCCAGAAACACTCTCTAATTAGCACTGATTCCTATGAAAATATTCCACTCTGTAAACAAAACAAAAAAGAAAAACAACTTTTTACCAAGACAGCATTCTACAAGGTAATGATATTTATTGGATTTTCGAATATAACTGTATAAACATAGCAGTGTAAGTTATAACAACTTGTTTGTACTGTTTTATTGCACAAGACCCAATCTGGAAGTCTGAGAATGACAAATTCGAGATAGGGCCATCCTTATCCTTCGATTATAAGATGCACTGTTCTGCATGTGTTACGGCAATAATAAAAGCTCTACGTAGATCTACCACTAAATCATCTTGCCTTTATTATTCGAGTAGAAGTGTTCTAAGGTTTCAGATCAGGGTTTCAGGAGTAACACACAATTCCGTTTTGACTACGCAATCAATAATACTCTGCGGCAATTAATAAAGGTCCTCAAAGTTTATAGAAACCGCCACTTAACATTATTGATTATCATGCAATATAATATTATACAATAAATTCTAACAAAGGAAGAGACTTTGGAAATTAGAAAAGTAAGCATAATATATATGCGGGGGTGGGGGGACAATAAAAAGAGGTAAAAGAAAAATGAGACACGGGGGAAGTATTTGGTGGAGTAGAGAGGTAGGAAGAAGAGACATGTGGGAGTAGAGGTCGGAAGAAGAGACATATGGGAGTGGAGATGTAGGAAGAAGAGAGACATGTGTGAGTGGAGAGGTAGGAAGAAGGGACATGTGGGAGTGGAGAGACATGTGTGAGTGGAGAGGTAGGAAGAAGGGACATGTGGGAGTAGAGAGACATGTGAGTGGAGAGGTAGGAAGAAGGGACATGTGGGAGTAGAGAGACATGTGAGTGGAGAGGTAGGAAGAAGGGACATGTGTGTGTAGAGACGTAGGAAGAGGAGTTATGTGGGAGTAGAGACGTAGGAAGAAGAGTTGAGAGGTAGGAAGAAGAGACATGTGGAAGTAGGGAGGAATGCGAGGGTAAAGGTAGGAAGATGAGACCTATGTCAGTAGAGAGGAAGGTAGAGTAGACATGGGAAGTAGAGACGTAAGAAAGAGGAGACATTGGGGAGGTAGGAAGAAATAGGTGGGTTGAAAAGAGATGTAGAGAGACAAGTCTTAAAACGTGGAAAGGTAGTTGAAAAGACAGCGAGAAGAGAAAGGAGAAGAGATTGTTTGAGACGATAAAGGGCCTAAGGGTTTTCTGTTATATTGAAAGGTACTTAATGTACCTCCGTGCAAAGCTTCGAATTACAGTACTCCGAAGACTTATGAAAGATTCTTGTCTTTTTTTTTACGTTTCAAGTTCATACGGAGTAATATAGCAATTTAAACTTTTTTCATAACTAGTCTCAGTGGTTAAATAGAATTGCAATGAATTACTTCCCTTGATGTAAAACGTATATTGATCGTTGCTGTTTTAATAACAATTAAGAATTTGATTAAATTCAGTTTTCCCAATGTCTAAAATGATATAGTAATAATAATTACAATTAATCCAGAAAATATACTATTTGATTTGTTTCGCTGATCGCTATGATAAATTTTGATAAAAGGTTTATTTTGACTAGCAAACTGGGATTCGATTAACCTCTTATTGAAGACCGATCCCCATCAAGTTGATATGAGCAATGAATTATGAGAATTATAGAATTGAAATTGTCTATTTTCAGGGATTATTAATAGCAGTAAAACCAGTAAATAAAAACAATATATCTATTAATAAGTCACTACTTGTTGAAATTAAAAGAGTGAGTATAGAAATTAATTTTAATAGATATTCTATTATCAGTACAGCCAAACTTGGTCCAACGGTCACCTGTATATTCAGCACCACTCTTTAATGAATGGCCTACAAAATTACATCCGCTGCAATTTTCAACCAAATTTACCTCTATTCAACACCATATATATAGATAGCTTTGTCAATCTTTTTTGGTTTATAAGATAGATTTATAAATAAACATTTTATAAGGTGCTACATATAGGTGACCAGGAGTAGGTTGGTTGGTTAGTAGATGACAAGTTGGCGTTCGCTTCTAACGGATGACGATATTTCAAACTAGGTACACGTAGTTGTTTGTACACCAGATTGGGTAAGGAACGTACCAGAATACTCGGCAATTTTTTTTATTTGCTGGATAATTATGCTTCATAAAACTAAACTGAATTCACTTTAATTCAGATTATGTTTGCACTCATTAAAACACAGAACTTATAATTTAGTAAATTTGTATTTTAGATTAAAGATTTACAGAATGATCATATTGTCAGGTTTATTGGTGCCTGTATTGACCCCCCACATTGTTGTATATTAACAGAATATTGTCCTAAAGGTAGTTTACAGGTAACTAAAAGCTTTATGATTTCATTGTCGTTTAAACCTTGGTTGGCTGGTTGGTATACCTATCTCACTGATCACTTCGGTACAGTATATAATTACAGAGATAATCAAGCTGGTTAATCGGATATTAACTAAGCTCATCTTCAACGTCTAGTCGTTCCGATAGGACATTAAACCGAGACCCTGTGTGCTACATACCCATAGACAGTGGAGTTCAGAAGTAGGACATAAAACTTTTTTTTCATTTCAATTTTTTATAGGATGTACTGGAGAATGAAAAGATAAGTTTAGATTGGATGTTTAGATATTCTATCATGCAGGATATAGTAAGGGTAAGTGTGATATCGTAATGTTAAGATATTCTATCAAGCAGGATATAGTAAGGGTAAGTGTGATATCGTGATGTTTAGATATTCTATCATGCAGGATATAGTAAGGGTAAGTGTGATATCGTGATGTTTAGATATTCTATCATGCAGGATATAGTAAGGGTAAGTGTGATATCGTAATGTTAAGATATTCTATCATGCAGGATATAGTAAGGGTAAGTGTGATATCGTAATGTTAAGATATTCTATCATGCAGGATATAGTAAGGGTAAGTGTGATATCGTAATGTTTAAATATTCTATCATGCAGGATATAGTACGGGTAAGTGTGATATCGTAATGTTAAGATATTCTATCATACAGGATATAGTAAATGTAAGTGTGATATCGTGATGTTTAGATATTCTATCATACAGGATATAGTAAATGTAAGTGTGATATCGTGATGTTTAGATATTCTATCATACAGGATATAGTAAGGGTAAGTGTGATATCGTAATGTTGAGATATTCTATCATACAGGATATAGTAAGGGTAAGTGTGATATCGTAATGTTAAGATATTCTATCATACAGGATATAGTAAGGGTAAGTGTGATATCGTAATGTTGAGATATTCTATCATACAGGATATAGTAAGGGTAAGTGTGATATCGTAATGTTAAGATATTCTATCATACAGGATATAGTAAATGTAAGTGTGATATCGTGATGTTGAGATATTCTATCATACAGGATATAGTAAGGGTAAGTGTGATATCGTAATGTTGAGATATTCTATCATACAGGATATAGTAAGGGTAAGTGTGATATCGTAATGTTGAGATATTCTATCATACAGGATATAGTAAGGGTAAGTGTGATATCGTAATGTTAAGATATTCTATCATACAGGATATAGTAAATGTAAGTGTGATATCGTAATGTTGAGATATTCTATCATACAGGATATAGTAAGGGTAAGTGTGATATCGTAATGTTGAGATATTCTATCATACAGGATATAGTAAGGGTAAGTGTGATATCGTAATGTTAAGATATTCTATCATACAGGATATAGTAAATGTAAGTGTGATATCGTGATGTTGAGATATTCTATCATGCAGGATATAGTACGGGTAAGTGTGATATCGTAATGTTTAGATGTTCTATCATACAGGATATAGTAAGGGTAAGTATGATATCGTGATGTTTAGATATTCAATCATAAAGGATGTAGTAAGGGTAAGTGAGATATCGTGATGTTAAGATTTTCTATCATACAGGATATAGTAAGGGTAAGTATGATATCGTAATGTTAAGATGTTCTATCATGCAGAATATAGTAAGGGTAAGTGTGATATCGTAATGTTAAGATATTCTATCATACAGGATATAGTAAGGGTAAGTGTGATATCGTAATGTTAAGATATTCTATCATACATGATATAGTAAGGTTAAGATAATTCTGATTTATAAATAAATTATAGATATATTTTGTTGAAATCCATATAACGTATCTGCTATCATGCAAAAACTGTAACCTGTAACCGTTATATTCTAAAGATGGAATGTGCTTCTCTAAGCATTTAAAGTATTATAGAATCCATTGGGAACCAATAATGCCTTTTATGATCATAATTAACCAAATAATGATTCTTAAATAAGGTGTGGTCGTTTTTTTTATTTCAGGGAATGATTTATCTACATGCCAGTGAAATGCGTTGTCATGGGAACCTAAAAAGTACAAATTGTGTTGTTGATAGTCGTTTTGTGGTAAAAATTACAGATTTTGGTTTACGTCATTTCCGGGAAGATAATACGGCATCAGTTGACAATTTGGACAACACTAATTCACATAGTCGACGTAAGCTTCTGTATTGCATTATTTTAGTATCTTGGGTACACTTGCGGTTTCTTCAAAAAGGTTGGGTAGCATGTTTTGCTGAGGTAATTTTAAATGGGGTATGTAATAATGTCTTGTATTTTTCTGAGGTATAATTTGTCGCCTATTAAAGGGAAATGTTCAGCATTTTCGAGGGTCGATTTGAGCCTTGAATATTTATAAATAGACTCCTGAAGTACTAGAACTGCACAAAAATCGCATAATCCCTCCAATTATATTCCTACCTAAACATTTATCTTTCATTTTCTGTATTTGTGATTTATATATAAGGCATAGGGGCCTACTCTTACAAAACGACGAGTCGTATTTTTGAATATTTGAACAGGGATTTGAAGGATTAAATTTCGAGGTAGAGTTGTGAACATTATTATGTATTAGATAAGCTAAAAAAATCCAGGTTCTGGGACAAAAAATTTATTGGTCGAACAGTTAGTGAATATGTGTTTATACACATTACAAAAATACCGTTAGTCCTAAAGGTATCGGATTTTCTAACAGGAAAGAATCAGCAGGGAGTCAGAAGAAACGATGACATTGATTGCTCAGTCTATGAAATTACCTTTTTCATTAAGACAAAATAATAGTAATAATTGTGATGGAGACATTAATAAACAATGACAGTCAAAGTGGTATGGTAGCGAAATAATAAAGGGCGATTCTGGAAATTGTGTTATAAAATTGAGTTCTTTCACCAAACTATCAATAAAATAAGATAATACATTTAATTATGTTTTCCAATGATGTTACTAGGTCAAACAATAATTCAATGGGGCTAATTAAAGTCCAACATGACAGGAGGAAGGATGGACCAGACTTTGGCTAGCTAAACAATTGGGAAATTGATGACGATACAAAATTAACACCATGATATTATCAGCCCACATTTATTTAGTAACACACTTTTAGAAGATTTTATGCCGTTTTGATTATTCGAATCCTCTCCTTTCCGTCAAGTTCACGTAGCAAATAGCGTTCCTTTGACGTTGATGATAAAATGTGATAACTTTTCTTTATAGGTAAATTATGGACTGCACCAGAGCTACTGAGAACATGCACCAAGAATTTCAATGGTACCCAGAAAGGAGATGTCTATAGTTTTGCTATTATCTGTCAAGAAATTGTGTACAGAAAAGGTGTTTTTCATATACAAATGATAAAATTTGATCCTCATGGTACGTACTGTCACCCGGTTATGATTTACAGATTATTATAAAACTAAGGTCATGGTTAAAATTTTCACAAATAACATGGAAGAAACCAGCCATCTTGAACTGGGGTGCATACTGCCGGGTCTGATATTAAAAAATGTAAGAGTCAAAGGTGCAAGTTTCCCATAGTGATTTTGTGCATTTCGGTACATAATTTGGAAATAACGTGTACAATTCTTACATGTATTTTGAAATGTCTTGGATATAAAGACGGGATGAATTTGGGGTCCAAACAAATTTAAGGCGCCGCCAATGGTTCTTAGTGTAGTGCTCATTCAGATTTGTAGAATGGTAATCAGACACAAAAGCAAATTATGGGGCGATCTATCTTACTTTCCATCATTGTCAAAAGAGTAAATGTGTGTAGTAATCTTGTTTTTATAATATCTCGAAATATAGTTGTGTATCAATATAACTTTAATAACGACCAATCTCCAAATATGTATCTTTTGAGAATTGAACATGTTATATTTTAGATATATTAATAAAAGTACAGAATGGTATGAAGCCTTATTTTCGACCGACATTAGAAGATTTTGACTGTCCTTGTGATGAATTAGCTGGTATAATAAGGCGTTGTTGGTCAGAAGATCCGACTGAAAGACCAGATTTTCAAAGTTTGAAACATATCATTAGGAAAATGAATAGGTAGATACAATTTGTGTTTTTTTGGTTTTTTTTGTGGTATATTTTTATATCTTATAACATGTAAAAAAGATATGGGTGATGGCGGGGTATAGTAACTTGAATCTGTCCGAGCAAAAGTAACAAAACTCCATTTTCCGTTTTACTTGGGTTAATCTTGGTTCAAATTCTGGTTTTTTTTTTTAAAGCAATACTACCTCTTAGAATGAACAAAAAAATTAAGTTCTCAAACATGGTCAATCAGAGTATATATTCATCAATGATGTCCAAAGTATACATACAGAATGCAAAAAAAAACCATGAAACTATGTCATTTTCACTACAATTACAGGTTATAATTGATAAACGTCTTAAATTTGATTAAGTGTTTTTCAATTATTGTATATAAACATTGTTTTCTGGATTTATCAGATTATTTAGTCCCTCGATGAATATAAACTCCTATTGTCCAAATTTGAAAATTTAGATTTTTTGTTCATTCTAAGAGGTTGTATTCCTTTAAGTATAGTTCCAAATGTCAATTCTTAGGAGAAGCGGCTTGTCCTTCTCAATTATTTGCTTTTCACTTACGGAAACCAAGATTTAAAAACTAATGTCATATTAGATAAAGTATGATATAGGATATGATGAGTTTAAGAGATTTACAGGAAGCGAACCAGTGGGTAATAGAAAATAATTGATTTGTACTTATATAATCAGATTCTAGTCGGAATGGATGAAATTATATGAATGGATGCCATAATTTACAAGATAATTATGACCGAAAAGTCTTATATCCATCTTTCAAGAATACGAATGTAATTTTTTTGATCGCAGCCATGATAGATCAAAATTTCATCTTTTTGTAACAGTTATCATATTAGTTTATACTAAAATCAGCATAGCATATAATATAGTCTTTTAACCACGTTTGATGTTATTTAAAGTGCTTTTAACCGAGGTCCCGTGTGCTTTTGGCTGTACACGTTAAAGATCCCTCGACAGTTGGAAATCGAAAATAAGAGCAAGCTAATGTCGCTGTCCTGGCAAAATTTCCCTCATTACACGGCATGACGTTTGCCCGTCCTCAATTAGCTCATATAGGTGCAGAAAAGCAGGACGTAAAACTCATTAATTTCATTTTTTTTCTCTAATTACACACTATCTGATTCCTGTGAAATACAAGATTGGGTGAATGTTTTATATTCACCACATCAAGTTCCCTGTTTAAGAAAGCTGGATGTCAAGATTACGAATCGCAAGAATTTCAAAATCTACCAGAATGTGACAGAATTGTTCTTACTGTGTTATTAAAAAGAGATCATAGCAAATAAACGTCATTGTTATTATCCATGTATTCTATTCTAGAGAAGGTGATAAAGGAAATATATTAGATAATTTACTATCTAGAATGGAACAATACGCCAATAATTTAGAAGCTTTAGTCGCTGAAAGAACGGCTGATTATTTAGAGGAAAAGAAAAAGACAGAAAATCTCCTTTATTTGATGCTACCAAAGTAAAAAATAATTTTTTTACCAGTCCATATTCTGAAGTTGTTTCCCTTTCAATACATTTTCTAACGATGCTGGCTGACGATATTGGACACCTCATATTGTTATAGAAATACAGTGATTTCATCCCTTAGTTCAAATTACCTAGTGACCTATTTGCCCCAAATTAAATGTGCATGGGACCAATTGATTGGGATCAATTTTTGGTGACACCTTTACCCAGACGCTGATATTGTCAAAATAAACGCTGTGTTGATTTAATTCTTGCTTTTCAGGTCTGTTGCTGGTCAACTTATTCGTGGTGAAACTGTTGCCGCTGAAACATTTGAACAAGTTACAATATATTTTAGTGACATCTGTGGTTTTACAGCTCTTTCAGCAGAAAGTACACCTATACAGGTATGACCTAATTACTTTTATGATTGTCAAATGAATACTAATGAATTGTTGCATATGTGTTATACTAAAAATAAAGTTTAAATATCAATCATGGATTATGTTATAAATGGGACCACACTCTTAACGTAATGCGATTTTGAAGAGCACAATTTTATGATGTATATTGTGTGACGTGTGTATAGTGCTCTTTGATCCAATGGATACAGTTACGTGTTAAATTACTATTGTTCTATATTTTGTAGGTTGTAAATTTGTTAAACGATTTGTATACAGCATTTGATTCTATAATTGAACATTTTGATGTTTATAAAGTAAGTACCAGTTATTTCGAACTTTTCTTATCTTGGTAATGATAATGTAACAGTGAGAGCAAATGTGATATACTCGGCTAACACGCAAAATCTACAAATACTTTTCCGTATACCTTTTGTGTCGTAGTTTATTGTTCCTATCTTGGCATCAGTCACAATGGCACGCTATTTCACAAATTCACAAGCTACAAGTAGCCATTTTTACCATCTATCAGCCAATCTTTCGCCAATAACCCGTGGTTCGGAGATGAAATAATCCCCAAACGGTTGGTATGATTCATAACCATGATGCTCTTTTCGATTTTTAGGTAGAAACAATTGGTGATGCTTATATGGTAGTATCTGGACTTCCTGTTAGAAATGGTAATCTTCACGCCCGAGAAATAGCCAGAATGTCCTTAGCGTTATTGAAGGCCGTTTTGTCGTTCCGCATTAAACACAGACCAAATGAACAACTGAAACTACGAATTGGAATACATACAGGTAATGATTATTTGAGATATCTTAAGAGACCAGGCCTTTCTTGACACCCTGGACCATGTCGATTTCCACGAGTCACTTCCTGTTTCTGACAGTCGGATGATCGACTCCGACTGAACTAACTAGCGTGCGCTAAAATGAATCTGTTCCGTGCTTTATACTTAGTGCTTCAGTAAAATGATCTGTTGAAAGCGTGATCAGATATCAGAGGTATGGAGGGAATGTATTTTTTACTCTGTCCGACACCAAACTGTTGTTCTATTTTATAGGTCCTGTTGTCACAGGAGTAGTTGGTTTAAAGATGCCTCGGTATTGTTTATTTGGTGATACAGTGAATACAGCGTCTAGGATGGAATCGAATGGACTTCGTATGTTAACTACTCTACTCTGATGACTTTTTACAATGTAGTCTTTTTTTTATTTACTTGGAAGTCTTTAAGACTTAGAAGACGAAGATTCCACATGCTTTCTGTAATGTGTCGCGCATATATTTTTTTTTAAATGAACAATAGATTTAAAGGAAATATTGTTATATGTCTTCATACATCTGATCGTATTACATGGTTTATTTCAGCCTTGAAGATTCATGTGAGCAGCATAACGAAATCTATTTTAGATATATTTGGTTGTTTTCAGTTAGAATTAAGAGGTGAAATTGACATGAAGGTAAGAGTATAGAAAGGTTCAAAATTATAAAAGGTCATAGGAACAAATTCAGTGGTCTTAATATCAAATTGTCGATAAGTTTTGAGTAATATTTCATGTAATACGCATAAAAACCAATTTCAGTTTCAAAGCATTGTGTGGTGGGTGTCTAGAGAAGTAGAACCTGTTATTTTTTCCCGAACACCGGAAATGGCAGCTCGATCGAAATCAGAAAACCCACATGATGGGTAGTGTTTATTGGTTCATTTATTGCAAGAAGAATGTAGTTTCATTTGTAGGCACTTGATAAAGGAGGTTAACATTTCCTTCAAAAATGACTCAAATGAATCATACATCCATCGAAACGACTGTGTTTTGTCTTCAATAAAATATTTAATCAGAATTCTATTTTGTTTCAGGGAAAAGGATCACAAATAACATATTGGTTGATAGGTGAATCTGATGATACTTGTGTATAAATATTAAAATAATGATTGTTTTATTTATATTTTATAATAAATCTATTCAAGTTTTCAACCCTTTCGTCGTTAATTGGTGACATTACCATTCGTTGTGGTCTGAAACCAGATGTTAGATCACTAGACAGTTCTGATCTGAAACCAGATGTTAGATCACTAGACAGTTCTGGTCTGAAACCAGATGTTAGATCACTAGACAGTTCTGATCTGAAACCAGATGTTAGATCACTAGACAGTTCTGATCTGAAACCAGTTGTTAGATCACTAGAGAGTTCTTGTCTGAAACCAGTTAGATCACTAGACAGTTCTGATCTGAAACCAGTTGTCAGATCACTAGACAGTTCTGGTCTGAAACCAATGGTCTGACCACTAGCGAGTTCTGTCTGAAACTAGTTGTTTTTAGTTCAAAGGGAGGTAATTCTCCTTATTTAGTGTTTTTATTTGACCACTGAAACTACTTATGAAAATGTTTTATATTCAATTTTAGTGTTTGGTATTAGACAGTTTTAATCAACTAATTGGTCGAATGGCGACGCTCCATAATAAGTCTTCGGAGTACTGTAATTCGAAGCACTGCACGGAGGTACACTGAGTATCTCTCAATATAAAAGAACACCCTTTAATCTGCCTGCCTCTTCTATCTGTCTATCTAACCTCTCTGCTTCTTTCTAGTGACTCGTATTAGAAACTCTCTACTTCTCCTATATCTTCTTTCTATCTCTCTCTACTTCTTTCTATCTCTCTCTACTTCTCTTATATCTTCATTCTATCTCTCTCTACTTCTCCTATACCTTCATTCTATCTCTCTCTACTCCTCTTATATATTCATTCTATCTGTTTCTCTTATACCTTCATTCTATCTCTCTCTACTTCTCCTATATCTTCATTCTATCTCTCTCTACTTCTCCTATATCTTCGTCTCATCTCTCTCTATTTCTCCTATAACCTCATTCTACTTCTCCTATATCTCTCTTAAACTTCTCCTTTCTATATCCTCTATCATAATACATCCATGTAAAAGTTATGTTGATCTTGAGAACTGATCTTCACAGTAACCTGTCAATAACACATTGTTTAATCTTTATCTTGTTACACGGGAGATAACTATAATCCTCCTCACAAGCAATATGCTACTAAAATTATGTATTTCAAGAAGTTGTAGTGTCTGTTTCATTTCGTCTGAAGAAAATGTATTTGACAATTATTGCTCGATGCTTTAAGATATAGATATCTATTAGTTCTAGTGAACTAAAATAATTTTCGTACAATCAAAATGTAAGAATCTTAAAAATTATCTTACGGAGATTGAATGGGGTTGTGGATTATCAATAATAAGTGACAAGAAAATATTTAGTTTGCTGGATCAAAGTATAAATAACGAGGATTAATAATTTGGTGTGTCAAGGCGAGTACGATATTACCAATATTTACTATAGAGAATGAAAACAAATCAATTTATCTACAAGTGCTCGGTTATTAAGTCAAGAAAGACTGACAGGAAACAGCAGTATACGTCTAATATTTTATTGTAAATGTACTTTCATTATAGTATTCAGATTGACAATTAATCATGACTGATACTAATACTATGGCAGCCTCGCAAATACCCACTAACATCCACGGAGACATATTTCGTCTCCAACCATCACTATGTAAGAAAACGCTACGAAGTCTGTTACTGGTTTGCCTATTCTACAGTATATGACTTTCTCTGCATGATCATAGTCAGGCCAATAAAAATACTACAAGAAGACTTTGTTGAAAATATGAACGTATGTCAATAGCTGGTCTGATAATGATCTAAACATCGGTGGGAAATTATTCAAGTTCAAAGATAAAAAACCATGAACTAATTTTCTTAGAAAAAGTTGAAAGAATTCAATGTAGAGTGGTTAATTTGAATGTAATATTGGTATGGTTGAATTGCACAGGGGTTTTCAAAATTTTTCTTTGATGAAATTGGTCTTGAGTGCACATTTGAAATTTCTATCGAATTTTTGGTGAAATGATTAAGGCAACGTTATTTTTATACGTTTTACTGCAAGGGAAATAATTCTCTGCAATTTAATTTGACCATTGAGAATACTTAAAAAAAAATCTTAATTCCTATGTAGTTACCTGTGTAATTAAGTGTTAAATCATTTATAGAGGTGTAGACCGTTAAACACTAGTAGTTTTCCACAGAAATATAACAGAACACCCCTTGACAATAATCTCTAGTAATTCCACTTGAAAGAAGAGACAGGAGAAGTAGAGAGAGTAAGAAGAGACATAGGAGGAGTAGAAAGATAGAATAGACATGAGAAGTAGAGAGATAGAAAGAAGAGACAGGAGAAGTAGAAAGAAACAAGCGGAGTAGAGAGACTGAAAGATGACACAGGAGAAGTAGAAGATGAGACTGGAAAAGAAGAGACAGTAGATGGATAGAGAATAAGTAGATGGATTAAGCGAGAAAAAGGGAAAGTAGAGAACGTAATTAGGGGTACAGGGTGTTCTTTTATATTGAGAGGTACTCAGTATACCTCCGTGTAGTGCTTCGAATTACAGTACTCCGAAGACTTATTATGGAGCGACGTTTTTTCATTCGACCATTTAGCTTCTTGTAATAACACTAAATTAATCACTAAAATTGAATATAAAACATTTTCATAAGTAGTCTCAGTGGTCAAATGAAATTATTGGAGAAGAAGAAGAATTACCTCCCTTGAGCTAAAACGTATATAAAACGTTGCTATTTTTAAAAACTAAACATTTCGTTTTGCACATTAAAAGAATTCAGTAGCAATTCAAAATGTTAAGTGAAATCACCTTCTCGCCTACTTAATTAATTTTTCCGAGTCGACTCGTCGTTTTATTAAGATATAATATACTTAGTTATGTCCCTCTTAATTACATACACGTAATTAATATATATCAATGACGTCATAGCTTACATAGCGATATTCCAGGTATTCCATGTGTGCCTTAACAATGTGTTAATGGGATACATTGACGTAACTCAACCAATTTCTCTGTCAAAGTCTAAAACACAGAATATATTCCAGTGTAAAAATCAAAGTATTAATGAGCGACGACATTTCTCTTTCTAAGCGGTATCGCATCTCATAGATTGCTAGTCAAAATAATCTTTTTTACAATACAATAGTTTTCATGATGAGCCAGAACTAAAACATTTCTCGCAATCTGAAAATCAAATTAAGTTGTATATTTTTCATGGGAATTTTGCAAATTCTAATAGGCAACGCTATGCACCATCTTTAAACCGTTTTGGAACCGAACGCTTTAGTCCACCATTGTACCTTTCTCCTCCCTATCCTTTTCATACTTCTTTCCTTCCAATTCCAATGGTCTGATCACTAGAGAGTTCTGGTCTGAAACCAATGGTTAGATCACTAGAGAGTTCTGGTCTGGAACCAATGGTCTGATCACTAGAGAGTTCTGGTCTGAAAACAGTTGTTAGATCACTAGAGAGTTCTGATCTGAAACCAATGATCTGATCACTAGAGAGTTCTGGTCTGAAACCAATGATCTGATCACTAGAAAGTTCTGGTCTGAAACCAATGATCTGATCACTAGAAAGTTCTGGTCTGAAACCATTGGTCTGATCACTAGAGAATTCTGGTCTGAAATCAGTGATCTGATCACTAGAGAGTTCTGGTCTGAAATCAGTGGTCTGATCACTAGAGAGTTCTGGTGTCTGAAACCAATGGTCTGATCACTAGAGAGTTCTGGTCTGAAACCAATGGTCTGGTCACTAGAGAGTTCTGGTCTGAAACCAGTTGTTAGATCACTAGAGAGTTCTGGTCTGACACCAATGGTTAGAGCACTAGAGTGTTGTAGTCTGACACCAATGATTAGATCACTAGAGTGTTCTAGTCTGACATCAGTGGTCTGATCACTAAATATTTTTAATCTGAAACTACATGTAATGGTTTATTACTGGAGTCACTAATATCTGACATAAAAGATAAAAAATAAAACAAAGAGTTAACTTGTAATAAACGAAAAAATAAATCACACGTTAACGTGAAAAACAAAACAAACAAAAAAGCATAAAATAAAGTAGACGAGTAGGTGCGGGCGGATTTAGGGGGTGGCGTGGCAAATTTGCAAAACATGGGTTGTCCGGACGTAATAAGTATCCGAAGAGACGACGAAAGCTAGCCTAATGTCGTCGCATTCAATCTGTTTTAACATTCAAACAGGTATTACTATATAAAACAGTAATTTACCAGTATTATTTAACGTGATTACTAATCAACTGACCTATTGTTTAATTAGATTTTATTCTGCTTCTCCTATATCTTCATTCTATCTCTCTCTTATATCTTCGGTCTATCTCTCTCTCTACTTCTCTTATATCTTCGGTCTATCTCTCTCTACTTCTCCTATCTTCATTCTATCTCTCTCTACTTCTCTTATAACTTCATTCTATCTCTCTTATATCTTCATTTTATCTCTCTCTACTTCTCCTATATCTTCGGTCTATCTCTCTCTACTTCTCCTCTAACTTCGTTCTATCTCTCTCTCTACTTCTCCTATATCTTCATTCTATCTCTTTCTACTTCTCCTATATCTCTCTTATTCTCCTTTCTATATCCTCTACCTCTCCTATATATGTTTAAGAGACCTTCTATCATAATACATCCATGTAAAAGTTATGTTGATCTTGAGAACTGATCTTCACAGTAACCTGTCAATAACACATTGTTTAATCTTTATCTTGTTACACGGGAGATAACTATAATCCTCCTCACAAGCAATATGCTACTAAAATTATGTATTTCAAGAAATTGTAGTGTCTGTTTAATTTGAATCAGAGAGTTTCATTTTGTCTGAAGAAAATGTATTTGACAATTATTGCTCATTGCTTTAAGTTCTGGTGTACTAAAATACTTTTCGTCAAATTATAAAATCTTCCAAATGAAAAAGTTAAAATTAGAAGTTTCGTACTGGACCTACAGAATATTAATCAAAATGTAAGAATCTTAAAAATTGTCTTACGGAGATTGAATGGGGTTGAAGATTATCAATAATAAGTGACAAGAAAATATTTGGTTTGTTGGATCAAAGTATAAATATCGAGGACTCGTAATACTCTTTCTTTAATAATTTGTCAAGACGAGTACGATATTACCAATATTTACTATAGAGAATGAAAACAAATCAATTTATCTACAAGTGGGCAGTTATTAAGTCAAGAAAGACTGACAGGAAACAGCAGTAGCCGTCTAATATTTTATTGTAAATGTACTTTCATTATAGTATTCAGATTGACAATTAATCATGACTGATACTAATACTATGGCGGCCTCACAAATACCCACTAACATCCACGGAGACATATTTTTTCTCCAACCGTCACTGTGTAAGAAAACGCTACGAAGCATGTTACTGGTTTGTCTATTCTACAGCATATGACTTTCTCTGTATGATCATAGAGAGGCCAATAAAACAAATTTGTCTTTGATGAAATTGGTCTATCGAATTTTTGGTGAAATGATTAAAGCAACGTTTTCTGCAAGGAAAATAATTCTCTGCAATTTAATTTGACCATTAAGAGTACTACAGGAGAAGTAGTGAGATAGAAAGAAGGTACAGGAGAAGTAGAAAGAGTAAGAAGAAACATGAGAAGTAGAGAGATAGAAAAGACCGGAGAAGTAGAGTGATAGAAAAAAACAAGCGGAGTAGAGAGTCTGAAAGAAGAGAAGATGAGACTGGAGAAGAAGAGACAGTGGATGGATAGAGAGTAAGAGTAAGTAGTGACAGGGGATCTATAGAGCGAGAAGAAAGGGAAAGTAGAGAACGTAATTGGGCGTAAAGGGTGTTCTTTTAAATTGAGAGGTACTCAGTATACCTCCGTGTAGTGCTTCGAATTACAGTACTCCGAAGACTTATTATGGAGCGACGTTTTTTCATTCAACCAACCATTTAGCTTAATGTAACAACACTAAGATAAACACTAAAATTGAATATAAAACATTTTCATAAGTAGTCTCAGTGGTCAAATAAAATTATTGGAGAAGAAGAAGAATTACCTCCCTTGAGCTAAAACGTATATAAAACGTTGCTATTTTTAAAAACTAAACATTTCGTTTTGCACATTAAAATAATTCAGTAGCAATTCAAAATGTTTAGTGAAATCACCTTCTCGCCTACTTAATTAATTTTTCAGAGTCGACTCGTCGTTTTATTTTGTATCTTTTATGTCAGATATTAATGAGAAATTGGTAGGCCGGTCTGTAAGACAATGTCAGACGAGATTCTATAAAGATAATACCTACATTAACTATCACTTGTATTGGCCTATCAATAATAAACAGTTGGGGGTAAAGATATAATATACTTAGTTATGTCCCTCTTAATTACATACACGTAATTAATATATATCAATGACGTCATAGCTTACATAGCGATATTCCAGGTATTCCATGTGTGCCTTAACAATGTGTTAATGGGAAACATTGACATAACTCAACCAATTTCTCTGTCAACGACTAAAGCACAGAATATATTCCAGTGTTAAAATCAAAGTATTAATGAGCGACATTTCTCTTTCTAAGCGGTATCGCATCCAGATTGCGAGTCAAAATAATCCTTTTCACAATCCAATAGTTTCCATGATGAGTCAGAACTTAAACATATCTCGCAATCTGAAAATCAAATTAAGTTGTATATTTTTCATAGGAATTTTGCAAATTCTAATAGGCAACGCTATGCACCATCTTTAAACCTTTTTGGAACGGAACGGTTTAGTCCAGAATTAGTTGAATCCATTGTACCTCTCTCCTCCATATCTCTTTCATAATTCTTCCCTTCAAATTCTCTTGTCTGTACTCTTCCTACCTCTCTCCTCCTATCTCTTTCATACTTCTTCCCTTCCAATCCTCTTGTCTGTACTCTTCCTACCTCTCTCCTCCTATCTCTTTCATACTTCTTCCCTTCAAATTCTCTTGTCTGTAGTCTTCCTACCTCTCTCTTCTCTACCTCTTTCATACTTCTTTCCTTCCAATTCTCTTGTTTGTACTCTTCCTACCTCTCTCCTCCCTATCTCTTTCATACTTCTTTCCTTACAATTCTCTTGTCTGTACTCTTCCTACCTCTCTCTTCTCTACCTATTTCATACTTCTTCCCTTCAAATTCTCTTATCTGTACTCTTCCTACCTCTCTCCTCCTATCTCTTTCATACTTCTTCCCTTCAAATTCTCTTGTCTGTAGTCTTCCTACCTCTCTCTTCTCTACCTCTTTCATACTTCTTTCCTTCCAATTCTCTTGTCTGTACTCTTCCTACCTCTCTCCTCCATATCTCTTTCATACTTCTTTCCTTCCAATTCCTCTTGTCTGTACTCTTCCTACCTCTCTCCTCCCTACCTCTTTCATACTTCTTTCCTTCCAATTCCTCTGTACTCTTCCTGTCTCTCTCCTCCCTGTCTCTTTATTTTTTGCCTCTGTTATTCCTCTTGTCTATTTCCATTCTGTATCTTTATTATTTGCGAAGTTGTGTCTTTATAAACCTTCTAATCTAGAATACCTTGATCATTTGTATCTTTAATTTCAATATGATTATTTTATTATTATCCTGATTTTATTTTCAATCTAAATTGACACGAAGACTAAATCTATAGTCTTGTTGTATGCATGTCTATAATTGTGCTCCTTGGTATATTCCTTGTACCACACAAATCAAGAAAGTAGGCCAACATATTGAACATGTTCAGTTCCAGAAGTCATAATGAGGATGTTAATGAGGGAAATTATGTTAATTTAAATCTCATTATATAATATATAACACATGATAACAACTCTTGTATTATGTTAATCATTTTCTAATGTTAATTTTATTCATTATGAAAACTTAATGTCAGAATACATGTTGCTAACGGACTGATCCTGGATGATTTTGTTGATGTTATCAGCACAGGGCCAAATTATACCCGTATCGCATCATAGATTGCTAGTCAAAATGAACCCTCGGTTCCAATATTCCCTATGAATGGCCATAATTAAAATTCATCTCGACAATTTGCGAATCAAACTAAATTGTTTATCTTTTATCAACATTTTATGCCGAATCTTGAAACATGGCAATTCTCGATAGTCATTTTAACCTACAGGAACTTATGTCATTGGCAAAATTGATATGAATTTTTTCAACTGAAACATTTTCAATTGCTACCGAATTTTTATGAAATGCGATTGAAGATTTAATTAGATGTGCTTAAACTGAAATTTGGTGATAAATTCCTAATCAAATTGTTTCTAAATTGAACCCTGTATCATTTTAAGCTATTTTGCACAATTCTTATTTGGTACTTAATTCGGTTTTTTTTTTACCAGATCCAAAGGCACACAGGTAATCCATTAAGTCGACAGAAAACTATCGTTGCAGTGTACCATTTAGATATGTCTCTGTAGGTCTTGTGCAAAGAAAGTCGTGAAGAATTTCTTCGCCCTGTCGAATCTGTTGTCGTGCAATCAACACAATAAATTAAAAGCAAAGAACATCAGTGATAAATATGGTCTGATTTTAACGCTATATACCATTTAATAATGATGCAGGATGTATGTTCAAGAATTCTAATAAATCTTTGTAAACAGAATTTACAAGTTACCCAAATAATATTTTGATGATATAATAAATAGTAATCTGTTTTACAACTGATGGGTCTAGACCTAGAACTTGTTCCATGGTAAACCATCAAAATGTGACATCAAATTCTATCAGTCATTGTTTACTGTTTAACGACATAGTAATCACCTCGCAGATAAGGTTCCAAATTTACCAGCAGGGACATAATGATAATTTTTTTGAAGGGGCCAAATGGGGAAGAGGGCTATGGCATGAACATGCTCAAATTTGCGCTGTTATAGGCCTATATAACACCAAAATTCCGTTTGCCTCACAAGTTAAAAATTTTCCACATTCCATTTATATTCTTTAGAATTTGAAAGTAATAAAAATATCAAATTGCAATATATATATACAATGAATTTAGCCTGCTATGGTTAAATAAGAGTGATAGACAAACGATTAAGGTCCGAAAGTATCAAGAGAAGTTAAAAACGTATTCCTGCACCGAGCTTCTAAAATTAAAATATTTTCAAAAGTATTGTCAGTGGTCAAATAAAATTGCAAAGAATTATTTCCCTTGAACTAAAACGTATATAAGACGTCAATTAAAAATTTCGATAGATTTGCGATTCAGAAAAAAATGAAGTTCCGATGTAAATTCCAGATAACAAAATCAATTATTATTTCTAATGTACATTAGTCATGATAATCAAAATTTTCCCGAAAATATGAAGTTCAAGATTATTGGCCTGTTACACCCCCACCCACCCCTATATGGACGCCCCTGAAAACAGTTTAACGACAATTGTGAAAATTATACAGAACTAAGCTAGACATTATTATATGATGTTTTATTAAGAGCTATTACTCAATACTTATCTGAAGTTAATTTATTAAGTATTCATATTAAAGGAATACACCTTTTAGAATGAACAAAAAAAATAAATTTTCAAACATTGTCAATAGGAGCATTTATTCATTGGGCAACTTATCTGGTGGCATAACTATACAACAGATTACCTAAATAATCTGAAAAATCCAGAAAACTATGTTTATATACAATAATTGAAAAAAGCTTACTCAAATTTTAAGCGTTATTCAATTATAACCTGTAATAGTATGGAAATTTACGAAGTTTTATGGGTTAATTGGATTCTGTTTGTGTACATTGGACACCGTTGATGAATATATAATCTTATTGGCCAAGTCTGAGAACTTAATTTTTTTGTTCATTCTAAGAGGTGGTATCGCTTTAACCTTTCAAACAGAATTTAAAATAATAACGGTTAATGATAATCATACATTAATTAAGATAGTTAATTACTAGTCGAAATATGTCTTTGATTGCCGTTAAACACATTGCCTCATTATAATATAACATATAGATAATTATACTAACATTTATGATAATCAAAACCACGTTCTAAAACAAAAACAACCCTGTTTCTAGCCTAGTTCAGACTATAATAATATATAGGTGTTATAGATGTAGAATGAATTTCATGTATTTAAAGTCAACGTGCCGAAATACTATTTCCAAAATAATTTTTCCAAAATATCGATTACGACACACAATGAAATGAATTGAAAAGTTTAGATCCACGGAACCGAAAGTTATCCGCAAAGATTTGTGTTTAGGTGATGGGGCGTGGGGGTGCTTGTGCTGTGGTCAAAAGCAGAGAAAATTTCGAAAATTTGACCTAAAAAGTTTAATCGGAATTATGTTATAAATACGAAACGGTTATTTCGGAAGTAAATCAAAAGGTTTTGCATGTTTGGCTTTTTGAAATTGTTATCTTTTTTTTCAGATCAGGACATAGGGGGTATAGAGTCATGCCCCCCCCCCCCCCCTCTCCAAGATTAGAGATAAAATGTCTCGATGGTGTTTCCTCGATTCCAATGAAGGTACAAGACAATAGCCTTATCATATAAGACTATAGACTGACATGCAGTAATTGTACCTTCTCTCTGAATGACGAAACAATTTGGCAGTTATAATACATTCCTAATTACTAAAATCCTATACTATCATATAATATACTGATTATCCTATTCATAATTAGGTTACCTAGAAATATTCTTCTCTTATAATCACTGAACTTCTTATAACCTTCTATATTCTATATCAATCAGTGAAAATATTATAACATAATATTCCTGAATATGACAAAAGACAATACTGATTTTGCATCTTTCTTTGGTATATAAGAATCAATTAAAAATTCGAATCGTATGCCCTTGATAACATCGAATTTCTACTTGCTCTAGTTGATAATGTTTCTGGCCAAAATGTTCTTGATCATTCTATAGAAGCTTAGGCTAGGCCTACTACGTTTTGAATAGAAATGCAAATTCATTTAGTAATAAAAGTGTTCATGATAGCATCGGCTTAATCTGACCAACGTTATTCGAAATCCGCAGAAGTTCAAACCCACGTTAATTGAGACCTACCCACGATAGTTGAAACTCTCCCACGATAGTTGAGACCTATATATCTAGATTAATTGAGATTTGCCCAGTTAAGAACTGTATACTTACGTTAATAGAGACACGCCTAAGGTAATTGAGACTCTCCCACTTTAGACTCGTCAACGTTAGTTGAGACTCGTAAACGTTAGTTGAACAGTTAATTGAGACCTAATCACGTTAGATGAGACCAACGTAAGTTGTAACCCATGTTTCTTCATACAAAAATAGCCTGAATTACTATCAATTATACGGTCACGTATTGACTGTGAAGCTAAATTATCACCTCAATATCTCAAAGTGTAAGGAGATCGTTGTAAGTATTTTATGGACATTATGGATGCAAGTTTTCGAAAACAAAATTTCTACACTGAATCGAACAAAATTAACCCCCCCCCCCCCCCCCCCCTTTCGTATAAGGTCGATCAATTATTGCGGGGTGTGGTAAAAATCCATTGTTTCAGATACAAGTTCAGTGAAAGTCATTTGGTATAGAAACATTAATAATCCATATTTTTATAGATAATCTCATAATAATATAGCAATTATCATCAACAGCAAAAGTATATCGCTGGAAAGAAGAAGTATATCGTAGGCTATACAAGTATGCATCACAAACCTTGACGACCACTCCTTCCTAACTAAACAAGATAGTGCCATTTTTCTTGCAAAATTCTCCTCGTTATTTGTTTGATGGTGCATAAAGCACAGATTGAGTGCATCTATGTTAATAGTGTGGTCCAATCATTGTAGGCAATCTGAGAAAAAATATATGTTAGCAATGGAAAACTATTGGCAACGACACACATGGTGAAGAGCTGTCAGCACATATAGAACCCCTTCCACGATGTTGCGTCACTTTGATATTGATAACATATCTTTAGAAATTAATTACCTTGGCAAACCTCTTGTACTTACATATTTAATTCATTAAGGTAATGAGTTATAGAGAGTGATAGAGACTAAATAACTATTAGCTATATTAATAATAATCTTTAACTTTTTACTTCCTGCTGACAGACCATTCCTTCACGGTGCCAGCACTCTATCACGTGATTGATATATCGTATCACGTGATCTATGTCAAATCAATATTATATGTAGATAGATTGGCAAGACAAGCAACTGTCATTAACAGAAAGTCGGAAGGATAGTACAGTTGTGTTGTCGCTGAGAACTAATTACAAACTTAGGTATGGTACCTTTCATTATCTTAATATTAATTATTATTCATTAGTATTGGCTAGATTTAATTACAACCTATACTAAATTTATTTTCTTACTTTAATATGCTGGATATTGTTTAATGCTTTTTATTTATTAAAATTGAAATTACCAAAGCTTATGAAAATGTTTTTCAAAAGGTGTGTTCTTGAAAAAACAAATAACCAAAGTTGTTTTCTAAAAAATCTTGTTTAACTAGTTTTTTGCTAAAACTAAAGTAACCATTACCGACATTCTTTAAAAAGACCTCGAATGTTTTATACACTTCAAATCATCCAACAGATATTTTTGACACATCGAAATATTAATATTTAAGAACGTTTTGAATATAAGATTTTTCCCAAATATACTACTACTTCCACAATGAAGGAACGCACCAATCATTTTCGATTTCTGAATTTTGTCGAACTGTTGAATCTTTAACGTCTGCGCTTTCGACCTGCATTACTGACAGGGATGGAACCTTGGACCTATATTAATAAAGAGCCATTCACAAGAAGGCAAAATCTTTTGAAATCACTATGTGGAATGTCAAATTAACAATTATTGAGGCCGAGTTGCACACAGTCATGGTAGCCTATCACGATAGGCTTATCAAAACGTCTAAGAATTACATCGGAGATAGCTTTTTCCACCTACAAAGTGATAGACCTTTTAGCGTAAAACACCAAAGAACAACATTGGCTATATGTAGACTTTTGTGAAGAACATTTAGGATAACTTGTTCTAGAATTCAGAATGTTGGATTATTTAGCCGATCCATTATGATTATGTTTTTGTGTGTGCACTGTATTTATGAAAAAATATGATCATAGCACTAACGACCTTCTCTAGATCCGAATAACAAACATTTTCAACATTTAGTGCAATTATACCTGGTAGTGACAAATCTATTGTAAGATGACTTCCCTCAAGGCTTCTATTACGTGTTGACAATGTAACCTTCTGACCACAGAGAGGAATTTTCAGAATCTACAAACACTTTTCCTTTTTCTTACATTACTTCTCCTCTGATCTGAAAACTCTATTAGGCCGAACGACGAACCCAAAATCTTGGAATTACTGTATCAATGCTGACCAGAACTCAAAAAGTAAACCATGTGAACGAGTCCTTTAAATCGTCCATGATCAAGTAAATCCTTTGTACCTTTAAAAGTGGAAAACATTTTGGTAACACAAACATGATCAATCCCATTACCATGAACGCAGAGTTCCCCAGTATGAGGTATATAAAAAAGATTTAATGACATTGCGGATCTCTGGTTAGGACAACCTCAACCTGTCAGAGACCAGATAAAAGTCAGCAAGTTTCAACTAAAAGTCTTTAGGTCAGAATAAGAGACTCATTAGACAGCAATAGACAGTAAACTTGGGATAAAAGAAGTATTAGTTGATCTGTACGAACACAATAAATATGTTAGCTGTCTAATTTAATCTAATTTTCTACTAAAACTCATTTCTTAACACTCGTCAATTATTTAAAAAAAAATTACTAATTTAGAACTAAGTCACAAGACAATAGATTTTCAACTTCCTGTATTGACGCTAGGCTATAGCCATAATGTCAACGTTTCAAAATCTGTTCACAATAGATTTCTAACCAAATTTAATATTTTTGAACAAAATGGAACACCTTATCCTAGATTGTTCTATAAAATGTTTATGATGTATGTTCCGCATTATAATACAACAATAACAACGAATTATAATCATTTCAATGTTAGTTGTATGCGCGTTTTGAAAATTTTAATTAATATACACCATACGATGCGATCTATAATATATGGTACGTCATATTTCAATATCTGCTTTCTGCCCGAAATTTAAGGAGTTTATACTACCAACCAGCTCAGAGTTGTCAAGTGTTATATTTTTTTGTTAATGTGCGTACCGGCTTCAAAAACAGAACCAAATCCTTGCTCCCAGCATTCAACAAAATACAGATTTTTGTAAATAATGTGATGGCAATTACAGCTTTTCAGAGTCAGAGTTCACGCTGCTGGTGGAATCTAGTTATGCACCATTATAGAAATTAGAAGACTTTGTGTACGGTAACACCATGTGTCCGATGGCTGAAAACATTAATTAGTATCATTCTAGAGGATGAAGTTGTAAGAAGATTTTTGCAGATAAATGACATCATGCTATCAATATGGATGGCTTATGTTCACTTGAGACTTATACAACCTATCAAATTACTAATTTTAGTAACATATCTAATAGAAGTCTTTTAAATCTGTCTTAATTCCGTATAATTCAAACTCAAAGAGATTTTTTATTTCATATGGACACGTATAATGATCGGAATGATTTTAACTTTGGCTGCAGACGTAAACATGTCAAATGTATAGCGTCTCGAACTCGGTAATTTGGTGATATAACATATCATAATAACCACATTGAATTGATCATAAGATATCATAACGGTATCATTAGTCTACAATAATATTTTTCATGCGTTGTGTTCTTTAGAACCTAGTTTCTGAATCAAATTTTTCCATTTTTTATGAATTAATAAGTAAACTCGAGAGTTAAAGGTGTTCATCTTTTATGAGGTTTGGATGTATACATTTCGACAAATTCCAGAAATGAGATATAATTATTTTTTGTTAATTTCTATTGTATACATGGTCACCTCCAAATCTTTGGTGTAAATTCTAATATAATTATATTTCTATTGACCAGAAGACTGAATAGAATTAATGCTTTCTTTTTTTTATTTCGAATATTATGCAATAAAGGGTGAAAAATAGATGCGAAAGTCATAAATATTGGGACGCCTGATACTAATCAACGTAACGCTATATAGTCTGAGTTTCCAGACACCCCATGCAGATATTTAAGGGGCAATATCCAAAATGTTCTTTTATCATTAAAATCGTTGTAAAAAATACTTGAAAATATTTTATATATGCTAATATATCTACTTGGGTTTGGCAAGATAACGGATCGATATTTCATAGTGTATATGGTTTACGTAAACTGTTAAAATAATTTTAGAGTTCTTGAAAAATGCCTCTTCAACAACACCTATGTTATAATAATAATAATAATAATAATAATATCTTTATTACAAAAGGGTAGAAAATTAGGCCATACATTACCGATAAGCATCAAGATAATCCTGTTAACAAACAAGTAATGATATCGGTATATAATATCATAGACGAACGGTACACCGGAATACAATTTTAAATATATGTCTTCTATTTCAACCCTGAATTTGTACCTAAGAAGAGCTCTAATAGACTAAATCTAGTCTTGCAGTTCGCGCCTTAACGTAGTAATCTGATTAAATAAAATTTTACTACTGTTTAAAGTTCAAAGACCTTTATTTCGCAATCTCTTTAATGACATTTTCTTTTCTAATGAAAGTATCATTTCAAGTTGATAATTCGATCCTATATATTATGTATTGTTCGACATAATGTGAATTATCTAAAGTAAAGCATTAAAGGTACACTCTTTGGTTTATATGAAGCTCAAATTCAAAATAAAGTCTCATCGTAAAGGTTTCGTTTCGGTGGGGATCATAAGCTATGTGCATTCAGACTGGTTTTGTTTTTTTGGGTTTTTTTTTAAACTAATATGTTCAACTCTTGTATCACTAAATGCGGCGGAGCCGCGGTGGCTCAGTGCGTTAGACGCTTGCTCGATAACCTGGAGGTCCAGGGTTCAATCCCGGCATGGGTCGAGATGATACCTTCGGATTTTTCAACCCGGTTTCCCCCTGTCAGTGATGCAGGTCGGAGGGGCTGACATGGAAAAGCGTCTAGTCGTTCGGATGGGACAATAAACCGAGGCCCCGTGTGCTATTGGCTGTGCACGTTAAAGATCCCTCGACAGTTGGAAATCGAAAATAAGAGCAGGCTAATGCCGCTGTCCTGGCAAAATTTCCCTCATTGCACACTTCATGGCGTTTGCCCGTCCTCAATTAGCCCATATAGGTGCAGAAAGTAGGACGTAAAACTCCATTCATTTCATTTCATTTACTAAATGCGGCGATTTGGTTGGTTTTATGCAAGCAAATCCAACCAATCAGAGTAGCCTACTCTGAAGAAAAGATAAACAATATTGTTTATAGTCGAAAACTCTGATTGGCTGAACTCTTGAGGTATGACGAGAAAAGAGTTACATAATACCATCATTGCCCACTGCATGTATTCACAATGCAACATGATTTTGATATTTCGAAGAAAAACGTATATTGGAATGCTTCTGAAAATTTTATATAATTTGTTTTTACAGATATGGGTTCCTTAACAGATTTCCAAAAGAGAAAGGTGATGGCTGTGTTTAACACGCTATATGGTAAGCAATTTTATATATTATGACAGAATGTTTTTCTTGTATTCCATATAGGCTGCTTTTCATATCGATGGTGCCAAAGACTTTAGAAGTCCATAAACCAAAATAGTTTACTGTTAGACTTACTGATATACATGTATATTGAATGCAAGGAAATATATTTTCATAATGTTTTTACCTAACATTTTTTTTGTGGAATTTTAAACAAGTATCTAAAATGATTATACTCAAATTCTGTTGCAAGCAATCAAGCGACACCGAAAGAATTCCTGATCAGTAGGTACTATACATATAAAATTGTGACCGTATTTAGCCAATCAGCGTACCAACATCTGAAAATTGCAGTGAACATACCTTTATCACAGAAATGGATCGTGTCGACGACCTGAGCCACAAGAATCTGAAACCACTCAGTTGATCGCAGTTATTCTATTTCTTGATTAAAGCGCTACAACGCCTTTGATTAGAATTGCTAGTATCCCTAGTGGCCATAGACGTAGGAGACAGGAGGGCAGGGAGGGCAGTCCCAAATATTATGTTTTCGGCAAAAAATCCCCCAAATCGGGCAAAATATCATTAAAATTCGGGCAATAAGTCGGTCTGTCCCCCAGTTGAGTCGTGGCCCCCTACGGCTACGCTAGTGGCCACACAGATATTTCTACCAAATAAAACGTGGGTGAAAATTTTGATAGTCAATGGAACTCTGTTTTAAGAAGATCATTCAACTCGAATTGTGCAATGATGATTTAAAGTTCATCCATGTATACATTGGATATTATTTTAATACTGAGAAAAAAACCAATATTTACTCAAATAAAAAAAACACTGCCTCCTCATAAACAGTTCAATTATAACCCGCTTTTGAGACATGTTTAAGAATGAAAATGACAAGAGACCGCCTACGAATTGTGTCGCAATAATTTTATGTGACCTAATTGTAATAAAGTTTAAATAGCCTGAAGCTGACATTTTCAATTTAAATCAATTTTCAGTCATCTGTTAAATACACTATTGATATAATCCACAACTGTGTCATTTCTGTCATTTTAAAGGCGATTCCTTATAATTTTAAAATTGATTGTCCTTGTAATGTCTGTATATATTCCACAGTGACTTTGTTTTAGGACATCATATCGTTATATAGGTTTTTGTGACGTCGACGAGTCAAATCACAGGGATGGTTTCGATTAAATACAAACCAAAGAAAATAAAAACCAATGTTCGACCAAAAAACTTTTAGTTTCAGAACCTGGAATTTTTTAACTAATCTAATCACGATGTATCCTTAATTATAAGCGTTTGAAAGTCAAAAATACGACTCGCCGTTTAGTAATGTATAGAAAACACATATACAGAAAATGAAAGATAACTGTACTAATAACGGTATTATTATACCAATAGACAACTATAGGTATTCCCAGAATTTTCCCAGCAGATACCCTTTATTAAAGCGATACAACCTTAGAATGAACAAATTAAGTTCTCAAACTTGGTCAATCAGAGTATATATTCATCAAAGTATACAAACAGAATGCAAAAAACCCATGAAACTATGTAAATTTCCATATAATAACAGGTTATAATTGATAAACGCCTTAAATTTGAGTAAGCGTTTTTTCAATTATTGTATATAAACATTGTTTTCTGGATTTATCAGATTATTTAGGTAAGCTGTAGTATAGTTATGCAACCAGGCAGGTCCCTTGATAAATGTAAACTCCTATTGACCAAATTTGAAAATTTAGATTTTTTGTTCATTCTATAAGAGGTAGAATTCCTTTAAATTCCAATATTATTTAATATTGACCTACTTTACAATGATAAGTTACCACATCTATCAGTAAAAATCTAAATCCGAAATCCATGACTGTCATTTATAATGGAATGGTTTCATGACACACATAAACATCTCCCTTCTAATATGTATAGCTTCCACTGTGCTGATAATGGAATTATAAAGATAAACCGTCTTTAACCTACAGACTTATATAATCATTATCAGTATTGATAAACCTTGGAGACCAATACTAGTTAAAGAGACATCGTTTTTCATCATAGATTTGAAAGTTGTCATTACTGAGAGCCTTATCACTTATCAACAGTTTATATTAGATCACACTGACTTTATGGACAGGAAATCTATTTTCCAATTTCTGCTTTTAGTGAGAGTGTTGATTAGCAGGGAACAGTTCTCACGTTTACCTTCTGATTCCAAAGTTTCTATATATCATTACTAGCTGTCAAATTACTACTGTTCACGAATTGAATAATTTTCATTCTTTGGTCCTATTTTAATGCCCTCTAAGAATCGCTATTCCATACAGTTAGTTTTTTTTTCCATATATACCTTCGAAATTATTAATTATCATTTTTGCATCTATTGTTCATCGGGCATTTTAATGTCAAAATTGTGCAAAATATAGAGTATAGAAAGTTCAATGCAAAAATTAAAACAAAACGAATACAAACGACATACAACTTGAGGAGAAAATTTCATTCTTTTCCAGAATTTTCCATATAATACATAGAACGAAGTTATGTCTCTTAAGAATGGAACGAGACATAATTAACACCTTGACATAATGAAATATAAGTCGTGTAAATTTTGACAAGACTCTTTATCATATGAGTAGAAATAAATTTCAACTCTAAATGAAGAACAATTAAAAGCAGGAGAGTTTGGGAATATCATGTAATAATTAAATGACTTTAGTGCTCACTCTGAAGTCCGCGTTAAATTATTCGTTAAATTCTTCTTTACATCTTTCATTTCCTCTGAAAGTGAAAAAGGATGGACAACAACACTGCTATGCAATGTACAATGAAAGAAATGTTGCCACGAAAGCGGCCTATTATTTTTCAATTTCCAACTAACCTGCATCACTGACAGGAAAATCAGGTTGACATGCCATTTTCTTCTTTTACTATTTATAAGGGAATCTACAGAAATGAATTTATATTGCAATTAAATAAAAAAAAAATCCTTTGAAAAGACTAATTTGTAGTTAGCTGAATTCAGATTTAGTCGTCAACATCTTTCATAGAAGTTTACAGTGAAGTCCGCGCTTATAGCTGTGCATTATATTATTAAGTTAATTTGATTAAGAGTTACTGAAAATGTTTTCCTGAACTTCTATAGGTTGAATTGAAAGACTTTCTTTGATTAGTGACCACTATTAATTCAATAAGTAACTGGACATAATGATACTTATACAGTAAACTGGTCAAGTTAATAAAGGTTGATTAGGTTAAGTTAAATCATGTTAATCATACTTCAATAGAAAGTAATATCATACAACTATCTATATCTCCTTCAAGTAGATTCTCATGCAAATATTCCATAGAAATAATTACCACTTTGGTTACGTTTCACAGGAAATTATATTATGTCTGGAAATTTCTCACTGATATAAGTGGAACATTTAATTCAAAAGTTCGACCTTGAACTCAAGTTTAGAATTAGTGTTGCATATTTGTTTCTAATGAAATAAAACTAATGTTTTCGCAAACTGTTCTGAGTTGATCCCTGAAAACTTGCCTCTGACATTGGTCATACTATGTAATGATAACAATCTTTTAATTAACATGGGTCAGAATATGATCCATCATTTCAAAGCGAAACGGTCTTTTTCTGAATTCAACTCCTGAAGGAGATTTTGACAGAAAAAATAAATTCGAATTAATCATTATAAATTATATACACTTACATGTATTTTGATAGGCAGAATAAGGCATACGTTATTAAAACAACACCACCTATTAAAATTAGCAAAAAAAAAAAGTTTTCAAACTTGTCCAATAAGAGTATGTATATATATTCATCAACGTTGTCAAAAGTTTACGAACTGAATCTATTATATAGAACTAAGTAATTTTCCATAAAATCACAGGTTATTATTGAAAAACGCTTAAAATGTTTTTTAAATGTTTACAATAATTAGGCCTATATTTAAGGAAGTTTTCTGGATTTATCAGATTATACAGGTTATCTGTTATATGATTATGAAACTAGGTAAGTTGAAAATAAATATGTACTCTCTATTTTCGAAGTTTTAGAATGTTATAGATTTTGTGTCAATTCTAAGAGGTAGTATTCCTTTAATCATTGCTATCAATAGGCCTACTAGAACATCTCTGGTCGTGTTCACCTTCGGTTAATTATTCGCATAGATTCCTTTAATGTCAAATAGGCTGTGGTTCATATCGAAGTGGCTTTTAACATATTAAACACTCAATCAATTATAAAATTGTTCCTTCTATATTTATAGGCCTATCTCTACACGGCAAGAAGTAATATTTGTAAATATGACACATTTTTGTTTAAAATGGCGTAAAAGGTTTTTTACATATTCATTTTTAGTCAATTGCCAGAAACGCACTGACTTTACGTATGAGTGATTCAGTTTGCACAAACCACTAATGAGTAATAAAAGAAATATAGCGGAGGAAACTGGTGATATGTTCTCTGAGGTCCGCGTTCATAATAAAATCAAATTCCGTGGTAACTTGTAGAATGTCGCTCAAATAAAGTTAGTAATTGTAATCCATAAGAATTGTGTTATTATAACTTGTCATTTACAAGAATACACAATCATGTTTTTTTACTTATCATGGAAAAAAACTCACACAATGTTTGTGTATTCCAGATCTAATTCAGATAGTATTAGAGGCTTGAAATTGATAATATAAAAACTAAAGTCTTTAAGAAGACATTGTATGATATTTTTATTGTTGTGAAATAATAATTTTGATCTAATCAATAATTCTACATTTTTTTAAATTTACAATGGCCCCACTTGAAACTCATTATTACCGGAATATATTGATCTAAATTTCGCTTTTTAAGGAAAACGAATGTAAGAAACAATTAAATTATTGATTAAGACACTAATGTTGATGTATTTTGTTCTTTTTAAAATTTCGATCAAGATATAAAATTTGCATAATTACTTCGAACTTTTTTTGGATGAAAATTGTAGATCTCTTTTAAAGTGTAGACGTATTTAAAATGAAAACGTTCTTGCTCTCTGAAAGAAAAATCCATTAAATTTCAAAAATGTTTAAAAAGGAAAATTATTGTAGAATCACATTTCATTGATTGACAGCTCAAAATCTCATATAATCAAATATCATTTCTTTTGTTCACTTTAATGTCGTTAGATTTCTTTCTGCCATATACTTCAAATGTAATTAGGCATTTTCCCTATTTTGAAGTTATTTTCTATAGAGTGCATTTCTCATGGATAAAAATCTAGATTGTCAATTAATGAAGGAAAAAAACCTTTTTACTTAAATTATGTGTTACTAAGACCATGGTATCCATGGCAACATGAGTATTTAAGATTTTTTTCAACATTATTTTGTTCTCATGATATCGATATTATCGGTAATATTTCCTCCTTTTCCTTTAAATATAGACAAAAAATCGAGCAAACTTACTCAAATCATGATACTGAACTTTCATGCTGTTTAGTCCCTACAACCCTGTTGATACTGGAAAGTATATTATTGATAACACTGAACAGTCAGTATATTATTGTTAATACTGAATAGTCAGTATATTGTTAATACTGAATAGTCAGTATATTATCATTGTTTATACTGAACAGTCAGTATAATATCATTGTTAATACTGAACAGTCGTTAGTACTGAACAGTCAGTATATCATTGTTAATACTGAACAGTCAGTATATCATAGTTAATACTGAACAGTCAGTATATTATTGTTAATACTGAACAGTCAGTATATTATTGTTAATACTGAATAGTCAGTATATTGTTAATACTGAATAGTCAGTATATTATCATTGTTTATACTGAACAGTCAGTATAATATCATTGTTAATACTGAACAGTCGTTAGTACTGAACAGTCAGTATATCATTGTTAATACTGAACAGTCAGTATATCATTGTTAATACTGAACAGTCAGTATATCATAGTTAATACTGAACAGACATTATATCATTGCTAATAATGAACAGCCAGAATATCAATGTTAATACTGAACAGTCAGTATAATATCATTGTTAATACTGAACAGTCAGTAAATGTATATTATTGTTAATACTGAACAGTCAGTAAATGTATATTATTGTTAATACTGAACAGTCAGTAAATGTATATTATTGTTAGTACTGAACAGTCAGTATATCATTGTTAATACTGAACAGTCAGTATATCATTGTTAATACTGAACAGTCAGTATATTATTGTTAATACTGAACAGTCAGTATATCATTGTTAATACTGAACAGTCAGTATATCATTGTTAATACTGAACAGTCAGTATATTATCAGTGTTAATACTGAATAGTCAGTATATCACTATTAATACTGAAAAGTATATTATTGTTAATACTAAACAGTCAGTATATCATTGTTAATACTGAACAGTCAGTATATTATTGTTAATACTGAACAGTCATTATATTATTGTTAATACTGAACAGTCAGTATATTGATAATACTGAACAGTCAGTATATCATTGTTAATACTGAACAGTCAGTATATTATTGTTAATACTGAACAGTCAGTAAATGTATATTATTGTTAATACTGAACAGTCAGTAAATGTATATTATTGTTAGTACTGAACAGTCAGTATATCATTGTTAATACTGAACAGTCAGTATATCATTGTTAATACTGAACAGTCAGTATATCATTGTTAATACTGAACAGTCAGTATATCATTGTTAATACTGAACAGTCAGTATATTATTGTTAATACTGAACAGTCAGTATATCATTGTTAATACTGAACAGTCAGTATATTATCGTTAATACTGAACAGTCAGTGTATTATTGTTGATACTGAACAGTCAGTATACCAATGTTAATACTGAACAGGTTCAGTATATCATTGTTAATACCGAACAGTCAGTATATCATTGTTAATACTGAACAGTCAGTATATTATTGTTAATACTGAACAGTCAGTAATTTACAAATGAAGTTTTTAGGACGTGTACATCTGACTTCTTCTTGTCCATCCCGGAACAGTAGGCGGTTGTTTGACAATCATATGACAGTCGATAAGCTTTATCGGCAATAAAACATTCACATTAGATCGCATAGGATATTTAAGATATCAAAATCTAAAGAAATAATCACACCCCTCACTTCTTTACAACAAGAAATTTACCAAAAAAAATACAAAAAATAGAAGTTTTTATCAACACTGCGATCAAAATTGAAATGTTTTGAAGACAACTTCTTTGATAAGATATTTTCTCTGAATTTAATCTCTTCTGCAGTTGACATGATATCTTTTCGGAATTAACCCTATTTAGATTTCTGATAGCGATATTCACTGTCACTGTCCTTCTTATTTAAGAAAAAAACAGATTCTGCAGTCAGATAAGAATTGAAATGCCGAAAATAACATGTTGATCAGATAATACATCTTATGAAAGTGCACATTCTCTTGAAAAAACTGTTGAAATTTAAATGCAAGACAAATACATATCTTGAACGAAATTGTCAGTTTATCGTTTTAAAATCCCTTTGCTCTGTTTAATCGATTCAGTAGTCGATGAATTTTACAGAATGTACCTCGTAATGAAATGGAAAATGAAAACTTTCAAGGGCTTAAATTAATCAAGAGTGTAACGCCAAACGAAAGTACATCCATCTGTAAGGTGCACCAAACTGCAACATAAGAATTATTTTGAGGTTTGGTAAGATGACTGTAACTTCGACTCAAATATGAATTTGGCCTGAATCTGTTAGTTATATTTCTTAAAATAGTCATTTCACAGTCCCTTTATTATATTTCGAAGAAGAAATATTAATATTGAGTCGGAGTGTAGATAAATCATTAACAAGTGACTGTAGACAAGTCGGAAATGAAGGACGTCGTAAGACAAATCCTGAAAATGTCCTAATTCGATCTCCAGACTGTTCTGGCACAGAATGTTTAAGATATATTTTATCATACTGTTATCACTCTGGATATATAGAACCTTGACGACATCCGATAGTCCAAAAAGTCGCATGACGGGACAGACAGAAAACGGACGGACGGATCGACACTCTGACGCAGAACTGTATTCCAGTTTATTTGTTCTAGACGTGCGGATCATTGAGCTTATTGTAAAATCTTAAATCGATTGAAAGGATGTAAAGTGTATATTTTGTTACTATAGGAAATATGATTAATAATTATTTTTATACATGTACATGTACTATATATTAATATGTAAAGTATCAGTTAAAGAACAAAAGGTCAAACGTCCGTTCTGTTTTTCCTACACTATTTAGATATTTGACTAAATAGATCAATCATATTAGGAATGTTGCAATACTTAAGAGTTGTCGGTCCTGAGAGAAGACAGAAAGTAGGTAAATGTTATGAACACTATTATATAGATATAATGATAAAAACCAGATTTCATTAAAAATATTTATAATTTGGACATATTTAACTTCAAAACAGACTTTAACATAATGATCACTTTTCAGAAAATTGTAATCATTTTGTACTATTAATCTGAACCAAATCCGTTGAAGTCATAAGATATCTAAAATGACAAATATCGGCAATATTGTGTTCATCTTTAACTTGCACCTTCCGGAAAGCTACACTATAAAAAAAATAATCATCGGAGTTATGTTTTTAGTATCAGTCCATTTTGCAAAATGTATGCATTCAAATCTAGGATTATCTTATATAATTTGCACGTTCGCTTCAAGCGAGACCTGCGGACAATGTTTGGCCACATGTTGATGACACTTAATTGTAAACCTGACTTTAAAAAAAATATGAAAACGATAATAGTGGTTCAGCACTTATAAACCTGACAAAATTACAACTAACTCTAGAAACTAAAATGATTCGTCAAAACTTTTTCCAAAACGTACAAAACTGAACGTTAATTCGTAGAAATGGTAATCTGATACGAAAACAACTCTCACTGACATTACGCAATATCTTTACTTTCCATCATTCTATTTTTTTACTTTCCGTTTTCTTTGTGAAAATTCTTTTATAAATCATTTGATTCATAACTTAGAGATTATAGTGTAGGCTTTGACCATAGGCAGTGATAGCGATTTTACTGCCTGCAACAAGTACATTGTTTACAAAATAAAGGTATCATCGTAACTGTCATTCATTTTTTACATTGTGCAAGCAAAAATAGTTCATGTTATTTACCACACGATGTTTCCGTTAATGAACAGTTTAAAATTATCCCTGCTGGCAATAACAGTTTAAAATTGATAATTGAGAACTAAGCCTATAATCAAGAGAAAAATATAGCATTCTACGGTAATCATGTTCAATCATTTTGCAGATTTAAAAAATACATACAAGTTGCTACAAATTCTTGAGTCTAAAATATAGAATAATTATTATCAATGGGTCCGGAATTTAGCTGGTGTTCCCATGGTCATTATTAGATAAGGAGATGTAAACTTTTGCACACTTGGATTTTGAGCTTTTTCTATAGCAAAATCTTGTTTCGGCAACTGGTACCTGCATTAGTCAAAATCTAGTAAAAGGGACATGTTCACCATGCGTTCAACCAGAACCTGTAATTTCTTAGATAAGCTTTATATCAGTCAAAGTGTTCACAATTCTCCCTCTAAATTTAAGCATTCATATCCCTGTGTATCCAGCATGATTAATTATTAGCGTTTGAAGCCAAAAATATGACTCGTATTTCATTGAGACTATGCCTTATATAGAAAACACATATACAGAAAATGAAAGATAAATGTTTAGGTGGGGGTATTATTAAAGGGATTATGTAGGTTATGTGCAGTTCAAGTACTTTTTTAGGATATTTACATACATGTTTAGGCCAATTCATGGCCAAAATCAACCCTGCTGAACATTCCTCTTTAAAGGGCCATTCTGCTTTTTTGAAAAAAGTTTCGAATATCCAAAATATCGCAAATGCTACTTGAGAGTATTTTTAAAGTATGCTTATTGTATCTCTATATCTTCTTGATCAAACTGAATTTGGTTTTAAAGGGTTAATTACAAACAGGGAGTACTTATTGTTAATTAAGAAATTTGACCTAGTTTTGGTGTTTGCCCTTTAAATGGCTCAATATTTCTAGCTGAAACCATTTAAATACACAAGAGGGACATTTTTCTACAATTAGGCGTTTATTTTACTCAAATCCGTTCAGTAATTTCCTATCAGCGTCCAAAAAACATAACACACTTAAAAACCTTACGTAAGGTTTTTAAAATTTTTAGCATGTTTTTAGCCTTTAAAAATTAACGGCTCGATTTTTTTAGTTAAAACTTTCAGATACATTAAAGGGTACATAGTTACAGATTTTTGTGTAAAGTTTTCACAAATTTGAGCCAAAAAAATTTTTGACCTAAAAAAATTCAGACTGTCCCTTTAAGATATTTAAAAGAATCAGACGGGGAACAGAATGGCGCAGGAAACATTTTTCTCATAACAATATATAAAATATATTTACAGAAACTGCAGCGATTGGAATTTTTATTGAGCCTGGTTACTAACTCTATCAATTCGTTTAGGTTTTTTATTGATCGACTGAAAATGTCGACTTTTCCCCTTTAACATTTGCGTTGAAACTGATATTGTCACAGTACACAGTTCCATGTTAGTGTTGCTAATAATAAAAACAATTCAGAATACAATATAGGCTACAATTTGATAAATGACAATTTCTTATAATGTTTCAGACACAAATAAAGATGGTGTTATAGAAAAATGTGACTTCGAAGAAGCTGCACAGGTAAATTATTACGTCTTAGTTTAATAGAATCCATAATTCAATTTCATTTTTATGAATTTAGACTATCTATTACATCTTAAGTGTAGTTAGAACAATATTATAAGTTGTCAATCAAATTTTAGCCACAGCTGATCAAACGAATATACGTGTGTTTTTTAACATCTTAATGAATAAGTGAGCCACTTTACAGAAGATTTAGCCTATATAAAACTTATTTTTTTGAATTTGAGATTATGCATGCAATGTATCAATAAGGATCTGAAAATAAATATCTTAACAATCTAAATCTTGTATCGTTTTTATTTCTAAAATTTCAGAAAGTATGCAATTTGCATCATTGGAAACAAGGTGGTGATCGTTATAAATCAGCTGAAAAAACTCTCACCTCAATTTGGGATGGACTCCGAAAGTTCGCCGATAAAGACCAGGTAGGTATTTGTAATCAATAAGTATAGTCAGTTTTCTGGAATTGGAAGTTTACTTGTCTTCCAGTAACCAATCTACCTATCTATAACAAGATAGGTCTGACGTTGATGACATAAGAATAAGTTTCGAAATGGCGACATGAAATCTGAGCAGAAGGAATGGCTCATTTACGAGTTTCCTGCATTAATGAATGATAACATATTTTAGATCTATATTTGATATCATGATTATCATGATATTCTTCATTCTTTGATATAGCGTTGCATGTTGATATGTATTTTGTTAAAAAAAAAAGCATGGGTTATACTTGTTTAGTTGTTTTAAATAATATAACTTGAAAATCTTTTAATAAAGGACCAAAAAATTACCAAAGATGAATGGTTAGTTATGTGGGAAGATTGTTTGAAGAATTTATCATCGGGAAAAGGATTTCCAGACTGGCAGAAACATTATATGGAATTTATGTTCTTAGCTAATGATACATCAGGTATGTGTTTGTTTTTGAGTGCTGAAGTCTGGTAGTGATCAAACTAATATTGTACAACTATGACAGTTATTCCAGAAAGAATGGCAATGAGCAAGATTCCTGCTATGAAAATGGCGGCCGCCGAAATTTGTTTATTATCATGAGTTGATCTAATGAACATAAAAGCTGAAGAGATTGAGATATTTTGATGAATAAGTGTATTATTATCTGACATTGTAAGGAGTACAATAATGTAACATTCTATGTCTTGTGCTGACATATTGTCTATCAGAGCTAATTTTGAAGGTGGCGTCTAATTATATTGCATAATTATGCATGTGAACATTTTTCTCTATTCGTTTTGTATAAAAGGGCAGTTATCTACTTTGCATGAATTTCTTTTCGATTTCGTATTTGCTTTTCTCTACACAATGTCTAAGCGTGTCAAAGGACTTTCAATGTGTTAACAGATTTCCAAGAGGTGCAATAGGCTAACTCTGCATCTCAATCATATTAACAGAAATTAAATAAAATAAAATTTTACGTCCTACTTTTCTGCAGCTGACTTTGCCAATTATAGGTCGGACATGCAGTGTACAATTGGGGACATTTTGTCAGGACACCGGCATTAGTCTACTCTTATTTTGAATTTTCAACTGTCCAGGAATCTTGAACACACACGGAACGGTGTATTATCCAATACAATCCAGTAGGAATTGACGTTTTTTTCAACGAGCAGTTAATATGCAGTGTTATACTTATAGGTGATGGATTTATTGATAAAGAGGAATATGTTACAATTTATAAAATATTTGGAATACCAGAGGAAAGTGCATCCGCAGCTTTCGATCTACTCGCTAAGGTAATCACTTGGAATCAGACATTCTTTTTATCTGGAATATCAACATCGGGTTGTTTCTCTGTAACAATACTGGAAAACCAGTTGTTTATACGAAACTGGAAAATCAGTTGTTTATCTGTAACAATACTGGAAAACCAGTTGTTTATCTGTAACAATACCGGAAAATCAGTTTTTTTATACGAAACTGGAAAATCAGTTGTTTACACGTAACAATACTGGAAAACCAGTTGTTTATCTGTAACAATACCGGGAGACCAGTTGTTTATTTGTAAAAATACCGGAACACCAGTTGTTTATCTGTAACAATACCGGAAAACCAGTTGTTTATCTGTAACAATACCGGAAAATCAGTTGTTTATCTGTAGCAATACCGGAAAACCGGTTGTTTCTGTAACAATACCGGGAGACCAGTTGTTTATTTGTAACAATATTGGAAAACTAGTTGTTTATCTGTAACAATATCGGAAAACCAGTTGTTTATCTGTAACAAAACCGGAAAATAAGTTGTTTATAATCTGTGATATATCGGAAAATCAGTTATATATATGTAACAGTACTGGAAAACCAGTTGTTTATCTGTAACAATACCGGAAAATCAGTTGTATATCTGTAACAATACTGGAAATCCAGTTTATCTGTAACAATATCGGAAAATCAGTTGTTTATCTACAACAAAACCGGAAAATAGGTTGTTTATCTGTAACAATACTGGAAATCCATTTGTTTATCTGTAACAATATTGGAAATCCAGTTGTTTATCTGTAACAATACCGGAAAACCAGTTGTTTATCTGTAACAATATCGGAAAACCAGTTGTTTATCTGTAACAATATCGGAAAACCGGTCGCTTATTTGTAACAGTACACCATAAAAATAGTATTTGTATTTGATGATGAATAATGGAGGGGAGAGGGGATTTTCTTGTGTAGATTTTCTTTATAACCCTTTCTTTCTTTTGCAGGGCACAGAAGGCAAGATTTCATGGGAAGAATTTGAATCATTGTGGACAGAATACTTCACATCAGACAACCCATCAGTTAGAGGAAATTTCTTATTCGGACAAATTCCAGCATGAATTATTGTTTAAAAACAATATAGTTTTAGATAAGCCATAAGCCTCAGTTCCTTGGACGGGTTTTTGATGAATGATTTTCGTGTGATTCCGTCAGAAAACTCCATCAGTTGCTGCCCGATATGACCACCATGTCAAGAGATGTATGTATACAATGTTATCGTTGGTGCCCAATGGGGGTTCTGTTTTGTTATATTTATATTTTCTCGGTTTTTATATTTGTCATTGAAACTACATAATTGGTGTCTTGAAGTGTAGTAGTTTGTCTATAGCTTACGAAATTTATTGTAATTTTTTTGGTGGGATATAGATATAAAAAAAATATTTAATGTAAATTTTAGGTATGCCCATAGTTTGGTGTCACAAAATAGATAGTATACGTATAGTTATCATAAATATTCACTAGTTACTTTACTTTACTTTAATTCAATTATACATTTCTGGTATTATCTGATTCATTGATAGGGCCTTTATTTAAGGAATTACATGTTATTTGATTTTTATTGACAAAAAACACAATTTTGTTCCAAACAGAAGAACGTCGAATGATGCTTTATTGGTATATGGCAGTGGTTCCTAACCTTTTTCATACTATGGCCCAAAATTCGCGAAACTCCCAGAGCCGTGGCCCCCCGTTTAATTAGAAATACCACCAAAGGGATGGTTGTGTGCCTCCTCTTCATCGGGAGGCTAAATGCATTTGACCACAAGCAACTACAGACCTTACACAGCAAAATACATGTATAGTAAAATAAAATTTGGGCTAGTGAAAAATATATACACATTTCCACTGGTATATGGCATACTCTTGACGTTGCCATAAAATATGTAAGATTTAACTTTTTATTGGTATTGATATTTTTAGGTTTTTCATTTATACTTTATACTTTAATATTATAGAATGTGTATGTTTAATGGTCATTGTAATTTTTCAATAAAACCCATTCCAAATTCCAATATTATTTATTTTTCAAAAAGAAACGAACCATTTTAGAAGACAGTGCAGGTAGAATAAAATGTCAGAAACTAAGAAAAATTCAAGTTTTCACAATCTGGATATTCTTCCACGAAAATGGTACACGTACAATCCTCCCTGTCCCCTCTTTCCGACTAGCCATAAAAAGCATATGTTGAAGGCTTTTGAAAGAATCAGAGATTGTCGGACGTCTGGCGGCAGTGATGTGTTTTATACTGCTGTATGTTACAATCCTGGCCCTATACAAATATAACAAACAAACAAAATAATAAAATCTAAATTTTATTTCACAAAAGAAACTAAAACATACAAACTTGGATGTTTCAAGTTTAATTTAAGCAGGGTGCTGTGTTTAAAAGCAAATATTATAAGAACAGGGGCCTTATTCTCGAAAACTTAACTTAGATAAAATCAAGATTTTAAGGAATACAGCAATTTGATTGGATCATAGAGCGTAATTTAAAATCGATTTTAGTGATTGACCAATCAGATAACTAGAACACTAAAATCATCTTAAGTTAAGTTTTCGAGAATAAGGCCCCAGAACAACAACTTAGAATCATGAACCTTTCAGAAAACAGTCTTAATTTGGAAGGAATATCTGGAATAGCATGTTTCCATTCTTTACTCGATTTAAAACAACCTCAGCCTTTAGGCTTAGTTCAAATCGGTTATCTCATAAAAACTGTGCTATAAAAACTACTTTGCAGCATATTTATTGAATTAAAATTCCTTCATTACACAGCAATACAATATAACAACCACCAAGATTACAAATAAAATAGTTTACAGAAACAATCTAGCTTAGCTGAAACCTGATGAAATAAAAAAATTTACAAGCAAAACAATTCCATTAATCTAAAATCTCATCCAAATCATGGCAAAATCGGAAACAATAGTTGAATAGAAGTGGACAACCCAAATAGAAGTACCATCAGGTGTTTCAAAAAGTAAACATCATGAGATACAATCAGATCAATCTATGCATTCCATAGCAGGTTAAGACGGTAAATAATGATATGATAGGGTAGATTTCTGGGAAATCATTCAAATATTGTAACACTTAAAATGTAACAAATTATCCTTTCTCAATTACATTCAAACAATACAAATAATTATATACACATACCTACTGATATACAAATAAAACATAGGTGATACTGGAATGATATATACAGCATAAATTTACAGAACATAATAAACTAAAACAGTGCTGATAAATGCCAGTGGTTATTGCAGAAATAACTTAATCCAGGTGTCATAACATCTCTGTAAAGTGTACGACTGTCCTCTGACAAAATCAAGAGTGGATTGGAAATATCAAGTATATTTGATCATCATGGTGTACCTTGTGCAGTGCAATTATTTGTCGTGACCTAGCTTAATGGTGACTCCTTTAACAGATAATTTGATAATATTAAAAAGTCTTGTCATTTTCTGAGAAAAGATTGTTCAGAGGGCATCTGGAAAATGATTTGATACAATTAGTTAATATTAAGTTCAGATTATGAGATGACTAACAAGTTTATTATAATCCTTCACTACCAGTTTATCTTTCTAAATAAATAGGCACTTTAAGTTGATATATTGGACGTATATAAATAACAATAGAAAATCATACTGTAAGAGGCATCTAATACAACCTTGACTAGAATAATGGAATGAAATTATGATAGACAGTATATCACTACTCCATTCCAAATTGCCAAAATGAGATAGAAATTCAGACTTATGACTTAGAATTCTCAACATCAAAGTCAGTGTATGTGGTTCCACAATCTAAAATGACTAAAAGTGACAATTTCTGACAATGAATGATATGATTTGTCAAAATAATAAAAATATCGTCATCTAAATAATTGTTGTAACCAACACACAAGAGATAAATTTAAGAATACTGTATTACTTTAAAGAATAAAATCTGATTGATTGTGACCTTACAATTACATATAAACCTCTTGTGACATCAATTCCGATAAAAACTGTTATCATTTTTGCCTTTCCCAAAAATGTTTTACATTGTAGACAAACAGGACATCAAATTTTTATTCTCAAAAGCGAAACCAATTCTTAGATTAAGCCCTTTCAGTTGAAAACAATTATTTAGATGACTAGAATTATCTGTTTGTGTTGAGTCAAGATATATGGAGATCAATAAAGCCCAGGTCCCAGTGAATGTTGATCTTTTACCCAGATGATAATCTGATTAAAAACAATTTTAAAATCATTTTTTTTCACACCACTAATCCGGCCAATGTCTCGACCATAATATCACAGTAACATCTTGTAACTTCATTGGATGCTGGTTCCCATTTTCTACCATAACATTCTATAAGTTCCAATAAGGTACACCTTACTCTTGGTGGAGTTCTGAATAAAAAATTAAATTATTTGAGGTCATATTCTCAGCATATTCATATACTGAATAAAAAGAGATTGAAATATTTGTCTCCAATTCCAATAGTATGTAATATGCATAACTGTAGCATAAAATAGTAGAACTGCACATACGTGTCTATAGGAATTCAATATTGCATGAGGGGCTTGGCGTAGGGATATCACGAGTGTGCGTAGCACACGAGTGATATCCCGCCGCCAAGCCCCGAGTGCTTTATTGAATTACTATAGACTCGTGTGCAGTTCTACTTTTATTACATACACTATGGTTGATTGTTTTGAATGGAGTTTATAATTATGGATTTATTCAAACAATACAAATAATTCGACATATTTATGAAAATTTGTTTCAAAATAATGACCTGAGGTCATGTACTCGACTGTGGGGATACCCCCTGGAATGTAATGTTTACAAACAAATCATGACGTCATAGGGAATTCCCAATGCCGTTCAACACGTAACCATGGCTATTTGGCTTTCAAAAACATTAATTTCGGTGTTCTTTATGGGTTTTGTAGACTATTTTTGTTTGGACATGTTTTAAATTAAGAATTTATTTTAATTCATCATCATTTGTTTAAATTGAAACTTGTAATGCAACTGGGAATATTCTAAGTGAGATAAAAAAAAAAACAAGATGGCGTCATTCGCGAGTCAGTAGAAAAAATAGTTCCGACCGTATTCAATGACCGTTGAATATGGATTCAATTATTACATGGGCTTGTATTCAATGATTGGCTGTCATAGTATTACACATGTATGTAATAAAAGAGTTTATGACAACATTTTTTAACATTATCTTTCAAGAGGGATATATTTTGAAATTTAAGTCAATTTTATCTCATCGGAGAACCAACTTAAAACTATTCAGAATGCTCTTTAAGATAACATTTAATTTCATACAAAACATTATTGAAAATGTACTTACTTCTCCATGACAATTTTTCGTCTGACTAGATCAAGAAAATCTGTCATTTTATCTGGATCAATAGATTCTATTAATTTACCAACTGATTGTAACTGAAATGAGATATGTATGTATACTAGCTATAAGATATAAGTACTATCACTTATACACATCATAGAACTGAAAGGTAGGGAATGATTACACAAGATTTATGCTTGGCACGCATGCGCTGAATTTTGGGGACTCACTTAACTTCTGGTTTCTACAAGAAGTCATATAATTTAAAAGGCATGTTAATGCGATCTAATTAGACCGGAACATCCAGTCTTTCTGCCATAGTATCACCAGAGAGTCTATCTATACTCTCTGGTATCACTAAAGGCTAGCGCACACGAGAGCTCCCAGCTGAGCAAAATTTCATTCGTGGCTGTCAGCTCAGCTCGTAGCTTTCGTCGGTTTCCGCGCACACGCTAAGCTTAGAGCTTTCATAGACGTGGTGTCGAGTCATAAATATCTAAAAATAACAAGCTCACGTGATATTAAAACGTGACTTAAACAAAATATCGGACGTCGACAACCCTTCGAATGATTCAGAATATGAAAAAAATTACTTCTTCTTTTCTTGTCGAGTCCTTGCGATAATTGCTTCAGATACAAACTCACATTCACCGATGGGCGCAGCTATTTTTAGTTTGATGAGGTGCTAGCGCATGCGCTCCAGTTGAAAGTTGAAAGCTAAGAGCTTTCGACTGCGCACACGGTAAGGTATTTTTCATTCGAGGAAAAAATCGAATAAAAAAAACCTTACGTAAACTCCGCGCACACGAGAGCTACGAGCTGAGCTGACAGCCACGAATGAAATTTTGCTCAGCTGGGAGCTCTCGTGTGCGCTAGCCTTTAGAGTCAACTTGTGGACAAGAAACTAGGTCAACCATAAATTGAAACAGAAGTTCAATGGACAGTGAGACTTCCAGTCTATTATATTTCTATGTAAACATGCAAAATTTTGGAAAACCTTTTTAGAATTAATTTAAGATATACAAAATAAATGCCAAGAACACTTAAAGACATAACAATTCTATACAGCTATTAAGAGATAAGTGTTTACCTGTAAACTAACACACTCAAATTCATCATCATCACATTTCTCATTCTCTGTATCTAGTACTAACTCACAGGTCTCAAATATTGGCCCTATTAAAGGCTTTATTGGTTCTCTATTACCTAATCTCACATTGCAGAATATCTGACATAAAAAGGTAAAAAATCCTAGAAATCTACTAGTAGATTCAGCCCTAATCTCATTTTTCACTGAAAAAGACAAGAGTAAAATCATTTTGATACAAATGCCACATATGAATTACGTCACTATTTTATTTTATTTTACATGAAAAATGTAGCCATTTTGAACTTTTTTTTCAGTTCACAGATCACATTCAGCATATCACACATTTGATCATGATCAAAGACATAATTTTGTTCAATATGATGACCGATGAGTCTCCCTAATTTACAAATGCAGTAAGTCACAACCCTTTACAGAAGACAAATCATTTGCAACAAAACAAGATAAAGCTAAAACATGTTCACTAGTCTGTTGTGTGAATGGTTCATAACTTATAAGTTTCAAATAGAGAATTAATTCAATCCAATGCCAGGGTCACAAGACAGCCTAAACTTACTCAAAATCTAATTTTCTCACCTTTAAAGTCAGCTTGGACCAGACCCAATAAACTGGATCTAAATTTTACACCATCAGCTTCTAAATTTGACAGTTTTTGAGCAACAAATGATCCAGATTCTGCCAATTCTCTATCTTTCAAACATTTCTCATAAATAATCTTGGCTAAACGAGAGATATCTTCACCACTCCTACATATTTCTTCTGATATTCTACTGAGATCCTTTAGTTGTTTTTCATCAATATCTAATGATAAATTTGCTACAACCTCTTCTATATCAGATACAGAATTGTTCCTACCACGGAAATCCTGAAATAAAAAAATCATTGTGTAATATAAAGATTAGCCTACAGAAGCCATCCATTAACAAAACACCAACAAAGCTAATATTATATTTAAGCTTAATGTTATAATATAAATTATAAGGGTTTAATGTTATAAATGTTGTCTTTTATTTGATATCTCATTAAAAGAGCAATCACAATGGGTAGCAAAACGGATCCAGCAGTAAAGTAAAAAAAAAAACCTGAACAAATAAGTATCTTCAGTTTCAGTTAAAAATAAACTAGGCCTACCTAGGGCCTATTATTATTATTATATATATTATACAAAATATGGCAAAAATTCAAAAAACTTATTAACAATTGATATTTATCTGTATCAGGATCGGTGAATGACTGTGTGAGTCAGATGTGATCGTGAGACAGTAGTGGTGAGTGTCAATGTGACTGTTGACACCGTAACTTAACTAGGCCTTATTATGGCCTTATTATGCCCTTATGGCTATGCCGTTATATGATCTAAGTAATGACAGTGTTGTTCATTGTTCAAGAAATGAATCAAGTTGTCGTAGTGTGTGCATGAATGCGAGTGCAAGACTGTGATATATCGGCCTTCAATTCTCCAATTACCATTCAATTTGAAAAATAATACTTTGAAATACCTTTTTGCCTCCAGCAAAATCACCTGCTCCTCCAGAAATATGGTTTAAAATCTCAGAATTAAGCACTAATCCCCGTCCCCTACCTCTGCCACGACCGGCCATGTTTGTTTTTGCTGTTAACGTAAATAAGAGTTATCATTCCTTTAATCCGAAATTATCGAGCACAAGGTCTAAAGCCAGCATAATACCAATTAATTTGAAAATCTTTTTAACTTAGATAATCAGTAGTACTAGTGTTCAAATCCATGACTTCATATCCACGTTTCAAAATTAAAAATATAGTATTTTAGTGAGATTACGCCCTATGAAATTAAAACAAGGGCCTAATATGAAAATAGTAAACTGAAATTTCTAGTTTTAGTTATATTTGAGGTTTTAAGCTAGCTGGATACTTAAAGCAGTGTGTCTTCGAATAAACAACTGTGTTGGAAAGCGACATTTTTTCTGGTTCATGCACATGCATCCATTAAAAGTTAGAGCAACTATTTATTTTTAGGTTTATCAACTTTTTATAGATATTATGCATAATCCTTAGAGAGTAATATTTCGGATTACCATGAAATGAATTTACAATGAAGGGGAAGCAACTCTTTTTATCAGAGTACATTCCCTTTATAAAATTTAAGCGGAAAAAGACATATTTAGCGAATCGCCCAATAGAAAGTTTCAAACAGAATAGTCACAGTTTTTGAATCGGTCGCCATTGATATTTGTGTTTACACAAATTCCCGGCATTTTTGTTCACATTTTGGGTAATTATTGATATGAATTGTTAATTCTTTAGCTGCTTATTGATTAGCCTTGCAAGGGCAATGCTGAGAAATCCGAAGCGGCAGGGAGAAGGGAAAGGGAAAAGGAAAATTAATAAGAAGATGAAAATATTGAAAAATAAATTTATTTAGATTGAAACATCCTTAACCTTAGCTTAGCGTTTATAAATGAATAATAAAATATTTAATTCAAGTGGATGTTATTTCGACATATTAATAGGCCTTTACAACATATGACCCAGTCAACGGCAGGTTTTATCTGACTATTTATACACAACAATGTTTCAATCTAAAACAAATTATTTTTCAAATTTCATCATCTTAAGTTCTTTTCCCTTCTTAAATGATGATTAGTAAATTAGGGGAGGAAAACACTTGGAATTCGGGTGGAAACCACTAGGATTAAAAAGGGGTGGAAATTGTACAGGGTGGAGAAAACCAGGCCAGGGTTGAGTTTGAAAAGGGGGGAAACCACTACATTCCCTTCAGGCTTCAAATTTCTTTAGACTTGTAGTTGATGCTTTCAGTGTCCCCGATACACATAAAAAGCTTAGAATAATGTAATGAATTGAATGGAGCATTATGTCTAGCTTTTCTGCACATATGGGATGATTGAGGATGGGCAAACGCCATGCAGTGTGCAATGAGGGAAATTTTGCCAGGACAGCAGCATTAGCCTGCCCTTATTTTCAATTTCCAACTGTCGAGGGATCTTTTAACATGCACAGCCAATAGCACACTGGACCTTACAAAGTTTAGAAAACCTCTTTATGATCCCTTTAACTCTATAAGCTTATAAAAGATTTTTTTCACTCTTGTAACGAAATTATATTTGACCATTGTTAATTGTAGTTATATAAATAATCATACATGTGTTAATTGCTAACTTAATCACTTTAATCAGTAATTTTTAATTTAATAAACAGATACAATACCTAGGGATTGTTTGAGCATTTCTAAGATAAGAAGTTGTACAAGATGTCTTTAAAGTTGGTAACGGTTCAAGTATAAAAGAAAGTAGTATGAGTCTAACTAAAAGTTCTTAAGTAGGCCCTATTTGTCAGTCTTGCAATTCTTATTATGAGATTGTTCTTGCTTTGTTTTGATAACTAGACCTAATATGTCAATGATATTATAGTGAAATGATTTCAGGACTTTTGAAATTTGAAAACTCCTAGACCATGGAACCAAAGAGAGTATTAAAACCAGTGAACACCACAAGTACAAGCTCAATGGATACCATGATGAAAAGAGATCACTCACATTCTACATCTAGTGAGTGTGATGGTGAAAACAATCCTGGACCAAGGTGAGAATTTTTTCCAATGCTTTGTTCAGTGATAACTTTGGTTTCAAGTAAAGATTTCAAAAGTAGTAATGATTGTGTGATGTTTTGTGATGAGGGATGTATCCATACATGTGTAATCTCCCGATAATGTCGGGTTTCTACCGCTTTTGCATGCCATCTCCTAATCTACCGGCAGGAGGTCAAAATCTACCGCTTTTTATACGCCCTCATCTCTCTATGAGGACGTATATTGTAGTCACCCCTGTCCGTCCGTCCGTCAACATTTGCTCGTAAACGCTCTAAAAACTAGAGTTTTTGACGGAATCAAATGAAATTTCATATGTGTATACATATTCATAAAACGAAGATCAAGTTCGAATTTGAGCTATTTTCGATCATTAGAAGCAGAGTTATTGCCCTTGCCCCAAATCAGTCGGTCCGTCCATCAACATTTGCTTGTAAACGCTCTAAAAACTAGAGTTTTTGACGGAATCAAATGAAATTTGATATGAGTATATATATTCATAAAACGAAGATCAAGTTCGAATTTGAACTATTTTCGATTGTTGCAAGCAGAGTTATTGCCCTTGCCCCAAATCTTAAATATGCTATTACTCTCTTAGTTTTCAACCGATTTTGATGAAACTTAAAATGGATGTTATTGGACCTAAATTGAAAGGTTTGAGAAAGTTTAGTTTACTCCTGATTAAAATTAAAGCTTTTTCAAGATTTAGGCCTTTCATCAGTTTTGAGGAGTTTTTGCCCTTTAACCTCTATACAGTAAGTGCTTCTATCAACATCAATTGCTTGTAAACGCTCTAGAAACTAGAATTTTGGATGTACCGGTAATCAAATGAAATTCGGTACGTATATACATATTCAGAAAACAAAGATCAAGTTCGAATTTGAGCTTTTTTTTACCGTTAGTAGCAGAGTTATTGCCCTTGCCCCAAAGTCTTGAATATGCTATTACTATCTAAGTTTTCAACCAATTTTGTTGAAACTTAAAATGGATGTTATTAGACTTAAATCGAAAGGTTTGAAAAAAGTTTAGTTTTATCCTGATTATATTTTTCGTTAGGCGTATATGGCCGTGGTCCACTATCTTCATTTTTTCGAAAACATAATTTTTACGGGACTTACCGTTTTTCAATGTCAAAATTCTTTACCATAAATCAATAAAAAATCAATCATTATTAAATTCTGATTACCCATAACACGTGTTAATTTCATCATGTAACGAGATTATCATCACACTTTGAAACATTTGAAATTATGATGGAGAAAAGTTGGCTGTGTCTGATTTATTTCGTTCTTGATCAATGAAAAATTCTTTTTGTCTAGATCTGTATGGAGTTTAGAAGATTTTGATATTGGTAAACCATTAGGTAAAGGTAAATTTGGTAATGTTTACCTAGCACGAGAGAAGAAGAGTAAATATATAGTAGCTTTAAAAGTAAGTAAAATTTTGGTTTAAGATACTGATTTAGTTATACTCGAGACAGGAATACACACAAACAAATTAATAACCTTATATAAGAGACTAACTATCTAGATAAGATAAGATTAAACTTTATTTGTAGTCAAACATCTAAGGGTTTAATCACATTACAGGCAGGGCGGAGCGGTGAAGCGCAAAATATCTTATGGCTTTGCCCTGCTCTCCTCCGTGTTGAGTCGTTCAGCTTGCAATGTAAACAGCTGAGCGTCTGTACATTTAAAACCATCTGTACATTTATGCTGCTACTAACTACTCTGCTCTGCACCACTCTGCTCTGCCTGTTGTAGTGTGATTCAACCCTAAGAAAGAATCATACAAAGATCACAGCTTTAGGGTCCCATGAGGATCCTTTCTCCCAGCATGTTTTTAGCCAAATCTCTAGACATTGATCTTTCCCAGTTCATCCTTACTCATTTTCAGTTAGGAAATTATGAGTGATTGTGAGTGAAGATGACTTTTTCAAGGTCATTGGACGTACACACAACACACCCTGATTGATATCTCGTACTAAGCAAATAATGTCATGTTTGTAAAGAATTGACTGCTAATGAACCTCATCTAAACCTGTGTTGTATTTGTAGGTATTATTTAAATCTCAGTTACAAAAAGCCAGTGTTGAACATCAGTTACGTAGAGAGATTGAAATACAGTCACATTTACGGTTTGTAGTTAATTATTTTATGCGTATTTTAGAGAAAAAAAGCATTCATCCTCAATTTTCATCTTGTAAAAGATTCTTTTGGGGAAATCTTTAATATAAGTATTTGAATTCAGCTTTTTAAATCTTTAATGATATGATGTAAGAGTATGATGCAATCAAACTTCGTCCTGAAGTGAAAACATGCAATCATTTACATTATTTTTCATTTAATTGTAAGTGTATTGGCCTTCAAATTCTAATTCTGAGAAGTGAATAATACATGAAATTTGGCTCTAAACGCATGTGGACAACTGTGTTCATACATAATCACAATACAATGAAAGGAACATTCTGGACAACCTGTGCATTATTAAATGATTTATGTATGTGGTATTGTTTTTTCAGTCATCCTAATATTCTACGACTATTTGGTTATTTCCATGATAAAACAAGAGTTTATCTTATATTAGAATATGCACCTAAAGGTGAATTATATAAAGAATTACAAAAAAATGTCCGCTTTGATGAGAAAAGATCATCAAATGTAAGTATTCATAAGTTCTTTTGAAGGAATGCATCAGGCCTATTTCTTTGATCTTTCAAAGTTTAGGCAATTTCGGCCTTTCTGGTTATTGAATTGAAATACAAGAACCCCATGATATCCATCTCTTTAGAATGAAATCTGAAAGTTTTTTGAATGAATCAGTTTGAATGTTACAATGAAACCTAGTTGTTCAAACGCGGAATAAAATACGATCCTTATAATGCTGTTCAAGCATACATAGTGTGTTGGAACCTTCCGAATGGTGATATATGCTGATTTTTGTATATCTGGTGAATTGTTATTGCAATGTTCAATTATTGTAAATTCTGTATTTCTCTTATTTTCTACTTATGAAAGTTGGGAAAAAAAGTGAAATCCTTAGGCTACTATTATACATGCGTAACACATATATTATAATGAAAAAATTTGATATAGTCTACAGTTTGCTATGAATTGCATTATTATTATTTTTCAGTATGTACGCCAGTTGGCTGAAGCATTAATGTATTGTCACAGTAAACGAGTTATACATAGAGATATTAAACCAGAAAATTTATTACTTAGTTTAAGAGGTGATCTTAAAATAGCTGATTTTGGTTGGTCAGTTCATGCCCCATCATCAAGGTAAACATGATTTTAACAAATTTGACCTCTAAGAAAGAAATTCCCCAAAAAGGAATAGTCTCACTGAAAAGCTAGTAGTATCATAGGGTCTGCATGAATCAGATGTTCTTGACCTGTTACAGATGTTCTGTTCCAAACAAGCTTTCAAGTAATTCTGGAATTGTTCTGGACAGGAAGTGGAAAGTTCTGTACGGAACTAATATCTGAGTAGTTCTAGACAGGTTCTGGACAGGAAGTGACTATCACTGCACTAAAAAACGGTTGCAACATTTGCTGCCATCTTGATTTTGTCACTGTTCCAGCTAGTTGTGACAGAAAATCTTTGTCCAGAACAATGTTCCAGTTCACTCAAATCCAGTTCTGAACTATGATTCGTGCAGACCCTTAGACTTTCAGACACTGATAATTCTAGATACACATGGAGGGCTTAAATACTAAAAGTTAGCTGTGGACAATATTACTGATTTCCATTTAATTAGATGCCATTTTGTGTTTCAGACGACAAACATTATGTGGTACCTTGGATTATCTGCCTCCAGAGATGGTAGAAGGTAAAATGCACAATGAAAAGGTTGATCTCTGGAGTCTGGGTATATTGTGCTATGAGTTTTTGGTTGGAAAACCTCCATTTGAAGCTGATGGCCACTCAGAAACATATCGTAGAATTAGTATGGTGGAATATAACTTCCCTAAACATGTATCAGAAGGAGCTAGGTCTCTCATATCTTCAGTAAGTTTTTCTCTACTGTGGTCTGTGACAACTCTAGGCTATACAATGGAATGTGAAAGGTCTTTCTGATAAATTGATAAATAACTGCTTATTGAAGATCCGTGTATTACATGCGATCTTAAACATGGTGCATTATTCCATGTCGTTCGGTAATGCTCCTATGTGCTTTTATGATCATAAAAATGCAACGTAAATTGAGCATGTGGACACAAGCCTTTAATTTATCAGAGCCTCTGTAAAGCATTAAAATCTAAATCAATTTTCTTTAATTTTTCAGTTGTTGCGTCACGACCCTAATAAAAGACTACCATTGTGTGAAGTTTTAAGACATCCATGGATTACAGAAAACTCTATGATGGGTAGAACACCAGCACTGTCTTCATCTTCATGATTTACTCTATCACAACGTAATTTAATGTGATTCAAGAAAAAGATAACTGACTGATGTTATAGAACAGAACATTTTAGAACTATGCTAACATCAGGCAGAATTTATCCTAAAACTGATTAAGCTTCATGCATTAATTATAAAATAACATATTTAGGTACAAAGACTACATAATATATATATAATATAATATAATCTTTGTAGAAAGTGTTTTGCTAAATCAAAGACTCGTCACTGTAAAAAAAAAAAAAATTTGTTAGTTTGTAATATTTTTGTAGGTTTCTCAGATTTTTAACAAACTCAAAATTGAATGCAGACAAATTATCATAAAAAAAATTTAATGTATGGTTAACATATTTGTATTTTTAAAATATATTTATGTAGTTAAAGGGGACTGTTAATCTCACATTTTGAACTGAGTATGATTTATAGATATAAAAGACATTCCTCTTGATGTACGGTTACTGAACTGTTATTTAGGGGTCTAAAATCAATGAAAAAGAAACTAGAGTTAACAATAATCAGTTGGATGGTTTAATATTAAAGGAATTGTAAAGTGTATTTCTAAACTATGTGTATCAGGGACACTGATAGTATCAATTTACGCCATTCCAATTTCCATTCCGATGTCTGTGATTCTTGTAATTCCACTAAAACTAACTCGTTTTATGACGTCACTGTCAGTGATCTGCATAGATATCAGTAAATGCGTGAGTTTTAGTAGAATTACAAGAACCACAGACGTCGGAATGGAAATTGGAATGGCATGAATTGATGCTATCAGTGTCCCTGATACACATACTTTACAATCCCTTTAATATATTAACATGTAAATAAACATACTGCCTTCTAGATATATTTTTAACCTGTGTTATTATATTGTATACTGTATATTAACAAGATGTATCATAATCTGAATAGTGCTTTTCATATTGTATGTCTTTCTTCATTGTCATATTTTCATTCCTTCTTTAGTCATGACTTATTCTTCTTAGTTGGTTACTTTTCAAGTTTACTTTAGATCAATCTAATTAAAATTAGATTACATTTCGTTTCGGTTATTTTTTGATTGTCGACTCCATGTAATCTAAAGACTTGTATAAGAAGGTCATCTGCTGGTGACGAAAATTTCAGCCAATCAAAAACTACCTTCAAGATCGCGGGTCTATGGATTGATATGCATTGTGGGAAAATTATGACGCAATACAAAATATTCAAATATAAACGATGTTCTGATTGGCAGAGGGGTGGCACGTGCTATAAATAGCTTATTCGTCACCAGCAGATGACCTTCTTATACAAGTCTTTAGATTACATGAAGTCGACAATCAAAAAATAACCGAAACGAAATGTAATCTAATTTTAATTAGATTGACTTTAGATAAAGTCAAACGGAAGTGTTTGTGCTCATCTAGGTATTATTCAACACTATACAGGTGCAGAAGGTGGGACGTAAAACTCCATTCATTTCATTTCATTTAAATACAAGCATTAACACAAAATTTATTTATTTCACCCCAGAATAAATTTGACAATTCTGTTTATTCTTTGAATTTTTCCTAGATCAATCTGCACTAATGTCTTTGTTTTGACTGTAGCTTAGTGATGAATACATGATTCACTTTTCATTTCATAATTGACCTATGTTTAAATTGCCAGATTCTAAATGTACATTAATTTCAAGTTTTTGTCTATATTTTTCCTGAGAATTATAAAAATGTAATATTAGTTCTATATGTAAATGTATATGAAAAAAAAATGTAAATAGATTATATTTGGAAATGTGCTCATCAAGATTAAACATTTCTTGGTTTTAATTTGACTTATGTTATGCGACACATGCCTTTTGGGTGGAAAGCATTTACACATCTTTCATGTGTCCTGCATTCAGTTATCACACTGCATATCATAAGGGGCCTATTCTATTATGCAATCCGAATTGTCCCAACTATCCGGATAAAAACGTAAATAGATCACAAATGGAGAATAAAACTGCCTGCCTTGAATTCCATCTCTTCCAAAAAGTTGGACAATGTGAATCAAGAATTGGATTTGAAAAAGTTTCATCTAACCTTTACAATCATAATTGACAATCCAATGTCACCAGTCCCTTAAAATGTAGGGATTTATACATGCTTGAATGCTATATGATATCTCAAAGTAATTTCCAAATTGTTCCAAACATCTTTGTTTTTCTTCAACAATTCATGTGAAGATTTCAACTCCCATTGTATATAAAAAACAAAGAAACAGTTTGAATGATTTTATACAGATGAATAAGCAGATGATATTAAATGAATACAATAAAACATTTCTCTAACAAATGTAAACAGCAAAATCAATGCATTATTTCTTATATTGTCAAGTCAAATTATGATGTATAACTCTTTATCTTAAAGATATCTTTTTATCTATGAACCTGTGCCATTATCATGATAAAGACTTCAAAAATAGTTTTGATTTCAGACGTAATCTTAGTTACAGGGTTCATACAGATCATCTAAGCAAATTTTCCATGACTTTCCAGACAGTATTTAGTAATTTTCCATGACCAATTTTATAAAAATCATGAACGGAACGGGTAACTTGAGACTATTCTGGATCATGATTTTTTTATTTGATAACGCACAAATAGGAGAATGGTATGAAATATCATTTTTCCAGGTTATCTTGACAATTTTCCAGAATAATCATGATTTTCCCTGATATTCCGTTGTCTGGAAAAGCTTTATTAAAATTCCCAGGTTTTCCATGACCTGTGCGAACCCTGTAGTTAAAGTGAACACAAAGAATACAGTTGTATCAAAGTTTTTAAAATATGTGTTAATATACTACCACATTATGATGATTGACATTGATACAAGTTATGTTGTTATACAGTAATTGACACATTTATTTTTCATAAATCAGTCTAGCACTTTTATATTTGTATATCACATGTTCTAACGTCGTTTTTTCTTTTTATCCTTTGAATGTGAACGTCCATGTGAACCACTTCGTCCATGTGAACCACTTCGTCCATGTGAATCACTTCTTCCATGTGAATCACTTCTTTTACGTTTTTTCTCAGGTCTGAATCTCTCAGCTTCTGGTTCTTGGTCTTTTTCCAGATCAGCTACAAAGGAAATAATGTTTTCAAGATCACTTTAATGAGTTTTTAAAATCAGAATATGCACCCACATTTAATACTTAACTTAGATAAAATCTAGATTTTAAGGAAATACAGCAATCTGATTGGTAAAATATATTTAATTTAAAATTGATTTAAGTAACTGACCAATCAGATTACCGGATCACCAATATCATCTTATGTTAAGTTTTCGAGAATAAGGCTCCAGGATAACATTCAACAACGATATTTTTTGTTAAAGTCTCAGGCAAACAGTTTTGGAAATTGAGATAAAGAATTCAAAGGGAAATCATTGTTAGAGCAATCTGATGTTGAAAATCCTCATGAATCACTCTTTCTGTGTACTTGACAGTGAAATAAACATTTAAACTTTGATTTAAATTATAATTTCATTGCTAAAGGTACTATATTATTGAAAGTCAAGAAGATCGGAAAGGCACGATGTCGCCAAGATTGTATGATTACAACACAATGTTGCCGAGAACATAGGTTTGTATGATTACAACACAATGTTGCTGAGAAATAGGCTTGTATGATTACAACACGATGTTGCCAAGAACATAGGCTTGTATGATTATAACACGATGTTGCCAAGAACATGGGCTTGTATGATTACAACACGATGTTGCCAAGAACATAGGTTTGTATGATTACAACACGATGTTGCCGAGAACATAGGTTTGTATGATTACAACACAATGTTGCTGAGAAATAGGCTTGTATGATTACAACACGATGTTGCCAAGAACATAGGCTTGTATGATTATAACACAATGTTGCCAAGAACATGGGCTTGTATGATTACAACACGATGTTGCCTAGAACATAGGTTTGTATGATTACAACACGATGTTGCCGAGAACATAGGCTTGTATGATTACAACACGATGTTGCCAAGAACATAGGCTTGTATGATTATAACACAATGTTGCCAAGAACATGGGCTTGTATGATTACAACACGATGTTGCCAAGAACATAGGTTTGTATGATTACAACACGATGTTGTCGAGAACATAGGTTTGTATGATTACAGTCGACCTTGGAATTTTATATCTATACAAACCTTTTCTTGCTTCTTCTTCCAATTCATCCCAATCTTTACCACTTTCTTCACTTGTTCCCATATCTTCTGATTCTACAAGAAAACATACAAGAATATTATTATCACTTTTCATTAAATAATGAAACCAAGCATGAATGATCCTAACAGAAGAACAAATTTTGCAAACATATTAGAATTATTAACTATTCATATGAGGAAGTATATCAATAAATGAGTAAATATTTTATAATGGAAAGTGGTATCAGGTGTCTAGAAAAGTTAGCCTACCCTGCTGTATAATATAACACTCCATGTAAAAAATTAAAGCAAAAATATAAGCATTATGAAATCAGCAAAAGTGAAGTATCTTCATTAATATGCAAGGTTCATAAAAACAGGGTTTGTGACCCTCCTTCCTCAATGGCTAAAAACATATAATTTACATTAGTATTGTGAAGTGAATTTTGGTTGTAATAGAGGCGTGGACTGAAAAATAATGTTACAAACCTGAATCATCTTCCTCATCCCAATTGCTTTCATCTCCTTCACTATCATCTGAACTTTCTTCTTCTGACTCTATATCACTTGGTTCAAACGCACCATCATCTTCATCTGAGTCTTCATCATTTGCCCCTTCAGCCTAGAGAAAATAAATAATTAAACCCCTGTACTGGTATAATTGAGGTATCTCAACAACCGTCAATTAAAATTCAGGACAGGTTACCGTTATTATTTTTTGTTCTGTGGCCCCAATGTATTAAAATGACGAGGTTTACATCCTACCATTCTGCACCTGCCATGTTTGGGCCAACAATAACCTGCAGTATACAATGAGGAAATTTGCCAGGATCATTGCAAGTACCATCTGAACAGTGGTTAGCGTGTCGTTCTTTACTAACATGACATTATTTGCTTGGATGCAAACAAATGGTGGTTGTTGTTTGAAAGTTCTGTTTTCGATCAGGGTGTGAAAGTCCGATGACCTTGAATAAGTCATTTCTCCTATTCCTTCCAGTCAACTTAGCTGTAAATGGGTACAGATACTCCAGATATGATCAATGTTAAGAGATTTGGCCAAGCTGGGAGAAAGGACCCTCACCAAACCTAAGTTATTATCCTTGTAAAATATAGATGTCTATTGACAAGGGGGAATTTGGTTGAAAAATTCAAAAGTGTTATTTCGTTATATGCCAGGAACAACCTGATTGATGACTATAAATTATATCAGAATACCTACATCACTTTCTGGATCTAAGAAAGTCCAGCCACCATTATCAAAAAATCCTTCAGGATCATCAGTAATAGTCTTCATAATCTTAGTCCAGTTTAAACTCTGTACACCTTCTGTATAGCGTATATCACATGAACTAAAATCAAAATAATTATAATCATAAACAACAGGCCTTCTCAAATGGCAGGCCAAATCCAGCTCTCGGGGCCCTTGGGTATGGCCCCTCAACAGTAACCTCCCTGCCAAAACTCTATGCTAGCTAAGCTCTATTTGGCCCTTACATTTTTTATATAAATGCATTTGGCCCTTTACAAAGATAGCTTGCCAGGCAAGGTAACATACGCCCACTTCAGCAAATTTGAATATTACAAAAAGTTGATTGCACCATCGCACTTATTTGAGCTGATATTTAGATGAATCAATTCGAATGAAAACTCTAGCCTTTATCGAGGGCAATAACTCATAAACCGACGACTGAAGCTTCTATCGCGTACAAGTTAATTTTAATGTTTTTTCACTAAGTCAAGGGCAATAACTCATAAACCGACAACTGGAATGGCGCCTTTTTTAAACTCATTCGAGATATTATCAAGATGAATACACATACCAAGTTTTATTCAAATCGTATAAAAACTCTAGCTTCTATCGCGTACACAAGTTAATTTTAACGTTTTTTCACTAAGTCAAGGGCAATAACTCAGAAACCAACGACTGGAATTGCGCCATTTTCGAATTTATCCGAGATATTATCAGGATGAATACACATACCAAGTTTCATTCAAATCGGATAAAAACTCTAGCTTCTATCGCGTACACAAGTTACTTTTAACGTTTTTTCACTAAGTCAAGGGCAATAACTCAAAAACCGACGACTGGAATTGCGCCATTTTCGAACTCATCCGAGATATTATAAAGATGAATACACATACCAAGTTTCATTCAAATCGGATAAAAACTCTGGTTTCTATCGCGTACACAAGAAATTGTTGACGGACGGACGGACAGGGGCGACGGCAATATACGTCCACATTTTCATGTGGGCGTATAAAAATTAATTGAGAAGGCCTGTTCTACAATAACCTTATAACAGAACCACGGAAAATTGGAATGATATAAACAGAACCCACACTTCAAAATCTCATGCCACAAGAATTCGTTTTTGGTGTTTTCAAAGATACTGAACAAACAAAAACAATTATACACTAGCTGACACCTGATGTATATTTTCTATATAAAATGTTGTCAAATATCCGACTACATTTTACACTATAATTCTTACTAAAATTTATTGAAAGATAAAACTGTTCACCGTTACTTACTTTAACCATTCTTTCACATGATCTAAAACTTGCATTGGAATAGAATTAATCATAGCAGTCTTTTTACTATAATCTTTAAATACAAATATCATATCAAAATTCTTCAGTTGAAATGAAACTCTTTCAAAATGTACCAGTTCCACAGAATCAAGAGTGACTACAAATGGAGGCTGAAATACAATATAACAATTCTAAATAAACTGATGTCCAAGTTTTGATACATAACAGATTAAAAGAATGAAAATTAATATGGGATAATTGGCTTTGTAGAATTAAAACAAAAATTCAAGGAAATATATTCAGGGAACCTTATTCTCGAAAAACTTAAAATGATTTTAGTGTTTTATCTAAGTTAAGTTTTCGAGAATAAGGCCTCTGATCTGAATTTTTTGTAAGGTAAAATAAATAGTGATGATGCTATACACAATAAACTTATATTGTGTTGATGACCTCTTTGACCCTGAACGTGTTGCTTTTTAAAAATCAGACTAAGATGTGCACAATATCTTTGCACTTCAATAGTTTCTTCAGTTTTGATCTCGATAGGGTGTAAACCAGGCCTCCTCAATAAATTTTTGTAAACGGCCAAATGCATTTTATGAAAAAAAATTAGGGCCAAATGGAGATTAGCTAGCATAGCGATTTAATGGAAGGGGTCACTTTTGAAGGCGTCGCAGGCTGCCATTTGAGAAGGCCTGGTGTAAACACTTACGGTTCCAAATAGACTGAACTGTCAATATGCATTGCATAAAGGTAAAGATACTCTGTCTTGAAGTAAAAAGTTTCTTTTTTAGCCACTGTAAAGCAAGCTTTCCATATTGAGTCCTTTAAGTATAAAAATATCTTTACCCATTCTGTGAAATTAACAATACAACCACTGGTAGGTTGTAGAAACACTGTACTTCTGAATGGAGCTCCATGGAAACCAAGTTCTCGGAATGGAGAATCAAACTCTATTTCTTGTTTTGTTAATGACTCTACTTTCTCACAGAAATTTTTAAAAGCAGACTTCAATCTTTGTCTGAGTTCTCTTTCAGCCTGAAAAAAAAAAAAAAAAAAAAACAACATGAAAAACCTACTAGTAGATTTCATTTAATCACTGCAAGCAGATCCCACCAATCAAGTTACTTAATATTTTTTTTAAAAACTTCCGATGGATTTTTTTTACTAGCGATAACATTAAATCAACTTACAAACAGATAAAACAGTTTGTTTTCACAAGTGAATTATAAAGCTGAGAAAGTGATTGTCACTCCCAGATCCCCCGAACTAAAGATTTTAATTTAATAACTATACCTGTTCAGCATGTAAATCATCTCTATCATGCATGTGTTGATGTTTACCTAAATCTGTAGTAATTTCACCAACTTCAGTATAAAACTGTACATCTATATGTTTTTTCTTACCGAATAATATAGCATTCTGAAAAAACAAAGATTGTTTTAAACAAAAATTACAGAACATTAAAGAAGCACAAACAATATTTGTTGATCAATATAGTGTCTGATATAGAATTTATTTTATAGATAAGCTTATCAGTTAAAACTGTCAAATTATGAGCCTTTTATATCCATAATCATTGGCAGTTAAAAGTAAAAAAAAATAAGACTAGTTTTATAAAGAGACTATGCCATAGAAATGACATATGTACCTAGAGAGTTATTTTCTAATTTGAGGTGTATTTTATTTGGAAAGATTATATTTAAAGGGATTGTAAAGAGGTTTTCTAAACTTTGTATATGTATCGGGGGGGACACTAATAGCATCGATTTGCACCATTCCAATTTTCATTCCGGCGTCTGTGGTTTTTGCAATTCCACTAAAACTAACACGTTTTATGACGTCACTGACAATGATCTACCAGAAGCTTCTATTGATATCTATGCAGATAACTATTAGTGGAATTGCAAAAACCACAGACATCGGAATGGCCCAAATTGATGCTATCAGTGTCCCCAATACACACACAAAGTTTAGAAAACCTCTTTACAATTTCTTTAATAAACAATCCAATTAAAGTAATTAATATAATAATTAATAAATGTCTGTTTACCAACCTTTAAATGGAAATGTAACAATATAATCATTTCTTTATCACATGGTTGAAAGAAAGCATGTTTCACATTATTATATAAAATATCAACTTTATCTCCTCTCACAGAAGTGAATCGGAAACCTGAAAAATATCAAAAATATCATATAACAACTTAAATATCATCAAGAAGTAAGTCAAATAGAACTGAATGGTTGCATGCGACAACAATCCACATAGATAAGGAATGTGATAATAAGCGGGATCTTTTTCTATGGAGGACTTACAGACTACATAAATGTTATTTGTAAAGTCAGCCCATGTTTGTGCTTTTTGGTGCAAATTTGCAGAGACTTAACTTTTATGGAACACTTATAGAAGGATGCAGATATTAAAGTAAATTTGTACCCACCATTTGTATGTGCCTCTAGTGCACCAGAAATACGTTTCGACACAATATTAGGTCTAATATATAAATCTTTTAACTTGGGATTACCACGATTAGGATTAACTATCAGAGTATCTTGTTTTACAATACCCTACAATATTAAGAGTTTCAGAAATTGAATACAATCCTACAGGATAGATTAATTTAATCCCTGAATTTGACTTTATGAAACGACATAAAATCCTGAGTCATTATTAACGACAGGCGTTCGGATTAGTCAATCATAATGTGCGGAAGCGGAAACCGCATCATCGGGTTACAGGTACTTTTACATGGTACATGTTCCGTTCCAGGTAAAAAGGATGCGGATATCTGGGTTTTGGAAGTACTGGTGGCTGGATAAGCCGTTCCACTGTAATTGATATTGGAATCAATCCGATGAAGTTTATCACACTTAATATCACTTGATCAATTTAATTCATAAACTTTCATTATTGCTAGTATACTGCATAATATGATATATGCACTTACTGGTAACATAAATTACCATTTATTCTCTTGTGAAACACATCCCTGCATGGGTATAGACATCTTATAATGTCCCATATTACTTATATCATACAGTAACCTTCTAAATATTATTCAACTATCGAAGTAAATGCTTGTGTTTTTTTACCTCCTTTTCTTTTTCCTCAGCTTCTCTTGTTTTAAATTTCTTCTGAACTTCTTTAATCAGACGGAAAGCTGTGTTTAAATTTGATGAAGGTGCAGATAACTCTCCTGGTTCTTTTGTATTAGAACTTCTGTATGTACTAGAAAATATATCAAATAACATAAGATTTATTCATTTATCAGTTGCTACCATTGAAGAGTGGAAGCAGTAAAGTAACAATATATTTTTCAACTTTAAATTGATATAGGTCAATTTACCATAAAACAAATCAAATAGAATCAAACATTATGCAGTGTGCAATGAGGAAAACTTGAGTAAAATAATGAATTGAAAAATTATAATTTCAAACAGGATCACCATTATCACTTACATTTCTTTGAGAAAGTTCATATCAGCATTAGGTATATTATTATTATCTTTACCAAGAGTAGCTCCAGGATGGAAGAAATTTATACGTAAATAAGTATAATCTCCTTCTACAGACTGGCTGATATTCTACAAATATAACATAATAGTATAACTTTTAAATACCGGTACTCATCTAAATGATATCACATATCACTCGTGGTATTGGACCTAATTCTGACCCATGTAAAATAAAGAGTTTATTATTATTATTATTATTTTTGTATACTGAAGAAAGATCAACAGCCAACAATATAAACACAGTCTATAGTATAAGTAAAATCTTTAAAGGGCTATTGCAAGGAATAAAACAGCAGATGAATCAAGTATTCAGAAAAAAGGGATTTTCTGCAAAATATCGCTAAATGGGCCTGAACCAATAAAATGCTAGAAACAACATTAAATTCATTTCAGGTGATCTCTCTGAAATAATGCTCTAAACTTAAATGATAAAAAATCTTTTTACCTTGATAGTTGCTATGTGAAAAGGTGAAGCAGATCCAAAAACTGGTAAAATAATAGTTTCATATCTTTTATCTAGAAAAAAAATTGTTTGCATGTGAATGAGAGATTTCTTCTTTTAAATAGAGTTTTATTTAATAGAAATGAGATTTCTGAAAATTGGGCTGCAATAGTACAAAGTAGTATCTCTAAAAATAAATTTTGAAATAAAAAAGAAATTTGATCAACCTACCAACATAAATCTGCAAGTCCCTTACTTCAGGTTCATTTGGAAAATTAGAAGGATTTTTATATGAGGTATTTGATTTACGAATTCTGAAAAAGAAATAAAAAACAAGAATAAAAACCTGATGAAATTGACAAGTTTGGGTGAACAAAAAACACATTAGTCTTAAAGGGATTGTAAAGATGTTTTCTAAAATTTTAATGTGCGGATGCTGGAAGTATTTGCATGATTCTAATTTTAGTCACTGAAGCTTGCAACAAGTTCTGGCAGTAGTGACATCATGAAACACTTTTAATGGAATTGCCGTTCTGACACAACAAGTTATTATACTCACTTCTTATCATCTGAATCTGTTTTCTGTCCTCTATATCTTTCTCTGCCTTCTTCATTCATTCTTATAGCTAATTCTTTCTGATGTTCTTGACGCTTCTCTTCAGTAGATAATTCAGTCTAAAATCAACAAATTTTATTATTTTAAGTTGAGAAAATAGTGGACCACAGCCATATACGCCCAACGAAAAAGCCTTAAATTTAATCAGGAGTAAACTAAACTTTCTCAAGCCTTTCGATTTACGTCCAATAACATCCATTTTAAGTTTCACCAAAATTGGTTGAAAACTAAAATAGTAATAGCATATTCAAGGGTTTGGGGCAAGGGCAATAACTCTGCTTCTAACAGTCGCAAATAGCTCAAATTCGAACTTGATCTTCGTTTTATGAATATGTATACAAATATCAATTATCATTTGATTCCGTCAAAAACTTCAGTTTTTAGAGCGTTTACAAGCAAATGTTGACGGACAGACGGACGGACAATATACATCCTCATAGAGAGATGAGGGCGTATAAAAATGTATCTTAAAAATCAATTTGTCCTTCATCAAGGGAATTTCCAAAACTTTTTTTTACTTTTGATCTATAGACATATTGATATTTGTTGAATTAGAAGCTAAAATAGCAAAGATTAATCTATACATACCCTTGTTCTGGTATCAAGTACAGCATTACGTTTACCACGACCATATATTTCAGTACTTGGCTTAGATGGTGAAACTTCTTCATCTTCTTCCTCTTCTTCTTCATCTTCATCATCATCTTTCAAGAAGATTCCAATATGTTTCACTTTCTTCTTTAAATTAGTTAGAATAGAGGCAGCAGCATTCTGAAACACAAGTCATATGATGAATGCTCCTTTATCTTTTGGTAAATCAAGGAAATTCAGGAAATTTTTCCAATTAAATGAAATAGATTTTTAAGCTCATGACAGGTAACTCCATGCAGTTTGCAATGAGGGAATTTCTGTCATGAAATGGTGCTTCAAATTAACGTGTTCTTGATAACACTGTTGAACTTATTGTCTCATCTGACGACCTTACTTCCTTTTCAAGGTCAGCCCTTCTGTAATGCATCACTAACAAAAAAATCATATCTCTTTCAAAATCAATCGATTGTGACATTGCATGTTACTATAAAATAAGGACTATAACTCAATTTTACATACCTCATTGACTAATACAGTATCACCAATAAACAAGGCATAATTCTTCTTAGGAGATTCATTGATATCTTTAGCTACCAGACCACTTACTCCAACATTTACATTAAATACCATACCTAAATAAAACATAATTCTTTCAAATTTAAACTGAGCAGTAATATCAGAGGGTTAATGATTGAACAAGTAAGACAGATCAGTAAATCTCATCAATGATTTGACTTTTCTTCTGTCACTTTGCAACCTAAACCCATGATTAGAAGAGCACAAAGAGTCAAGTTTGAAACTGTTTAATATTCTTAAAGGGATATGTTCAGTAACTGTTCCACCAATAAATTTTTTGTCTCAAAACCTGGAATTTTTAAGTGATTCTAATCCATCATAATGTTCTGTCACAACTTTCCCTCGAAATATAAGCCTTCAAATCCATGTGTAGCCATAATTAGAGTGTTTGAAAGTCAAAAATATGACTGAAGGATTTATGCGATTTTTGTGCAATTTTAGTACTTCTGGAGGTTATTTACATATATAGACGACCCAAATTGACCCTCGAAAATGCTAAACATTCCCCTTTAACTTGTCAAAAACACTGAATTCAATCTAACTCAGGGTAGTTTGGGCTACATAAATCAGGTTCTTTTCTTGTGATAAATAGTAAACAAACTAGTATGAGAAAAGATAAGATCAATCAACTTACCCTTTTTAGCAGGAGCATTAGTTTTAGCTGAGATTAGTAAAGAACCTTCTCTAAACTCTATACCCATAGCAAAACCAAATGATTTAGTGAGATTATCAACTAAACCTGGTCTTTCTTTTTTAACTTTATTATAACCAGCACTATATACTTCACTTAACTTGGTACCTGAAATAACAATATTACTCAGCTTGTATCTCAAAAACAAGACTTGACTCTATTTAGTCACTTCACATTTCATAGCAGCAATTGATACACTATGCTTCAACTTTACTTAAAAGTTAACAATCATTTGAAACCAAAATGAACCTCCAATAGATGTTGCATACCGGTAATGCATTTTACAAAAGTACAGTGCAAGCTTACAGACAATCAAAATAAAATAAAGTGCATGATGTTAAATTTGGCATCCTTACCATGTTGTAATTTGGCTATGATCTCCTCTTCAACCAATGTAAGGAATTCATAATCTTTCTGAATCTGTTCTGATGGATCAACTAGTAATGTTCGAACTATGTTTGAACAATAAGATTTATATCTAGCGCCCATAGCACAAACAATCGCTCCAAAGTGTACATATTTCTCATCACTGAAAAAAAAATAGCGATGCCCCATCGTAATACGCCCACTTTTGTAATGGCAGCCAAGTTGTCCGGGAGGCCGACAAGAACTATCAGTAAATGAAACATCTGTCGAAAACCGTGCCATCAAGAATGTTTACAAAATTGAACGATTTTTACAACTACAAGTTAACAAGGGCAATAACCCATGAAATAGTTTTCAATTCGTCTGATTTTCAACAGGGTTCATCCTTTGGTGATTACAAACACTCACAGCAAGTTTCATAAAAATCCACCAAGAAGCCAGCTCTCTATCGTGTCCACAACTTTGAGAGAGTAACGGGCTGAAAAATTAATGTGTTTTAAAGAACAAGGGCAATAACTCATAAATATTTTTTCGAGGTTTCTGATATTCAATAGGGTTTATCCTAATGTCAATACAAACACTCGCACCAAGTTTCATCAAAATCCATCAAGAAACCAGCTCTCTATGGTGTCCACAACATATTTTCAAAAGCAAGGGCAATAACCCAGGAAATATTTGTCGATTCCTCGATTTTCAATAGGGTTCATCCTTGGGTGATTACAAACACTCACAGCAAGTTTCATAATAAAAATCCATCAAGAAACCAGCTCTCTAACATGACCACAACTTTGTAAAAGGCTGAAAAATTAATGCGTTTTAAAGAACAAGGGCAATAACTCATCAAATATTATTTCGATGTTTCTGATTTTCAATAGGATTTATCCTAATGTCAATACAAACACTCATACCAAGTTTCATCAAAATCCATCAAGAAACGAGCTCTCTATGGTGTCCACAAGATATTTTCAAAAGCAAGGGCAATAACCCATGAAATATTTTTCGATTCGTCTGATTTTCAATAGGGTTCATCCTTGGGTGATAACAAACACTCACAGCAAGTTTCATCAAAATCCATCAAGAAACGAGCTCTCTATGGTGTCCACAAGATATTTTCAAAAGCAAGGGCAATAATCCATGAAATATTTTTCGATTCGTCTGATTTTCTATAGGGTTCATCCTTGGGTGAAAACAAACACTCACAGCAAGTTTCATAAAAATCCACCAAGAAATCAACTCTCTAACGTGTCCACAACTTTGTTAAAGGCTGAAAAATTAACGCGTTTTAAAGAACAAGGGCAATAACTCATCAAATATTTTTTCAATGTGTCTGATTTTTAATAGGGTTTATCCCAATCTCAATACAAACACTCATACCAAGTTTCATCAAAATCCATCAAGAAACGAGCTCTCTATGGTGTCCACAAGATAATTTCAAAAGCAAGGGCAATAAACCATGAAATATTTTTCGATTCGTCTGATTTTCAATAGGATTAATCCTTGGGTGATTACAAACACTCACAGCAAGTTTCATCAAAATCCACCAAGAAACCAGCTCTCTAACGTGTCCACAACTTTGTTAGAGTTTGAAAAATTAACGCGATTTAAAGAACAAGGGCAACAACTCAAATATTTTTTCGATGTTTCTGATTTTCAATATGGTTTATCCTAATGTCAATACAAACACTCATACCAAGTTTCAACAAAATCCATCGAGAAACGAGCTCTCTATGGTGTCCACAAGATATTTTCAAAAGCAAGGGCAATAACCCATGAAATATTTTTCGATTCGTCTGATTTTCAATAGGGTTCATCCTTGGGTGATAACAAACACTCACAGCAAGTTTCATCAAAATCCATCAAGAAACCAGCTCTCTATCGTGTCCACAACTTTGAGAGTGTAACGGCTGAAAAATTAACGTGTTTTAAAGAACAAGGGCAATAACTCATAAAATATTTTTTCGATATTTCTGATATTCAATAGGGTTTATCCCAATGTCAATACAAATACTCATACCAAGTTTCATCAAAATCCATCAAGAAACCATCTCTCTATGGTGTCCACAACATATTTTCAAAAGCAAGGGCAATAAACCATGAAATATTTTTCGATTCGTCTGATTTTCAATAGGATTAATCCTTGGGTGATTACAAACACTCACAGCAAGTTTCATCAAAATCCACCAAGAAACCAGCTCTCTAACGTGTCCACAACTTTGTTAGAGGTTGAAAAATTAACGCGATTTAAAGAACAAGGGCAACAACTCAAATATTTTTTCGATGTTTCTGATTTTCAATAGGGTTTATCCTAATGTCAATACAAACACTCATACCAAGTTTCATCAAAATCCATCGAGAAACGAGCTCTCTATGGTGTCCACAAGATATTTTCAAAAGCAAGGGCAATAACCCATGAAATATTTTTCGATTCGTCTGATTTTCAATAGGGTTCATCCTTGGGTGATAACAAACACTCACAGCAAGTTTCATCAAAATCCATCAAGAAACCAGCTCTCTATCGTGTCCACAACTTTGAGAGTGTAACGGCTGAAAAATTAACGTGTTTTAAAGAACAAGGGCAATAACTCATAAAATATTTTTTCGATATTTCTGATATTCAATAGGGTTTATCCCAATGTCAATACAAATACTCATACCAAGTTTCATCAAAATCCATCAAGAAACCATCTCTCTATGGTGTCCACAACATATTTTCAAAAGCAAGGGCAATAACCATTGAAATATTTTTCGATTCGTCTGATTTTCAATAGGGTTCATCCTTGGGTGATAACAAACACTCACAGCAAGTTTCATCAAAATCCATCAAGAAACCAGCTCTCTATGGTGTCCACAACAATTGTGGACAGGCAGACAGACGGACAGACGGACAGACGGACAGACGGACAGACAGACAGGGGCGACTACAATATACGCCCACATTAATGTGTGGTGATTCCAAAGAGAAAAAGCAGGCAGCAATAACCAATCACAGAAGACTTTCTGATGGGATCACAAATACCACTAGTAGTACAGCGATTCATTTGATGTATAATTAACTTGGTGAATTAAATAATAAAATTGACATCAAATACCATCCTTTAATACCCAACGTTTCGTCAAAAAAGTTTTGACTTCTTCAGGGGAAGAACTAAATTACAAATGGTGGAAGGCAGTTAGATTAATGACAATATGACCTCATAAAATTTATGACGTCATAATCTTAGAAACCTCAAAACAAGAGGGTAAGAGTTAGATCAATGACCCCATGACCTCAGAAGAATTATGACGTCATAATCCTACAGATGCCATATTATATAAAAATTCTGAAAAATGACTCCAGAAAAAACATGATATAAAACATTATATAAAACACGATAAAAATCTAAACAGGAAGCTAATCATTTTGGTGGTAAGGGTGGGGGAAGATTAGGAACTAAAATTTAGCAATTTTGAAACCTCCTGGGTTAAGTTCATTCAAACCATTGGGCCATACAGAGTCAAGTCTATGAATCCACAGATTTTCTGCACTGTCTAATTTACTTTTGTTTTCATTTGGAATTTTCTCAAGAAGTGTGCAAGTATAATCATGACCAGGTTGGTTGAAATGGGGGGCAATATGAGGAGCTTTGTGAACCTTTTTCAATTTGATGTTACTCCTATGTTTGTTATGTCTAATATTGAATGGGGTTATTGTCTGTCCAACATACTGAAATTTACATAGTTTACAAGTTAGACAATACACAACATAATTACTCTGGCAATTTAAAGTGTCTTTGATATAAAATGATTTTGAATGTCTATTGGTGATTTTGTTTGTAGTGTTCATTTTTTCACAAGTTTTACACTTAGGTTTATGACAAGGTACACATCCAATATGCTTAGCACTATTTACATTTTGCACACAATATTTGAGTTTATTTTCACTTAATAAATTCCCTAAAGTCCTATTTCTGCGTCCTGCAACAATGATTTTTCTGTTCTTTAAAATTTCTGTCATTCTGTAGCTTGTCTTTAAAATGTCGGTGTCTTTGGCCATCTTGTGGAGATTTGGTTGTCGTGGGTCATATGTATTAGTCCAAGGAATAATCTTCTTAGGCTTCTTGTTATCTTCTTTTGTTTGTTGCTTTGGGAAAAGTAGTTCAGATCGAGGTCTTTCTCTCGCTTTGTTGAACGCAGTTTCAATTAGTTGATCCTTATATCCCGAACTCTTAAGATGGTTAGCAAACTGTAGTAATCTGTTGTTTTCCCATTCTATACGGCTACATATTCTTCTAATTCTAAGAGCACCACTAAAAGGTATTGATCTAAAAGTATGTCTGGGATGGCAGCTGCTAGGTGGTAGATAGTGATGGCTAGCTGTTTCTTTAGTGAAGAGATCAGTTTCTAATATGTTACCATCCTTAATAATTTTTACATCTAAAAAATTAACTTCATCTGGATCAATTTCCATAGTAAACTTAATTTTGGGGTGGAGGTTATTAAGTTTATCTAAAAATTTATGTGAATCTTCTAATGATTTTGTTGACTTGGCCCAAATGTCATCTGCCTTCCACCATTTGTAATTTAGTTCTTCCCCTGAAGAAGTCAAAACTTTTTTGACGAAACGTTGGGTATTAAAGGATGGTATTTGATGTCAATTTTATTATTTAATTCACATTAATGTGTGGGCGTATAAAAAGCTTCTAGTAAATTTGCAAGCAGATAAGTAGGAGACAGTTCATTTTTTTTTCTTCAATATATTAATAATTGTATAAATGAACTGACAAGACATAACCAAAGAAAAGGATGGACTAGAATTATGAATGATGATGAGTCATTTGAGCTCTAAGTCATCCACACAGAAACCAAAATTAAAATCCACAACCATTTGTTTGACATAACTATTCAATCGTGGTCATCTAAAAATGAAATGAAATGAATGGAGTTTTACGTCCTACTTTTCAGCATTAGCCTGCTCTTATGTTCGATTTCCAACTCTCGAGGGATCTTTAACGTGCACAGCCAATAGCGAGGTCATCTAAAAGACCAACTTTCTGACCAACAGCGCTACATATAACATAAGCTCATACAACATAACATATACTAACCTAACAGTACTAAATTTTAAACTATAATTTCCACCACTCTGTATAATAGCAGGGTAACACATATCTAACTGTGAACTATCAACTCCAGTTACATATTTCTTATTCTGTAACGCTTGTTCTACACCATCAGCAAGTTTAGAATGTTTCACTTTCTGTAATAACACAATCATATTTTCATTTATTAACTAAACTGACCACAAGTTGACCATTGACCAAAATCATTTTTTCATGTAATATTTATAATGTAACATTTGAGTGCTGTAGAAATAGGCAAAGATTTTTGAAAAAATTTTGAAAATTTGTGTTCATAACATATTTTCCACTTTTTTAAAATTCAAATACATCAACTTCTTTTAAATGAGAAATTAAAATTAAAAACAAATTGTGCCAAGTTTTAAAAATAAATACCTTTTCAGCATCAATAATTTCCATTATTTGTTCTTTAAGATATTTATTAAATACATCACAAGTAACTTGACAGGCTCGCTGAATAGTTTTCTGTTCTGATTCTTCTTTCGACGCCATAATGTAGGCAAAAGCTGTAGAAACATCAACTTTCTCAAATTCGCCATCTTTTAATGCAGCTCTCCAACTATCTAGGAATTCTCCAGGAAATTTATCTTTAGCAAACTCTCCATAGCACTTCCCCTATAAAATATCATACAGTTGTAAACAAGTTGTTCTAAATGTTTAAGATATGACTTTACGATCAGAAAAGACACTCATTAGTATGCCAGTCACAAAAAATCCACAGCAACTACACGTCAATTGTTCCAATGGTAATGTTGGCATCCACAAGAATGTGAACACTAACATATCCTTTATTCATCCTTCGTTTTATAATCAATTTTAAGTCTGATAGATACATTTTTTTTTTTATGAAAACTGAACATTTACCTTTTTACTTCCTTTAATAGCATCTACCAAAGTTTTGAAATTAGCTAAGTCCTTATCAGCCTGCAAAAACACAATAATACATTAAGGCTATAATAAATAATCTCAACTTGAAAACCAATGCACACAATTGACAAAATTTAGACAAAAAAAGTTGCGATATACATTGGTATGATTCGGTGAAAACTATCTTTGAAATTTCACAATTTCTTGATGTCTTAATTTTTTCATCATTTGCACAGGTGGGGAAAATTTTGACAAAACAAGTTGCAATTTTGAATCATTCAAATTTCAAAGAATAAATATTCCATTCTATCGATGACAATCCATAATTCCCTGTGCACATGAGTATGAGCATATTAAGAAATACATTAACATATCAAACAAAGTATACCATACCTTATCTCTTGTTAGTAATTTGATACTGGGTACACCTTGATCACCATCTTTATTATTGACTTGTTTCAAAAAATCTATTTTCTTCTTACTTGCTAGTATATAAATACCATTTTCACACAGTACCATTATAGTATCGGTCAGTTCATACCCAAATAACCAGGTCTATTTTTTAAACAAAAATCAATATAAAACAACTTCTTAAACTGATCTAAAAACTCTGTTAACTACCTAGGCTCATATATATGATGCTATATCGGAAAGCATATATGCAAAATGCATGTGTAAAAATATAAAAACAAAGAAATTAGATAACGTAAATAAAACATTTAAATGTAAATATAAAAGTCTGAGAAAATCACATGTAGACATAAGATTCTATGCAACATTGCCCCTATGCAGAGAATAATGGATATAACGTCTGTTTAACTTAACAACTTTCAATTTCTACTGAACTCTTTAATATGAATTGAAGACCTCATTATTGGAGTTCTTGTTGCGAATATCCAGAAAAAAAAAAGCTTTTAATAAAGGTTACTAAAACTATGTCTAGTATCCAGATACTGAGCAATTAAAACATACAGGTATCTCAAATTCATAAGGGTAAAATTAATGTTGAGTACCTGTAAAGATGTAGATTTGGAATAAACCACATCTTCATCCACTCCAACAGCAGTAACCAAGGCATCCATTTTGGCCAACCCATCACTACCAGACGCTTTCTGCAAAAAATACATAATACAAATCTTTCCTTAATGGTTATGATTATACAAGCTGATGCATACAGCTCTAATCTTACAATACTTTGGCCATTGAGATATCTTGAAACAATTTTAACAGGTAGACCCAAGGAGAAGCAAAATGGAAAGACATGATCTGCATGGACATCGTCAAAAATATACAAAGTAAGAAATAACTTCAAACCATTAGTCTTCAGTCCTGTTCAAACTTATGTAGGCCAATACCTTATCTATGACTATACCAGGCCTTTTCAATTCATTTTTATAAAGGGCCAAATGCATTTTATGATAGATAAGACAAGGGCCAAACAGAGCTAGCATAGCAAGCACAGCGTTTTAGCGGAAGGGGTCACTCTTGAAGGGCCATTCTCAAGGGCACCCATTTGAGGAGGCCATACGGTATAAGTTACTATAAGTAATAAGGGCTAAGATATCTTGGATGACAAAGTCGGGTTATTTTAGCCTACTGTCTTACAAATTCAAGCATTCCTCATGATCAATAGCTTTAAATTTAAAAAAAATGTCATGACATGAAGTAACATTTTTGGTTTAGCCAGTAGGTTAATCATGAAGTTTACTAATTTGAGATTTGGTAATTATAATTTAGAACATGATGTTTATACAGACTTACTATGTCTACTATATTTCTAAAAATAGGATCTTATTTTCTTTTTATTCAAATTTAAAAATTTAGTCTAAACTCTAGGCCTATGCTAATGCAATTTTGGCTTTATTATAATTATAAATTGTTGAAATTTTTAATTTATTTTCGTTTGTTGACATTGATAAGACACACATGACAGATCGTATAATATTGAAAATGCACTTTATGTTACTTACAGCCCAGGAGGAATAAACCCTCTTAATACGCCGCAAAAATGCGTCTTTGTCAACGCGTAAATTCGACATTTTCGTTGTCTAATGTACAACATTCAATGCCGAAGTTACCAAAATATTGAGATGGCGGGAGAGTATGTCAAGTCACGTGTTTCCGGTATAATTTTTCTAAACGAAATATGATTGGATGAAATCAGAAAATGGCTTCCACTGCTCATCCGATGGCAGTTTGTGTGGCAGTTATTGCAAAAGAGGTGATATAAGGGGATTTTTGGGCTAACTATAAAGAATAGTTCGAGTTCCAAGCTATTTCCCAATCTCTGGTCCTTTTGCTAATATTTTAAACGATGATAATCATCTCGATCAGATAGGGACATATACTTGTCCCCCTCTCACTCCCACTACAACTAGAGTCCTAGGCACTAGTCACACTACTCCTGAGTACTCCCAGTCTCTCACTGATCTCAGTCTCTGTCCTCTTTATAACTAAACTTACTCCCACCATTAGTATTACACAATCAACAAGACGAATATCACCTAAAAATCAAAAAGTTTGCTTGAAAGAAATAGACAGGGTGGTGTTATTCGACAGGGATAGGTCAGACTCTTATAAAGTTATACTACTAAGTACTAGTAGCAGGCTACCACTCAACGCCAACGGCAGGTTTTATCTGATTAGTAGCAGTTAGCAGGCATGTCCAGAAATTTCCAAAGGCCAAAAAGGGGGGTTACAAATTTACATGAACTCACTGAGCAATCTTTTTGAACTTTAATAGATACAGTTCAAACAGAAGAGTTTGTAAAGAGGTTTTCTAAACTTTGTATGTGTATCGGGGACACTGATAGCATCAATGTGCGGCATTCCAATTTACATTCCAAAGTCTGTGGTTCTTGCAATTCCACTAAAACGCATTTCCACTAATTCCACTAAAACGCATTTTATGACATCGCACTGACAGTGATATACCGGAAGCTACTATTGATTTCTATGCAGATCACTGTCAATCATAAAATCATAAAACGCATTAGTTTTAGTGGAATTGCACGAATGTATGAACCCCTCATGGCTAGGGTCTGAGTAGTTACAGTAGAGTTGCTTCTCCATGACCATGTAAAAGTTAGAGAGTATGAAAATTGATATGTTCTTAGATATACTAACTTCATGTGTTATCACACAATCAACTACTGTTCATTCCATTTCAGAACTACCCATTGTTTATTAAGACAATACCCACAGAAAACGAATTGAAATTTTATTACACAGTACATACTTCCCTGGACGTTGTTGAGGAAAAAATCAGCTCAGTTGGAAAAACATCTACAGAAGTTAGAGAATTATATCTTGGTTTATTATATCCAACTGAAGATTATAAAGTGTATCCTTTGTTTAGTTCAATAATTCAAATTCAATTCAACCAGGAATTGTATTTAATTAAATTTACAATTACAGTAGTGAGTAGGCATACTAGTCAACTTAGTTTATTTTCAGCCAATATAGAAAAAAGATAAAAACTCTTATTTGAAATCAAATACTTCTCAAATAAGCTTATTACTTTGACAATTTGAAAATGTCAGCATTTATTGTGTATTAAAAGCTTTCTCCATAATAGGTCTATCAAATTAACATATGTCAGTGTAAGTAAGATATGAAAGTTAGTAATGAGAGAAGGGAACGGGTTATACAATTTTATTTATTAACAATATTCAAGATATGGTTATGTAACAAATACTAAAGTAAAATTTGTACTAGTGGTTGAATCAAATAATGTTAATTTGAGAGATAATGATATTCGAACAGTAAGTATGATTATTTATCATATAAATAGGACAAATATCCCTGTGATAAGCCCATTACATATAAACATGTATCAACTCGGCATTACATAACTATGCAAATTAGGTAAATTAGGTCAGTATGCAAATTAGATACCTGGCAGCCGCACTACTTTTTTTTAATAAACAAACTCCAACTAAAGTTTTGAACCTTTTTTACTGTTCGTATTTGATTTAATAATTGTATTAAACAGTGTTCAATGTATTTTGTCTTTATTTTTTAACAGGATTTTAATATCACATGTTTTACTTTGTGAACTATATCGGTCGCGCAATAACACTAATCGGCAAGGCATATTTTACAGAGTATGTATTCATACACAGTCAAGTTTCATATGTCAAAGTTTTCTTACATATTATATTAGGCCTATAAACGGTCAAAACTACCTTAATTGGGGATACAGTGAGGTTATATGATAAATAGAATTCGCCACTCGTGTTTTTGAATACGTGAAATATCAACCTCGTCTAAGATAATCGGTATTTTTCTCGCCAAAGACTCGAAAAATACCGATTATCTTAGACTCGGTTGATATTTCACGTATTCAAAAACACTCGCGACGAATCCTCTATATATTCAAAACATTACCAAATGCGGCTTATACTCGAAATCTTTTTGACAAATACAATAATTTGATTTGATAATGAAACTTAATTTTGATTTTTATAATAGACAAATAAGATCTTTGGATCAAGAAATGCAGGCATATTTATAGATAGTTATGGTCAGGAGTAAATACTTATTATTAAGTGCATATTTTCTTTATTTCAGATGTTTAAGAAATTGCACAATGCTTATGTAGATATGTTATGTAATCCTTTTTATACCCCTGGGGAAAATATTACATCAAAGTAAGTATTAAAGTGTGTTTTTTGTTATATGTTATTATTATTTAAAGTTATATTGAAAAGGAACAGTTTGATATTACTGGGAGTGTAAATTTAAAAAATAATATTTATTTTGTTAATATTTTTTGCTTATTGTTATCAACATTTAAGAAGTAGCACCAAATAGATGATCATAGAGCTTGATGATGTATCCATATTGCTTTGAATAGCTGTTCAATTATTCATGTGTTGTAGCTATAAAACAGTTCTCAAATCTCCACTGCATTAAATAAATGTTTTCAATCTCCTTTCAGGAATTTTGAGAATGTTGTAACTTCCATGATGCAACAAGAATAGAGTGGTTGTGTAGTTCACATTGACAATATATACATTTTCACTATAATATTATATTATAAAGTGGCCAATATGCATCGTAGGGGAGCTGGCCTTGGCGCCATTAAAAATAAAACTTTAGCTCAAGCTAAATACAAAGATAAAGGATCAGAGATAGCAGAAGATAAATTTTCTCAGATGACACAACAGATGGAAATGTTTAAAACTAATTTAGAAGATTTTGCAAGAAAACATAAAGATGACATTAAGAAAGATCCAGAATTCCGTCTGCAATTTCAAGATATGTGTGCCTCTATAGGTGTTGATCCCTTGGCATCAAGCAAAGGTTTTTGGGCTGAAATGTTGGGAGTGGGAGATTTTTACTATGAGTTAGCAATACAAATAGTAGAAGTTTGTATTGCAACAAGTCCAAAAAATGGAGGATTGATTAATATTGAGGAGTTACGTGATAAAGTAGAAAATGCTAGGGGACGTAACTCTCAGTGTATCAGCATTGATGATTTACTTCGTGCCATTAAAAAACTGAAAATACTTGGTAGTGGCTTTACTGTGATTAATATGGGTTCAACGTCCCTGGTTCAGTCCATTCCTGGTGAAATGAGTATGGATCATACAAAAATCTTGCAGCAGGCTCAGAAAAATGGGTTTATATCCCAAACAGACCTGACCCAGAATTTTAAATGGGAAACTGAGCGTGCTGCTCGTGCATTAGAATTTATGGTGAAACAAGGTTTGGCCTGGGTGGATGACCAAGATTCTAGTGGTAGAAAATATTGGTTTCCTAGTTTATGCACTAATATTGGAAGATAAAATAAAGGAAAACTTGCTTTTAGGACATATTAGGAAGATGGTTGATTTTTTGAGATTTTGGTTAATTATTATCGATTCCCCAAACAAATTCTTACTCAGAAGATTAAAATCTATAACAATTTTTTGCTTACAAAACAATTTAAGAAGAATTCATTGTAAAGTAGAAAATATTTGTTACCACTGTTGCAAATAAAGAATATGTAAATGACAACAAAATGCAGAATCCATTATTTATTATTAGTAAGTTGGAATCCACCATTCAACCATGATATATTAAAATCTTTATACATGTACAGTAAAGACACTATGCAAAGTGAATGAGAAAACTCCTAGTTTAGCATGTGCACTATAGTTAAGTATTTGTCTACAATATATTAGAAATGTGACAATTTAAGATTAGGTGATGACTAAAATCTTTTAGTTGTATCCCTCCAAGAATTGTGATTAAAAATCTACGTGTTTTAAGTTACTTTTGTAAATAGCCACAAGTGTATGGACATACCAGCTAGCTACAATTTCTTGGAAAAGAATAATTCAAACAAAATATATATCAGTAGATTTCACAAGTCTTTTTGTAATGTAATGCCTATGATTCCTTTTAGTTATTTTTCTTTCAGCATAGGAATAGACAATGCAATGCTCTCATGTACGTCATTTTTTGTCTTATATAGATGAAAAGATTGTTGCCTAATTGTGCTTTATCTATAAAATTTATTATTTTAAGTTATGACTTGCGTTTTGATATGCTAATGTAATAAATATTTGTTGCTGTATAAAATATTCATACTTGACGTAAAGCTTTCTTTTAAATCCAGATGATGTGGTCTTATCAACATTGGCACTAAACTACAGAACCGTGCAATAACTATTCGTACAAAATGATGGTGTGGTTACATTTGCTCTACGACCCTACATACTTGCATATCACTTGGAAATTATTACAAAGGAGGAACACCATCACCTATGTATCAGGAAATGTTGGACTTGTCCAGGAGTACAATTTGCAAGTTTTAAGAAGCGTGTAGAACAAAGGGGGTACATAGTATACACCCAAGACGAAAAAGGCAACCCATTTCTATGTACGAATATATATTGCAAGGTACTATAGCGGGCTAGATAACTTCCTGTACCACAAAGAGACGCCATATTACTTTGTTTATCTGAAGGATGGCTGATAGCTATCATGCCCTAATCATACTGTTAGTCTCGAACCAAGTCATAAACTCTACATGTAATTTTTTTGGGTCCATAATGCTAATTAATTTCAAGGCCATTTAAAGTTATGCCTGGTATTCTAATCCATAAAAACAACTAAATATGTATTCATCTTTATTCACAGCATATATAACAATTTACACATAAAATTATATACAAGTAATTCTTGGTTGTTACAAAAACAATCCAAATAACAATAACAAATGTTGACATTTTTACAGAGGTTATTTTTGGTCAATAAGTGCTAACTATTAACATATTTTAACAAATATTCACAAACTGACAATGTAACTTTTAATTTCATTATGAAATGCTGAACTTAACATTTTCACAACCAATGTGTTTTCTTATTTCATTGAGCATTTTCCAATAATAGACAATTGTATTGATGGAACAGTATAGAAAATACCCTTAGACGATATGACATTTTCAAAAGGTAAGAAACTTTTCTGCAAGGTACAAATTATCTTAAAGTATTAAAAAGGTGGTTTAAATTATCACAAGTATAAAACAGAAGAATTCAATTCTTGTTAAACAACTTTCATATTTTGAGCAAAAAATACCATTCACTTCACCCAATGATCTAAAAATAAATTACTATTTCTTATCTACTATAAAATTTCATTCACTCCCAATACTCAAAATAAGACTCTTTAAGTAGTATTTCATCCATTCTTGACATAAGAGTTGTTATCCTTATTTCATTTTTGACTTGCATAGAAAAGAACCACAAACTACTGTCATTACAATTATGTAATCTGCAGGGAACAGAGAAACAGTAATCTTCAGTTTAAATTGCAGCATAAAAACATACAAATATGAAACACAATTTATGATTTAGTGTGAACTTGGCTTCTGTAAGGGACATATAAATTAATATTATTCTATAAAATAATCGGAACAAGTTCTTAACATGCAAAATTATTGTTCAAGACTACATCTAATGATACTCAGAATGCAATATTGAGAACGAGACTCAAATACGATGTCATATACATTGAAGAAAGGATTACTAGCAATAAAACCGACATTGGAATGCTAGGCAGTTGGAATATAGTTCAGTTGGTAGTTCATAAAACAATGCTGACAATTAAGAACATATTTGTTCTCATAAATACTTAATCTGTACAAAATAACATACAAAATTATACAATAAACGAAATAAAATGACAATTTACCATGTTAAGTGTCTTTGATACTGTAATGAAGGTCATGACATTCTATCTGACATGCTGATAAGAAATTCATGTAGTTTTATTTTATCCTTTTTTTAGACACAAAAAAAAAATATACAAAAAAATAATACAAAAATCATAAATGATGAAATGGTAATACTTAAATTATCAGAGATAAGCTTATTCAATGTTTCAATTTTTTTTGAATAAAAGAAATATAAGTAAATGAAATGGAAATTTTTTTATAACTGAATTAAGTAGTTATACATCATTCACAAAAAAGGCATGGAAATCGGACATGTAGGTCATGCGTAACTTTGTCAAACAAGCATTCATTCTACATGTATTTCTGTCTAAAATAAATAAGTCACTGTCTTCCCTATCGCAGTTAAAATTACTAGGAATATAATTATGGATGATATGGTTGAATTAATTGTGTAGGTTTAACAGCACTCTGGGCGATACAATAAAATAATATATTGAGACAGACGTATTAAAGGGTCAATACTTGTATATTGTTTACTTCAATCCCTTTATCAAATACTTTATTTTTACATGACAAACTAATGCTCTAGGTAAAATGCTACATTTAGATTGCTTGTAGTCGATACATTTACAGAAGAATCTCAAACAGTATAACGTCAATAAACTAGACATAGTAGACTAGAAAGGCCAGCAAGTAATATTAATACATGTATATATAAAATAATGATAAAAGTTATGGTGTAGGCTAAATAATATGAGTGGTAGTTATATTGGCAAGGATGATTGTTATATATTCTTAGCACTTAATTTATTCATATCAAAGGTAAAATGATAGTTCTAACACAAGCCAGTGTTAAAATTGAAAGTCAGATGTAGCCATATCAATAGCCCATCGGAACTTCTCTCGTTGTGTTTTATTATAGATCTTTTCTATTGGAACATCAAACTTCTTACACCTAAAATATAATATGATACTTTGATAATCTAGTGTATCTATTTCATGATAATTTAACCATTTAATAAGTATTTTGTAAATCATACCAAGTTTATCATTGCATACTAAGGTTCAATTTAGATTGAAAAATGTTGAATTGTGCATTTCATAAAAATATAGAAGTAATAAAAAAAGTATCAGATTTGTAGAATTCAGATCGATCTTGTTAATGACTTTAATTCCTTCTGGCTTTAGAAACTTGCAAGAGCTGCAGTATATTTCTAGCTTTTTCAGAAAATTTGAACACAAAATATACAATCAAATGCAATACAACCCTGTTTTATTTTTTTCTCCGACTCAAAGTGGCAAGTTGAAGTTTAAGAATTCAAATCTAACTATATACATGGAGCGTGGAAAATCAATAATTAATAAATTGTATACTGCATAGGAAACATGGACAAAAAAATGAAATGTGCAAACTGCTGAAAAAATATACGCAACTCACCATGCAACAGAAATTCTAGGATCCAAATAATTCAATTTGGACGTACCCAAGGCAATATCTTTATTTTCATCCTATAAAATAAATTCAGAATTCTCATATATATACAAGAACTATTAATAACAAAATTCTAGTTACTAATACTTAAGAATTTGCTTACTTTCTCACGATAAATTTGAATACCAAGCAAAGATGATGGATCAATTTTTATTCATCAAAAACAAATAGAAAGGAACAACATAATGGATTAAAGCTTTTTAATCAAATTTAAGGTATTTAAATATTTCTATGTTGACCTACCCTATCTGTGGCAGCAACTTCTAATTTCTGTAGCTGTTCTTCTAATCTTTCTAATATCTTCTTCTTTCTATCAAGATTACTAAAAGAAGAAGAAATTTTCAAGTTTAACTTCTTACTTTCCTACTCCTGAGGAATTCTGGTTTAAATCATACAATGTGTTAGGATTGTCCTTAAAATGATCAAAAACAAAATTTCTAAAATAATTACCCTCTGTTTTTATCTGATTTACTCTGTTTATAATCAACTTTAGCATCTTTAACATTTCTCTTGGCTTCTTGTATAGTTTTCTTCTTATCTTCAATCTACAATATGTCAGGAGTTTATTTGAAAAATCTCAACAATCAAATTTTCTATACTTCTCATTTCAGTTGTTATGCTAAGTATCTTGAACAAATTTTGAAATATTTATCCAAGGCTATACATCCAATATAAAGTGTCTTAATAAATCAAAAATAGCAAAGATTGTATTATTACTAAATGTGGATGTAGATATATAAATAGTAAACTTAGTTGTGGTAAATAGTTACCTTTGTCATCATGTTCTGCATTGATTTGGCAAATGTCTTGGGTACAGCCCGTTGATGGTTACACAGTACAGCTACAGCTCTATTAGCTCTATTGTAAGAGAGAATCTTCGAGGCTACAGGATCATCAGCTAATAAAGATAATAATTGATATTATCAAGTATAAACTTCTGTGAGTTCATGATTGTAAAGAAAAACAAGGCTGAATGAAGATGAATACAAATTTTACACTTTACTTTTCTTCACTTGCATGGGCTAATGAAATCAAGCAACACCACCAATCTGTGGGATGTTTAGTCAGGATAGCTGCATTAGCCTTATCCTTATCCAAAAACAAATCAATACACAACCAGTAACACCTGGGGACTTAGTTCATAACGGGAGAAACACGTTTGCGCACAAAATCTAAAGTTTCATTTGCGCACAGTATACATCTGCGCACAAAAAAGCTCGACATTTGCGCACAAATTATAGTCTACATTTGCGCACATCTAGATTAGATATAACTGGTATTCGAATATTGCTTCTGATTTTTTTCGACTAGCATTACACACTTCAAAAAGCGGAGGGTAAATTCTTGTATGCCATTTTTCGCAAATACTTGGATCTGACCATTTCGCCACTCTTGTATTCCTCCTGGAAACCCTTCATAGAACGAAGCTTTTCTTTGTCCGGTTTTTCAAGAAGAACGCTGTGCGATGCTCTCATCTTTAGATAGCTATTTGTTTGGATGCACTTAAGTTTTTCCATGAAATCAAAAATATTAGGGTGACTTTGGTAGAACATTGTACTTAATTGTTTATGGAAACTCTCACATCCATTTGTATTATAGTACGCTTGGTAGTTAGATTAGAATCAGCCCATAACATAACAGGAAACCTGGCGTTTAAGTCGACATAAGTTTTCAGGATATAGTCTGCAAACAACATAGCTGTTTCATCTTCCAGTGCAAACATCAAAATGTATATCTGGGTGTATAAATGTTGTGCGCAATCGTAACATAGATTAATAAGTTTCTTTTGAAAAAATGTGAGCAAATGTCGACCCAAATTCTCTGGTAATTTGTGCGCAAATGTCGACCCAATTAGGCATTTTGTGCGCAAATGTCTTGCACCCTTCATAACACACAATTTTGATTTGTAGACCCTGTAGATAAATTGCTTTATCATTGAAAGGGTTCCTCTTAAAATTTCAACTTATAAATAAAGGGTTATATAACTATGAAAACTTACGGTCAGTAAGTAAGTTAAGTTGTTCCTGTAATGTTCTGGACGCGTTATATGTCCTAAAAACTTTAGCTGTCAAACCTTCCATTAAATCATGTAAATGTTTATTCAGAATTGTGGTCTGAAACAAATAGTTATCATGAAATACACTCAATTAACAAAATTATCATACAAATACTATCAACCAAATAAAATATGTGTTTAAATAGTTGCCTGATAACTAAATCTTAAACTTATACTTGCTTCAAGGCTTGGGAAAATATTCAATCTGGCAACTCATCTTATAAATTTAATCAGCAAAAGTGTAAAATCCTCTAAACAATAAAAGTCACTGAATCTCAAAAGGTGCAAAGTACAAAAACAAATATGCTAATTTATATTGACATTTAACAATTAGAGACTACAAAATATAAATATCCAAAACAACTTACATTGAGTCTATCAAAGAGATCATCTGAAGGTTGTTTATTCTGAGTAAATAACTCCAGATTTTTAAAGACACGTTTTTCTACTGGTATAGCATTGGTATATCTGATGGAATCTTTACCCAGGAAATCAAACTCAACAACATAGGGTTTACCATCTTTTTCTTCATATAATTTAGTATGTTCAACTCGTAAAGAACAACAACCTACAGTATCAGCTGTTTCACCTTCTTCTTTCTCATTACCAGCTCTTAATGCTAACTATAATATAAATAATTATATTGAACTATAAAATATTAACACAAGGGATAAAGCTGGGACAACGTTTACTGTTGATTTTAGAAGACTTCCTTCAGTGGAGTTTTGATCTTAAAATCGCCAAAGCAGGGTTATTTCTCATTTAGGTATTTTATAGTTGTAACATCCTCCTGGACAAATCTGTTTCTTGGCCGATTTATTCAGTAAATCATAAATTGATCAGGGGCCTTATTCTCGAAAACTTAACTTAGATAAAATCAAGATTTTAAGAAATACAGCATTCTGATTGGATAATAATACTAAATTTAAAATTGATTTTTGTAACTGACCAATCAAATAACTAGAACATTAAAATCATCTTAACTTAGGTTTTTGAGAATAAGGCCCCTGTTGGTGGCATGTGTCATTCTTACTCTTTTCTGCTTCATTGGAGTCAATAATATACAACTATTACAATATTGACATTCTTTAAATGAGATTTTTGTTTAATGGAATTGTACAGATTCATATTACTATCACACAGGCACCTAAGATTTAGGATCGAAATATCAGTATTTTTGAAGAATGAAGAAGCTACTCACCTTATCAATAAAGTATAAAGCTACAGCTCTCTGTCTGATTCTCATTTCTTTAGATTTAAAATCTTCATGATAATTAGCTCGGATCTTATCAACACATTTATGTAATTTTCTAGCCACTTCATACTTAGCCCAATCTTTCTCTCCCTGTAAAGTTAATTTTGTGAAATAACATCTATAGTAGTGTGAGGTTCTTATAGCTTAATTGATTAGACCATTGGATCTTTGTGGGGGAGGGGAGGCGGTGTAACACGTATAGTTTTGTCACTTTGCAGTTGCACGACAAGAGAACTTTTTTTTTGAAAATCAAAACGACAATTGAGGCGAAATAAATTACAATTTAGCGATTTATATTGACCTATATATAGTCGCCTTCAGAATGCTAAGCAGACGTTAAAAAAGGGGTGACACGATTAATCTCTAACAGATTTTGGGTCAATAAATATTAGAATCTTCCTTACCTTGAGTTTAGAAGCTGCGTTTAACATAATATATTTTGTTTGTCCCTGAATATTTTCATTCCAACTAGCTAACCAGGTCACCTAAAATAAAATCAGTTGTAAGTCATACATTTCAGCTGCTGTTGGGACAGTCACACTAACCTATTGCTTCTCAAATTCTAGCTTTATATTTTGTAAGATTTTTATTGAGCCTGTATCACAATGAGCTTTTGATTTAACACCCCAGTCCTAGGCTTAACAATTTTTTTAATGTCAAACCTTTAGGAAATATCATTGACAGTGGGAAACCAAAATTGAGGACACAAATTTAAAATGTGCATCAGTTGAAGGAAATCATGATGAGATATGTATATAAATTATAAACCATATGATTCACTGAGATTTTTCCTGCGAAAAGAAAAGTCATAATTACCTGATTGTCATGTCTAACTTCTTTCCATTTATGACCTTTTGGTGCTTGAGGAATATCAGAATCTCTAAATTAACAAATGATTTCATTGTTATACAAGAAAAAAACTAAAGATAAATTCTGTTGGAATGGACATTAAGCCAAAAGCCAAGAGCAGTCTGAGAGAATGTGACAAATTTTGCCTTCCATCGCAATCAATTACTGACCATCAATTTAATTTAAAGGGCCATTCTGCTTTTTTGAAAAAAGTTTCCATTATCAAAAAAATTGCAAATGCTACCTGAGAGTATTTTTAAAGTATGCTTATTGTATCTCTATATCTTCTTGATCATACTGAATTTGGTTTTAAAGGGTTAATTACAAACAGGGAGTACTTATTGTTAATTAAGCAATTTGACCTAGTTTTGGTGTTTGCCCTTTAAATGGCTCAATATTTCTAACTGAAACCTTTTAAATACACAAGAGGGACAATTAGGCGTTTATTTTACTCAAATCCGTTCAGTAGTTTCCTATCAGCGTCCAAAAAACATAACACACTTAAAAACCTTACGTAAGGTTTTTAAAAATTTTATCATGTTTTTAGCGTTTAAAAATTAACGGCTGGATTTTTTTAGTTAAAACTTTCAGATACATTAAAGGGCACATAGTTACAGATTTTGGTGTAAAGTTTTCACAAATTTGAGCAAAAAAAAATTTTGACCTAAAAAAAATTCAGACTGTCCCTTTAAGCTCATATCAACAACATCTGATCCAAAGAGATTCTGAGTATTTCTAGTTCCCTTACATAAATGTTTATTGTTTATCAAGGATTATCGTAGTATAAGATTACAGGTTTAATATTTAAAATAATAAACGTGTCTAGTAGACAATGAAATGAACACAATGAAAATTTCTTACTTTCCACAGTTAATAATAATATCTTCAGATTGAACACGTCGTTTTAACATGCCTTGTTTAGGATGTTCACCACGACCACGGAATAAACCAGGGGGTTCAATACGGAAGTTACCAATCTTTTCTTTATGTCCATCAATAATACAGAAACCATATTCTTTAGTTATTGCTTCATTGGCCTCTTTTATTTCCTAGAAAATTTTAAACCACAAGTCGTTTAAGCATTAGCCTTATATATCAATAGCTTTGAGTTTGATTCTCTGCTTAAAATGGGAAAACTCACTGACAAGACACAGAATTTTTTTCAGATTAATGTTGTAAATGCTTTTTAGTGATCTTTTACGTGTATAACAAAACAGTCTCGCAATTGAAAGGCTTAATTACACACAAGCCAATGGTCATAACACATCAGTAATCTTTTTGAAAGAGTAAGAGATACAACTTTTTGTCTTAACAGTATGCTCTGTGGAAACACTTGATTCAAAAACTTTCAGAAATTTAACCAATATTACCTTTTTCTGTTCTTTACTAAAAGCTTTCCTTTCTTCAGATTTCATTTTAAAATATTCACACATTTCTTTAAAGTTACATTTCTTTAAATCAGTAATAACTGCTTTTTCTTCTTTTGTCATAACCTGTTTTTAAAAAGAAAATTTAAGTAAAACAGTGTGATTGAAAATATTTTTGTTTTATTTTGTAATGATGGAGCCATGCAACATTGTACAATTGTAATAAAGAAAGAATACAAAATTTACCTTTTTCCAATCTCTAAAGAAATTAGTGTTAAATGCGTCTTTAGTAGTATAGTCATGGTCCAACATTTTACCATAGAATGTGGCAACTTCTTCTGTTTCTTCCGATAATTTCATATGTTTACCTTTAAACAATAACAGATATATATCAACTTCTGGACTAAATCACAAAGTTTTGTTTATTCCAACATCAAACTTGTCTAGTCTCTCCATCAAATTTCAATTACTTGCAATCTCAGAGAGAACTACCAAGTGTACAATTTCAAAAGAAATATAGTAGTCTAAATTTTTGTTTACATATTCTTAACAAATTATGGTAATGGGATTTAATCTCGATAGGCTTGTGAAAGTCAGATGACCTTGAATAAGTCATCTTTCAAGTCAACCAATCTGTAAATGGGTACAGTTAACAATGTAAAGATCATAGCCACACGTCTTGTCAAGCTGGTAGACAGAGACAGAATGTGTGTTTTTATTTTGTATTTTTTGGGTGTACGCCTGCTACACCAGCAGTTTTTCAGTTGTTTGTATAAACAAAGGAATACTTACCATCATAATAAAATTTAACATTATCTGGTAGACGTTCATAGGGAGGAGCAAATACTGGTCCTTTATGTTCTAATGTCTTCCATTTGACACCATCATCTTTCTTTTCTTCTTCCCACCTAGACAAACAGACAGACAAATTTATTACATTATCTTATCATACAAAATTAAAGGGGAATGTTCAGCATTTTCGAGAGTCGATTTGAGCCTTTAATATATGTAAATAGCCTCCAGAAGTACAAGAACTGCACAAAAATTGCATAATCCCTTCAATTATATCCCTTCCTAAACATTTATCTTTCATTTTTTGTATTTGTCTTTTCTATATAAGGCATAGTGTTACTAAACGACAATCATATTTTTTACTTTCAAACACTTATAATTATGGCTACACAGGGATTTGAATAAGATCAAATTTAGATTTTTCATAAAAAAAAAATGAAAACCAAAATGAAATTACTTACCATTTCCAAACTTCTCTCTCTTCTTCCTTCTCTTTTTTCACTCTTTTCTTGGGAGATTCAGTACCTGAGCTAGCTGATCCTTTCTTATTTGCTCCTTTCTTCTCTTTTTTCACTTCTTTCTTAGCCTTCTTGGCTTTATTACCAGGTTTAAATTCATCATCTTCAGAATCTAAACTCTTCCTTTTCTTACTCACTTTATCTTCTTGTTTAACTTTCTTTACCTTGTCAACCCTGAAATTATAATCATTGATTATTTCATACTTATTTCTCTTTTCATTTCACTCTTTTTTTATCTTACATCTTAAAGCCACATAAGCCCAGACTTGGACATTGAGAAAAAGTCTTCTCATTGTTTTTTCTTTAAAGTTAGAACTTAAAAATGAATATTGAAAAAAAAAATTTCGATTCTCTTTCGTGGTTCCAATTCTACAGCCATTTGAAAGAAATTTTGTTTGTTTACATTCCAAACGTCAATAACTCACAAGCTACGCCCACTACTAGCACGCGCTACTGGAGATTGGTGTATAACGTCATTTAACTAACACGCCCCCCGCTTAACCTCATTAGCATGTAATTTAATGGAAATCATTTTATTAGATCCCGACTTTAAATCCAGCGGCATCGAAGCCATCTGAGTACCCAAAGCCGTGAATTTTAGTTTTTTGACTTAATTAAACATCAGAGATTAAGCTAGAATGCCTTTTGTACCCGTTTTTTTCATTTTGTAAACAAACGAATCCCGCAATGTGGCTTTAAGTACCTATTAACTTTTTAAATAATTTTAATCTGATATAAAGAAGTCAAAATTAATTTCACAATATCAATATGAATTTTTATTGACATTCCTGTTTTTCTGAAGCTGGTGCACACTATATTTTAAGCATTTTCATCTCAGAAGATTTTATCAGTCTATTTTGGGGAAAAAAAGTTCCCTGAACAGTATGTTTTCCAAAAGTGGTATGAAAGATTTTAGACAAAGCCCTGGTACTGGTACCCTAAAATTTCAGTAAATTGAAAAAAAAAGGTTGAGCTTATGTTTTTATCTTCTGTCTTATAGGGTTAATAAAGAGTATAAATAACATTACTGCTGGGAGGACATATCAAAATAATTTTACCTGGAGGATAATGGTTCATCATCACTTGATTCTTCTACTCTTCTCTTATTGACAGGTTTAACTCGACAAGACTGAAATATATTATACAACTTGTTAATCATATAGTCAGGATCTAATCTACAGTCAACATCCTCCTTGTGTCTAATTTTCTTAGAAACAAAAAACTAAATAACTTTTACTCCTAATCTTTAAATGACATTTAGAAGTAGGTAGAACATTAAGTAAGAACAACTATTATGGATATACTACTTCTTTCTTTAATTCTAGCAACGTTTCAATTCACATACAGGAATCTTTATTAAGCACAAACAATATATCCATAATAAGTTGTTCTTACTTAACTTTTACTCCTGATTTGCCCTTCTTTAGAAGCCGTCAATACAAAAAATGTACTATTAAAGGATAATGGAAATATCAGCCTTACCAACGGTGCATCATCTTCATCATCACTAAGAGTTTCTCTTTTAACTCTAGGTGACGTTACTGGTGATTTACTTGGAGAACTGTTAGGTTTCTCTTCTTGTTTTGTCTTCACTGGACTAGATGGTAGCTTTTCTTCCTTTACTTTGACAGGGGAATCCTTCTTCTCTTCCTTAATCTTATTCTCAGATGGATCTTTCTTTTCTTCCTTGACCTTCACCTTGTCTTTCTCATCACGATGACGATCTTTATCTTTCGAACTTGAGCCATCCTTGTGACGTTCTTTGTCCTTGCTACGATGTTTATCTTTAGAAGAACTGTCTTTATGTCTATCAGACGAAGAGGAACTTTTGTGGCTGCCATCTTTAGATCGCTCCTTGTCTTTATCTCTATGTTTGTCTGAAGATGAGCTAGAGCTATGTTTATGTTTATCACTAGAAGAAGAGCTATGTTTAGAACTTGAGGAGTTATGCTTAGAACTACTGGACTTTTCCTTGTCACTGGAACTTTTATGTTTGTCACTAGAAGAGCTATGTTTAGAAGAACTGCTACTACCATCTTTGTGTTTTGAACTAGATGAACTATGTTTTGAAGAAGAGCTAGATGACTTGTGGCCATCTTTACTACTGCTGCTGTGTCCATCTCTATGTTTACTCGAACTTCCATCTTTATGTTTTGAGCTAGAAGATGATGAATGGTGCTTGGAGCTTGAAGAGCTGTGAGATTTTTCAGATTTAACATGGTTGGGTGAACTATCTGTATGGTTACTCAAACCATTGGTGGAACCATTTGTTAATGGTTTTTCTGGAGACTTAAATTCTCCTATAATATACAAAAATTTACATTAGCTCTTTAATCAGATGATATTTCGACTAGGCAGGGGTCATCCCAGGGGATGTTTTTTTTAGGTCAGACTCTTCCCTCATCTTGACCATAAAGAACCGTTTTACAGTACATTTAAACTATTTACTCTCATATGTGACAAATATTCAAAACATGATTCTCAATTATATGCCATTTGTCTAAGAATAACTTCAGGTTCATGAAAATATAAGTTTGAAATTTGTTCGTATCCTCAAATAATTCATAACCTAAGATTCTGTAATTAACTTTATATTTATAAATATATAATAGACAAAATATGATTCAGAAATCAATGACCATGTGGTCAGAGATGGTGAAAGAGTCTTCCATAAGGCTAATCTTAAACATTAGAAAACAACCATTTAATTTATTTATGACCACATCATATAAGAAGCAAAAGAATTTCTTATTCAATTTCATTTAAAAAAGTTCTACAGGAAATAAGCCGACTCATTAGACCAAATGACCCCATTATTGCCCAGTCCATCAGACATAACAAAAATAGTAAACAAGTCAATGACCTCAGTTATTTAAATATGGTAATTTCCTTAGGTCATGTGATCACTCCAATCATCTGCTCTCACTAAAAGACTTTAAATTTATTGTAGCATTAAAAAGAAAACAGAACAGCTCAATTCAATAATGCAATCGTGTGCAATATACTTTAATAAATAAAGTGAAATAAACATAATTGCAATTTCCATTTAATTACGGAGTGTATTTTGCAAATTTATAAGGCGTACACGTGTTTTTACAGCACTTTTCCTTTGGAGAAATCTCGGTTATAGCGACAGAGGCGCCACCACGTGGTGTACCAGTAGAAACCTTGCGCTATTTAGTAACATAAAAATATCGGCATTTACACTCAAATTCAACATTTCCAAGAAAATTAACTTTCTTCATCAAATAGAAACACGATCTGATCATAAAATTAACCTTGTCTAGCAAGAGTAACCGTCTGTTGCCCGCGAATGGTGAGAAAATTTGAGAATTTCACGTCAAAATTTTCTCCATATTTTTCGAAGTCCATTTGCAAGAAATTGCTTCTGACTCGATATTTACCCACCTGTATCTCCCGATCCTATGTCCACACCGACTACCTGAAATAAGAAATATATTCAAAAATACATAAATAATCGATTGAATGGCGTTGATTCCCTCTCGTCTACGAACTTGTCCTAGTAACCCACGGACAAAGATGCTGTGTTCAGCACTTTTCTGTTTGACTTAGAAAAATTTTGCGGCCATCTTGACTTAGCCGCCAGAGATGGCTTTGTCTGGTGTTCAATTTTCCTCTCTCTAGAGAAATACACATAGGCCGATTTAACAAAAATTTCATGTCAAAAGTTTCTATAAGTGTGTCTGACTTACCTTAGAAGGTGAAACAGGCTGTTCGTTCACTTGATCTTCCATTTCAGAAATAAATTTAACACACAATTTCGACGAGAAATGGCGGAGTGAAGAACTATCGCCGTGTGCGTCTAAGTCCCAATTTTGTGATAATGCGCATGCGTGATGTTGATAATCGACAAGTTGGATTTCAATCTTTGATTGTCAACATGGGTAAACAAAAGGCGGAGAGAAATACCCTATGTTCATTTCTACTTGACAGTCTCTCATTGTTTTGTCAACAATTCTAGCGCAGATTGATATATATTAGCATATGACACGTTTCGAATCTGTGAAACCTTTAATTAAAATTAAAGCGGATTAGGCTAATCCCCTAGACTAACTCAAGGCCTACGTAGGCTACATCATCAGTCTACCATCTATCATCTAAACAGTTGCCATATCAAAACTCTTAACTAAACATGATACATAGGCATACTCTTACAGTTACAACGCATGCCTCTATGTAGCCTAATAAGATAATCTCTCATAGGCTGAAAGCAAACAAGGCTACATTTGCGAAAAAGTCAACTTGTGCAATGACGATATATAAGTTCCACTATAATAATTGTTCCAAAGAACATTTTGTTATTATTACATAAGCGTAATTAGCGTAATAACCAGGGGCGGATTTAGGGGGTGGCGTGGCGGGCGTGCGCCCCCCCCCCCCCCTAAAATTTGCAAAGCATGGGTTGTCCGCACCATTTTACCACAAATGTTTCTCGCCAAACTTCGCTTGGCAAGATATCTATCTACATTGCACCCACTCTAGAAGAATATTTCATTAACTTTGATTATTTTAAGCCCCCCCCCCTAACGTCAAATCATGTATCCGCCCCTGATAACGGCTTATAATCGCCATCTTCCCTTTCAAATTTCTGACCACGAATTTGTCTGACCCTGCAGTGATATCTCCACCCCTCCATTTGAAACTCTGTGGCTATACACGATTCATTCATTTCTGGTTTAACAGAAAACCTATTAGCTTTTGAATTAAAATATATTAATGTTTCCTGACATTTCCCGACGAATTTAAGGATCAAGATATTTGTATTTTATAACAGACTCCCCTTGACTAAAATAAATTATCTAAAAAAATAACAACTAGAGCCGTACCAAAACGGCGCTGGGCAGTGCGTCATCCTGGAAATCTTTCATAAATCATTAGGCACTAAGTCTAAGGCAAATGGTTATGAAAATATGAACATTAAAAAAGTTAAATCTAGAGAGATTTTTTTTTATTTTAAGGAATTAAAATAACTGTTTGTGGTCTGAATGCTTAAAAGATTGACGATTGGTTAGTTTTCGACTATAGCAAAATTTCTCCTTTGCTAGTTTCAGGGTTGGCTTGATAATAATAATAGTGACCGCTTATTACTGATGTTGACAGTCCGATGTATGTATATCAACTGACTGAATGACGTGGATTACACGGCTTTATAGTGGGTCGGTGGCGGCCATGTTTCTTTGCTACGGAGGCTAAAAGTAGTAAATATGTCGATTAGTGGCGGATGGTTTGACTCAAGGACAATAACTTTTCTTCAGGTCACAAGGTAAAAAAAGTCAAGGTCAAGTCTTTGAAATTTTGGAAATTACTTAAAACATTATACTGAGAAATAACAAGAAATCAATATCGAATATCAAAAATCAAATAGCGTATTTTTTATGACAATTGACTGAGCTGTCCAAAAATACTACAATCACGAAAATCGCTCATATCCCTGAGGCCCCATTTCGAGTTTTACAAAAGTTGGTCATATCAATATGGCGGATTTTATTAATTAATTGTTCCTATAACACCATTTCTAATATATTGCCGACAAAAATTTTCAAATATCTTCAAAATTCAGGAAGTTGAAATTTAAATTTAAAAAGTTAATAACGTCAAAACCGGAAGTGATATCGAAATTTTGAAAACAGATTTGAGTTTGCAATCAAAACATCTATCTACCTGTAACTTTTCAGAACGCTCAAAATAAAATTTGAAAAAAACACGCACAGTTACAATGGAACTTTGAACAAAATTTTTAAATTTTAAATCGCGCAATTTCAATAAACATATAGAGTATTATATATCTCTGGAAAGAGTACATTATGCACATTAAGAATATATAAGAATTTGTGACGTATGTAAATAAGGTCACGTGACAGAGCTGTTTAAAGTTGAAAATATCAAATTTCAAATGACAATAGAACCGGAAGTAAATATCGGACAACCGAAATGGATATATCATTTGATAGATTTAGTCAAGGGCAATAACTTTTGTTCAGGTCACAAGGTCAAAAAAGGTCAAGGTCACGAGTTACAAGTCTTTGAAATTTTGGCACTTTCTTAAAACGTTATACCGGAAATGAGCAAAAAGCACAATCAAACATCAAAAATCGATTTGCGTATTTTTGGGGGCAGTCGACTGAGCTGTCCAAAAATACTATAAATATGAATTCCGCCGATAACCCTGAGGCCCCATTTTGAGTTTTACAAAAGTTGCTCATATCAATATAGCGGCTTATCTGTTACTTCCGGGTCAAAAATTTTTAATTTGTTGTTTTTGCATTATCTTTTGAATCGTATTGCTGAAAAAAATTTTCAAATAACTTCACAATTCCGGAAGTTGAAATTTTAACTTTACGAGCCAATAACGTCAAAACCGGAAGTGATATCGAAATTTTGAAAATTGTATTTTTTTAACAATCAAAAGGTCTATATGCTTGTTTATTTTCAGATTGATCGAAATAAAATTGTAGAAGTTGAAAAATTCATAAATTTCAAACCAAAAAAGTTCGCTTCAAAATTCAAAATTTGTAATGTCCTCAAGAAGCCGAATTGTAGCTTTTGGTTTTTGCAATTAAACACAAAAAATCCGATTAGAATTGAATTTAAAATAGAGTAGGAAAATCGAAAATGCAAAATACACTTCTGTATCCTACGTCATTTCCGGTTAGATAAAAACATTCTGAAAACAAAGCAGTGCGTTCGAAATCGAACGCACTGCAATTAACTTTTTTTTAAGAAGGGGGGAGCAATATTGTTACGGGCCTGTGTATACACCACACAGATCAACATGTAACAGGAGTCTCGAAATTTGAAAAAGGTTTCAGCTGTTGATGTAGATGGTCAACAGATGTCAATTTTCAATTAAGAAATTTCCAAATTTCAATAGCTTATGTCGTGTATGTTTTACAACTCCTGTTCAATTTATGAAGATTTCTGACCAGAGGTCGAGTCAGTGGCGGATTAAAGACTGTTTGAACTTTAGGCAAAAATGGCAGAGGGCCTATTTTTTAAACTTTAGAGGACGAGGGGTTTGGGTTGCTATTTTTAAAATTGTTGTTTCTGTGTAACAGCCCGATTGGCAATTGACAATTTTGAAAATTAATGTTTTTTTACTTGCATCCGAGGTCTTTACAAAACATATTTCACGTGGAAAACTTCCACCTCTTGAAGTACCCCCCCCCCCCCCCCCCCTCCATAGAAACGCCACTGGGACATTGTACCCGTAAAGTTTTCGGAAATTTTCTGACAGATTTTTTTTTTTTACATCTGCGGCCTGTTCTGGCTCATCGATTACTTGGGGGCCCCCCTACTTCCAAAGTTAGCAAAACACCCCTGCTCGTGGATAGCGCTGACAGCGCTCACCGCTTGGCGAGGGTTTGAGGGTATTATACCTCAAGCCAATTTTGAATATTAGGATAAATTTCAATGCATCTGAGGCCGTTCCGAAACATATATCTCGTTGACAACACACAAATCTTGAAGTGGATTTTGGGGACATTGCACCCCAATAGTTTTCAGACTGATTTCCATGCATCTGCGGCCTGTTCTGATATTCTCGTTGACAGCGACGGATTAGGGGTAATATATCTCATGCAAATTTTGAAAAAAAAAAGGGTAAATTTGCTTGCATATATATTTAGTATTCTCGTTGACAGAGCTTGAATCCCAAGAAAATTTTGAAAATTAAAGTTGATTTGCTTGCATCTCAGACCTTTATGGACTTCTTTTTCTTTGAATGATTTTTAGTTACTGATTGATATTTTTTACTGCGACATATTTTTCATGGGCTGAATTTTCGATGGGCCGATGGCAGCTGCCTACTTTGCCCAGAGGTTAATCCGCCTCTGGGTCGAGTTTTGTCTTTGGATTGACTTAAATAAATTTTATTGTCGCTTTTTCCAACTTCTTGACAAATATAACAAATCTGTTTTAGTTTTGTTTTTTTGCATCTGGGCTGATTTTTTCCGTCAGTCATAAATTAATCTGATTGTATCGGTTGGTTTGTAGATGACAATTTAACATTCGCTTTTAGCTGATGCTCATATCGCAAAGTAGCTATTATAGTTTGTAGTCGTAGTTGTTGGTAGTTGCCAGTTGATGGGTTCAAATTCAATTGGATGGTAGGATACTGCGCTGTTGGTTTGGTAATTTGAGAATTCGTAAGATCTGGTTGGGTCCAATGACATGGTGATGAAACTCAGCGTGTGGCAAACTCGTTCTGTTCTGATTAGGGTTAATCTGGTGGTAGTTTAACTATATTGTCATTGGTCTGGTGTTGTCTGTTAGATCTGTTTGATTGTATCTAATGATGTTGATCTGGCTCTGCCAATTCATATTTTTTAATTATTGAGTTCTTATTCATGCCTGATGCTTTAAACCCCACCATGACAATCATGTGGCTCCTTCTCGGTCCCTCCTCCTAATAATTTCTAGAAACGCCACTGAAATAGTGGTGGCGGATCTCTCGCGCGAAACAGTTCTCATGCTTACTTTTATCCATAGACCAATTGGTCTATGCTTTTATCGAAACACGTCACATGTGATGGTATCTTTCTTTGGGAAAATCCAATGCTTAGCACTATAGCTCTGGATTCTGCAACGATTTGGATTACATTTTCTAAATACACCACTGTTGTTCCGTAAAATCATTGGTAGTTTACATAATCATGTATTATATCCATCCTTGGATTCCTTGCTAACTTACATTGTAGCTTATGGAGTTGTTTGGATGACAATATCTTTGCAAAATAAATACAAATTTGGATTTATTGTGATTTGTGAAAGTACGTTTGTCGAATTGTAACTTGTAGAAAATACATTTGTCAAATTGTATTATAGGTTCAAATGTGAATTGGTAATTTTGAGATTGATATAATATATATAAATGTTCATTTCAAACTTGGCTACAATTTGACAAATAGACCTATGTCCTATGTATTTTCTACAAGACACAATTCGACTTTCACAAATCGACATTTATATTCTTTTCATTGTCATTTAAACAACTCCACAACATTGAAGATGGATGTGTAACTAATTATAGGCCTAATCATGTTCAGTTTAATTTAAATGCATTATGATGTTTTAAAATGCATTAATTTAATGTTACTCTTTAAGTGAGGTACACAGGCACATATAATAATATAAAGTTAAGAGTATAAGTCTTATACTCTTATAACTTTATATATACGATTTTTTTTTACCAGAATCTGGGGCCTGTGGTGAGGTAGGCCTAACCATAGATAGGCCTATCATATAAGATATCTATCTATGGGCCTAACGGCATGCATTTTGTACATTATAATATTTTTCAGAAATTTACCCTAAATTTTGATCGATTGATGTTAATGGATAAAGATTTGAGATCGAATAATAGTATGAAGCGGCACATCTGTACATCAACACTGAAGAGTAAAGGCAAATACATGTAAATGAATGGTTGTAGTTAGGAATTTTTTTTTTTGGTTATCTCCCTTTGACTAGTGTTTCTTCTTAGGAGATTAAATTGTGGAGGCGTGATTTATTTATAGCCACAACATTGGCACGTTGACACAGACTAAGAACTGTCATTTTAAGACTTTTCTCCGAAGTTTTATTCCAAAAACCCCAAAAGAATCACAGTAAGTAGACTCTATTATACTAGATATGTATTTCCTGAAAGAAATGTTTCAACCAGGTGTAGAATTGTTCCATATTTTTGTTCTTTCACATCTGACAGCCGTTTACTCTTCTCTTTCTGCTCAACAACAAACTCATACTCTACCGGTTTACTCTCCTCACAGCCAGCCATGGTCACTCATTGTTGCTTCCCTGCACTGTTTTTGTAAATAACCACTCTCTTTTGTAAAAGATACATGTATGTATGCACATCATTTGACAGCCTAGTCCAAAACTTGCTGACTCTTTCCTTAGCCTCTGAATCTGATAGATTAGTATTTGTGTACGGATATATGGCTGGAAGAGAGTCTATGGCTGGGAGAGAGTCGAAAAAACTACTAACTAGGCCCAAAAAACTTGTGATTTTCCACACCTCCGCGGGTGCGGGGATTTTAAACATATTTATTTACGTTGAATCCACAAAACTTTGATATATTTGGAAAGATGGATGATTTTGTAGTTCAACTTCAATCATACGATCATTATCCCCATGATACACCATACAGGCCATGCATGCGAGTTCATCATAGTTTTTTTCCTGAGAAATATAATATGTTGGTCGCCAATGAATGCTGCAGGCACAAGGTGTGGAAAATCCCAAGTTTTTGTGGCCTAGTTTTTCTTACTCTCTCCCAGCTATATCTGTCCAAATATCTATCAAAGGAGTCAGCAAGTTTCGGACTATTGACAGCCTTCTTACTTTCATTGACCTTTGATTGCATAGTTTCCCTAGGCCTACTCTTAGCACCCCTCTCTGGCGTTGTTATAACTCTTGGTCTTAATAACATAAAGACCACTAAAAATTTACGCAATGGAATTTTGTTTTATTAGAAGGGTATTCGAACTAGATATAAATTTTATTTAGAGAATACCAATCAAACCAATGTACATGGAGGTTGAAAGTCCACATGTCAATATGGTAGTGTGATACAGTAATAAAATTTAATAGTATTAGTTTATTGTTAGAATGTGACTTTAATACAGTTTTACTGTATTTCAGATAAATGAGAAATAAATAAACCAGTTATATGGTGTAGAACTTGCATTCCCACTATGGCTTCAGTACGTTTCACAGTTACAAAAGCTGGGGATGAAGAGAGTGGAAAGCTTGCTGGATCTGGCCAGAGTTACGGGTCCCTGCCATATGATCAGAATGACGCAAACAACACTGGTACGTACATATTCTTCTATGATAACAATTTAAAAATCTTATCAATTGACTATACTATTACTTTAAAAGCCTACATAACTACTATTTGACACATTTAACATTACATTTTATTTTGATTACAGTAGAAAATACTTACAAATTTGAACTTTTTGCATGACTTACACACCAGTAACAAAAAATATTCATTAATGACATTATGGGATGCTTTTCCCTAAATTTGTCACCCACATAATCCACAACACATAAAATTTTGTTATTTATACCCACGAAGCAATGCATTTATGTAGGCTATATATACACCTTACTACATTAAATGGTTTGTAGAAAAAGCTTATTTTAATGGATCTTGGTACTGATACACTTATCCTAATAATGTATATTTATTAATATTACTAAACTAAAACTAAAGAGTTTATTTAGCCTTGGTTAAGGATCAAAACCTTAATATATAGTATATAAGCCTAAACTTAAACAATGCTCAGTAAAGTTATAAATAACAGTACTTCAAAACCACACCCATATCAATGATAGTAAAATACATGTTGTATGCATAAAGGTAGTCCCTAATATTATTTAACAACCATTTATTGTCAAAGCTATATCTAGAACCCTGTAAATGATTTCTCACATTTGGGCATAGTTTTCCTCTATAAACTAGTTTATCAAGTTGCTGTATTTCTCCTGAGAGTAGTCTATATAAAAGCTATTATAATGAAGAATTGTGAATATATATCATGTGATAATGAGAAATAAGATGATACTCGACTGATAATATTCACATTATGATCTTATTTGTTACAATATCTATCACCAATCTTCTATCTCATATTCTTTACCATTATTGGAATTGGTATTCCAATAAAAATCCGTACAAGCAAAACAGTTCCGTCAAACGAAACCGCATTCAAAAATGTGGAAAAATTGAGTGTAATATGTTGTATAGTATTGGTCATCTCCAAAGAGAAGAACCATCAGGTGTTTCGAAAAAGTATGAACAGAATTTATTTTCTGACAAATGTGCAAAGTCAGTATTTTGTAAGACAAAATGTTTTCTTACAAGACAAAATTAGTGGTTGGCCAGCTTACATTTTTTACCAACAAATGTGCACAGAGTTGCTATTACCATACTAATTTACTCTAAAAATTTGTAAGTTTTGGATTAGATTTCACCAATCAGTTATGCAGTTCATTTTAAAGTACAAAGTCGATAGATGTAAAAAATATATTCTCTAATATATTGTTAGTACAATTTAAGAATCATTGTTTACTCAATGACATAAAGACTGTTTGACAGAGTTATCAATGTAGAGAATATAATAAGTAGTGACAGTTATTTAATAAAGGTTATTATCTATATTGCTATGATTATCTATGACTTTAGATATAATCAGTTAACTTAATAAACTGGTTTTTGATTGTATAAGGTTCAGTATAGATGCTGAATTGCCTTGTTGAAATAATGATTAATTATGAAAAATTACACGCAGGTAAAAATTTTGCTTATAAATTGTTCATTGTACTGTATGTAAAGAGTATACAAACTTAACTTTCCTTATCAGACTTCACAATTCTTATTAAAGTACAGTAAATGTACACGATTTATTTGACATGTTATAGCATACATTTGAGTGAAATGCAAAAGACATTTATTAGTGAAAGGACATTTGAATTTGTTATACAGGGCTTTAAATTATATGCTAGTTACAACAGTGACAGTTGTGCCCAAATTAGCAGCTCCCAAATAAACGAAAACACGCATTACAGATGTCCCTCCATGCTGAAAATGTTTTTGTAGCCTTCTCCAGAGTCCTTCATTATATCTTTGGGGCTCCATTCAGCCAATACAAGGTGTGCCCAAATTAAGGTAATCTGAGGCATGTCGTAGGCCTTAGAATTATATACCATACTCAGAAGTGAGATTATAAAGAGCTTGAAATTTTCTTTAGTGAAATGGGAACTGAAATTGAGCTCCTTAGTAGTTCCATGAAAGTGTTTGGTTTGAAACAAAAAATGAATCATTTAGAAGAAGTTCTAGTTGGCACTAATCACTCTTTATGTTTTGTGAAAATCAGATCTTTTATAATTTACGATTGTATTAACCTATCGACATTTAAAATTATGACCATAAAATAGACTTTAAGAAAAATGTCTTTGAAAGTTGATGTATTAAGTGTGCAAGGAATCATGGTTTACGATCAAAGATGTTAGACTATGGTCATTGATGTTTGATAGCTTTGAAGATTAAAGTAAATGATGTGATAGGATTAAACTATTAAAATTTGTTACAAACCTTACATTTTAAAGATGCATGCTTTCCATCATCCCAGAATTCTGTCCAAACAAAGCAATAGGACATGTCAAACACACAGGTATATTTGAGGGCAGTGTTGTAGCCAGGTTTTCAAAATTGGGGGTGCAATGGTAAATATGAACCAACATAATATATCGATCTTGAGAGCTGAGTGAACGCAGAGGAGCAAATAATGAAGCTCTGGGGTTTTAGCTATTTGACACACTGAAAATTGAAGCTATATTTTTTGGATTTAAAAAATTAATACAGCCTAATATGGAATTTGGAACATGAAACATACAGATCCTAAGTTACCTAACTAACATAATAAACTGCTGTGATATATGTAATGGAGGGCTCTAGCTACGCCTCTATTTGAGGGGATTATGTGATTTTTTTGTGTATTTCTAGCACTTCAGAAGGCTATTTACATATATTCAAGACCCAAATCGAACTTTGAAAATGTTGAATTTTCCCTTTTAAATTGATAGAACATTTCTTTTTAGTGTAAGTAGATATTTGATCTTATACCAAATGAGTGGGAACACACTCCCACTTTAAGCTTACTTTCACGCAACTTTATCATCATTGCAGCTATCATTTTTAGATCCTAAGAATATGAGCTATGGTGAATTTAATACAGATCATAAGAAAGATAACTAAGAATAAAGTTATTGATTTTTTACATCAGATTTCTTGCATCTGACAAGTCTGTTTAAAATTGGAAACATATTTTTTATAAGATGAAATTGTTGTTTCCAACATGTCTTTTACATTTAGAAAGATATATCACTGCATATCAATATTAAAGGAGAATGGTCAGCATTTGTTAGGGATCGATTTCGGCCTTGAATATATACTAATAGCCTTCAGACGTACTACTAATGCACGAAAATCATATAATTCCTTCAATTATATCCATACCTTAACATTTATCCTTCATTTTCTGTCTATTGTGTTTTCTATACATAGTCTTAATAAATGGCGAGTCGTAATTTTGACTTTCAAACGCTGATATTTATAGGTACATGTGTGTTTGAAGGCTTAAATTTTGTAGGAGAGTTGTGAACAATAATATGGATTAGATAAGGTGAAAAATTCCAGATTCTGAGACTAAATTTTTTTTGGTCAAACAGTTAGTGAACATATCCCTTTAAAAGAGTTATGATAAGGTATGATGAAAGTGTCAATAAATATCTGATGTATTATCAATATCTTGATATATTGCCAATATATTTTTTATTCTTATCTTAAACAGCTACAAGAAATACTGCAGTATAATGTGACTAATTGACTGTTCTACTGTGTCATCCAATTTATCTTTGTGTAACGTTCATGTCTACACATATTATTTCCATCATTACTCTTAAATAGACATCTCAGACTATCATTACAGTTTGACTGTGGCATTGAATAACTGGAAAGTGCTGCTAGAAATTCATGATAACGTCAAACTGCATTCAAAATATAGAAATAGAAGTCTTAGAATCCAGTCCCCAAATTATTAGAAATGTGATATTTTTTTATCTAGAAAGACCTTTTAAAAATTGCAATTCACCCAGAAAATGAGTAATTACTATGAATCAAGCATGATAAATCGAAAAAAACTGCATAGGATTAAAATGATTATAAACTTCCTTATGTGGTACGGTACTCTAACTTGACACGTAACTTGCCCTATTGTTTGGATCATAGTTATTTATATAAGTTAATTTATTAATGTCAGTAATAACATAATATAATGTTAATTTGAAATATTGATGTACTATTTGTAGAATTGATCTGTTATTGTATTCTATTGATATTAAGTCTTCTTTAACTAACATTAAGATATTTATAGCTAGATACTTTCTGATGGTTTATTTAGTGTGGTTTCTATGATGGTCACAGGAAATATTGATTGTGTTGAATTTGACAGTTGTGTTTGTTTGGGTTTAAAATGCCTGTGTTGCTTAGGATATATTTAAAATCACAATAAATATGCATGTACTATACTCTTATCTTTGAAATGTGCAGAAGAATTATATTTTAAATGCATTAAGGTTAAATAAATTGTATATACTAGTATAGCTCTTGGACTTTTGACATAGTATATTACTGAATAATGATGGCCAATATTTCCCTTAAAGAGATTTTCTTAAATTGTTTTGTATATTGGGGATACTTGCTCATCATTTTGCACCATTCCAATTTTCAATCGGCCATCTGTGGTTTCCAGCAATTAAACTTAAACTTAAAGGTGTTTGGTGATGTCACAGATTGTGAAAGTCTTCTATGATACTGGATCTCTGATTAAAAATTGGAATGGTGCCAAATTGATATATGCATATAAAAAGTTGTCAACAGTATTGTACAACTAAAAACGGCATATTTGTCATGATAGGATTAGTGAAAGGTTTAAAGAAAACAGTAGACTATTAGTCTTGAGTATGGAATATAAAATCTGAAAAAAAACAAACATTTCCTGAACCTCACAGAAAATCATCCTATTTGAACTGTTTCTTAGAATTCCCAATGTCAGACAGTCTATCACTTTTTTGTTGTTAATTTCCATTTCGTTGGAAGGATTAATATTTTCTAAAGGAAAGGCTAAAGAAGGTCAGATCCAAGGAAAACAAGTATTGTCTCGATCTATATTTAAACTGAGAAATAAAATTATATCACAAATTGAATATCGATTGATTGTTATTAAGAAAAAAGCAAGAAGTTGGTATCCTTTTTAAGTCCCTGTATGAGTCATTTACTGATCTGATTACAAGTAGAAGTCTTATAAAAAGTATTCTGTAAAACATCACTTGCCTTTTGTATTATTATTGATGAAAGTAAGGCTTTCATTGCTGTCATTTGAGATAAAACTAACATGTTAAGAATTCATTTTGAATTAAGAGTTTTCAATGGTTTATCATAAACTGTACTTTGTTTTCAGTCAAAAATAGAAAGGGCATTAATTTTAGTGTTTTATCTATTGTTATTCATGTTCACCTTTGAAATTATGTAAATTCGTTTTGCTGTTAAAAGATGTAATTGTTTAAAGTTTTGCTTCCCCAGCTAATGGCTGTAAATGTATATAAGCTTATGTATATTATGGAAACTCACACAAATGGAAGTGGATAGCTGGAGATCAGATCTCATCAGCTAAGAAAGTAAATATCTAGATTACATATGCAGCTGAGCTATGTCTCACTTTCACTTTTTTTTTGCCCTCAGCTAAGATCCAATGCCTGTCTTTCAGGGGTCTATTTCCAATCAAAAAGATAACTGCCTAGAAACAGCACTGTGCTTAATGGAACTTGATAATGGGAATGTTTTTGAAGCAGCATTTCTTGTGGTCCAGTAAATGATTCAGTCAGATTTCAAACACGATCCTAAAACTGCTTTGTCATGTCTTGCTCTTGAAAATTGGTAAGCTCACCCATTATTGATGTTGGTACTGTGCATAAAAACTCAATATAATAAGACTATTATTTTATTATAAAAAAATGATATGAATATTATGTTTATAAGTAAAATATTAAATAAAATCATTTTAAAATTACCCTTTAAAAATTATAAGTGGAATAAGAAATAATTTTTTAAGCTATTTTAAAGCAAATTTATACTATCTGAAGTCAAATCAAAAACATTTGTGCACATTCAGAGACACTAATTTACAGTTTACTTATATTTCTGAGAAAAATGAAAGCAAAGGCAAGACTTTGGAATATTTAACTTTTTGGAATGAGTCCTCGATTTGTGCAAACTAATGCTTTATTACATTGGTAAAAATTGAATGATTAGTTATGTTCACAATTTGTATAAAATGATGATTATTTACATAAAAAAGAATTAAAAAAATGTTATTTACAGATAAGAATTATAAAAATACATCTCTTAAACGCAACAGAGTTATTGGAAAGTATCTACATCCTTTTTTTGAAAGGAATTAAAAAAGATGACAATTGAGCTGTCTGCATACTTGATGGAACAAGCCATTTTTAGTCTACTTTAAAAGTTCTAATCAAGCTTCTTTCTAATTTTGGAGAAGACAGGTGGAGATAACCATAACAAGTGTAATAAAACTGATGGCTATTATTGAAGATGAACTGGTTAAATGACCGGTACGATCTGGTGTAGGTTCTGCTGAATACTCTAACGCCAAAGTATCAAAACCATCACCTTGGGTATTTACAGCTGAACATGTGTAAGATCCAAAATCTGTTGTCTGGACTCCATATATGGTCAGAACACTGGTCACTTTATTCAATGCACCAACAATTGTTCGTACTTCAATGTGATCTCTAGATTCAATAGGTACATTATCTCTTGACCATGATACATAAGGCTCTGGATTAGATTCTACATTACATACCAAACTTTTCACATAACCAACTGCTTGTCGTACATTTTTATCTTCAGCCTTGACAATGGGTGAATGCGTTACAGTAACAACAATTCTTCTTTCATCATGACCAGCTTCATTATCAGCAAGACAAATATACACTCCAGCATTTTCAGGCTTGATTTGCAGAACGGGCATATGGAATTCTCTTAATTCTTCACCTCCTGTTGGTAGCAATTCTCCTGCCAAACGACGCCATTTAACTACAGGAAAAGGTCTGCCAGTAGCATTACATCGTAGCATTATATCATCTCCTTGTTTTGCTACTATATCACTGCTGGTTTGTAAATCAGCAATTTGAGGTTTCTCGATAACTCTTAAGTACTCAAATGAGCTTACGTATATCAAAAATCCTGTCTGAACTCGACATATGTATTTTCCTTCATCTGTTACTTGAGCATTCTGAACTCGAAGTCTCCATGATGTAGGTGAAGGCTGATCTATACTGTATTTGAAGGGATCTGTTTTAACAGCTGTAGCACTGGAAATAGCCACTGTAGAATTCACTAATTCAGCTTGCCACTGGACATCATTAGTTAATGGTTTATTTTGAACTGTACACCTCAATTGGGCATCTCGATCTTTCTCTACCACTATTTGATTATACAGTACATTTTTGAGAGGATCTGTTTCTGTTATTTCCACAATTGGGTCATCACCAAATACATGTAATAAGGCACATGTAAACACAAATAATGTTTTCCAAAACATGGTGTCACTGATGTCCTTAATTTTGATCCTAAAATATCTGGAAATTAAAGTCTTTTACCTATGTTTTGAATGAAAATCATGTCACAATAAACACCTTTCTACCTGTGCAATTAGTCCGCCATGACAGTTTTATAAATAGTTTGCTGTTGACTCACAGTGACACACAATGAAAGCTTTAATTCTATTGGTTAATATATCACATTCCTATGAAAGGAGTTAATTGATTGGCTAGAAAATACCTTATATTACCTGTCCTATATACCCCTATACACTCAAATGTATAACAGTTACAATAGTCTAGGTCAATCAGCTATAAGCTTGGATAGATAGTCACTGTTATCAAGGCCCATCTAATCACTTTACCCTCTTGACTCATTTTTATGGCTTGAAATTTAAAAGAATAACAATGATTATTTATATCTGATGGAGTTTTTTATGCTTAATGGTTATTCATCAAAAAATCTATCTTCCAATTTATGAATATTTTTTTTAAAAAAAGAAACAAATTATTAAGGATATTTGATAGTTTATTCAATGACTTCATAATTTACTTTGAATATTATTTTATGTGGAAGCCTACTTAGAGATGTTTTCCTCTAACAAAAAAAAACTCAAACTATTAATAATTTATTATTTAAAGTAACATTTCATGTTTGTTTGGGTAGATAATTAAAGAATGATTGAACAGTGGAACTTGCCTTTATATTTGATTTAATTTTAAAGTGCAAATATAGATTTAAATCGACCATTGCATCATCTTAAACAATTTTTCTGATAATTTCTTATAGTATATATTAAAAAACAGGTTTTAATCGACAAGAATTCATAATATAAAGGCAAAAGAGATTAAAGAAACTATGATAAATGACAATATAGAGTTATCTACCTTTAATACCTTATCTCACTTTTGCAATTTTTCAGTTGACATGTGTATAATAACCCAAAGAATTCGAAAAATAGAATTTTAAGATTGAAATACTTTTGGACGAAAAAATTATTTGTAGGAATAAAATTGTCTTTTCAATATGTTTATATTTGTTGTACAGAGTATATCAGTACCTCTCATGAAGTGATTATGTTTTGCCTTTGGATGTTCACAGCAGCACTCTTTGTGTAGATAAATGGTAAAAAATACTTTGAACTGAATATGAATCGTTGAAAAATGAACAAAGTGTAAATTGCAAGTTATCTACATTTAATAGCTTTATAGCTACACACACACAGCATATTATATCTAATCTTATAGTAGTGTAGAAATCATAATCTTTTTTACTCTATATACAATATGAAAGAATGATTTTATTTTTGTCACCGGCCCATTTGTCTTGTCCTCTGACTGCATTGTTTATCTTTAAAGATTCTATATACTATACTATACTATTGATGGAATTTGATGTACAAGACTTTTATAAGCATGTTACATAATATATGGTTTAATTTAAACTTACAATAATTGATTTTGGGTTTGAGAATTGAACAAAAACGTGATCTGTCCAAATCTGTCTGTGAAATCCACAATATAAAACAAACCAGTTACAAAAACCAAATTTTTCTATCGTAATTTCAAAATGTTATTTAACTTCAAATATTAAATACAAATTTAGTTTATAAGGCCACACTTTTTTTATTCTTTGGATTACGGGCACCCTATCTTTAAATTTCCAATCGGCGGACGAAATAAAAATAAAAATAAACTTTCACTTTTCAATTTTTTTTATTTTCTGACTTCAAGATACAATTTTTTCTTACGTCGGATAATTAAAAAAACTTGTTCTCGATACATTTACATGTTAAAGTTTGCTATTTTGTATGTAGGCTATAATTAAAAACACAAAAATAGTAGGCCTAGGCTTACCCTTTATTTCCGTGTATAGAAAGAAAAGATTTGAAATTAGCGTTGATCAAAATGCGATAACAATATAGATCGATGTTTTAAAACACGGAAAGAAAAGATTTCAAATTTAACGTAGATCCAAATGCGATACCAATAGATCGATGTTTAAAAACACGGAAAGAAAAGATTTGAAATTACCGTTGACGTTGATAAAAATGCGATACCAATAGATCGATGTTTAAAAACACGGAAAGAAAAGATTTGAAATTACCGTTGACGTTGATAAAAATGCGATACCTATAGATCGTAAAAACACGGAAAGAGAAGATTTGAAATTAGTGTTGATCACAATGCGATACCAATAGATCGATGTTTAAAAACACGGAAAGCAAAGATTTGAAGAACTGTTGATCAAAATCGATGTATAAAATCAGAGAAGGAAAATAATTGCAATTGCCGTTTGACAAAATTGGATACCAAAAATACACGGAAAGAAAGTTTATCAAAACGACCCTCTTACCGAGAGCGATCTTAATCCTTAAATCCATTAAAATAATCCAAAAGTTTTAGAACTATTAAACACATTGCTGACAAGACAATAATACAAGTTATTGTTGACTTCTGATCGGAGACTGATCGGCGCCAATAAAATTGAGCGGGAAAAATAGTTCCGATGACAGAATTTAGGACGGTAGTTATTCTGTAAATTTTTTGTTCACGTAAACTTAATCTACTTGAATAAACGTATTATGAGATAAGGTGACTAAAAACAATAAGATTCCGTTAATTTGTGACATCATTGATTAATTTGATGAGTAAGCTTAAATTCAGAATAGTAAACAAGACCCATTGAGATCAAAGAAAGATCAGAGAATATTGTGAACACCTGCTGTCCACGTGATCAGTGGATGTAGGCTTGTACTCTACTGGAATCAAAGGCACTTGTTTTATATCCATGGAATTTTCCACTACAATATATAGGGTTAATAGACCTGTCATTGATACAAACGAGTGCCTGTGTTCTTCCAATAGTTATAGAAGACATTCCGATAAGAATTTTTACTAGAATGTAAAGGGACTTTAATTATTTTATAGTCATGTCAAATGTATTGGCTTTCTGAAAAAAAATCTTTGACTGAGATTAAACTTTATTTTAAATCCTTTTGGAGTTGAAATATTCGAATGATCGGAGGAAATAAAAAAGGACATTTTTTCAATTTTTTTTTTATTTCTATTTTCAACTTTTTGGCATCGGCGGGCCCGTAATCCAAAGAAAAAAAAAAGTCTGGCCTAAGCATATAAAGTAGAGTTTATTCTTTTATAAAGGTCACCTTAAATGACCTTGAATGTTATCTCAACTGCATGTTAAACTGAAAAATATTTCGAATCAAATTACATTTATCCTTGATTTTAATCTGATTAGACCTTACACTGAGTTGACAAATATTTAAAATAAACATTTTACAACATAACACCTTCTTATATCAGGTGAACAAACTTTATATTATATATATTATAATAATACATAATAGTATTTAATGATTATAATACATATCACCACTAGGACTATAACTAGGCAAATGCCTCAATGCAATTTTGACCAAAAACAAAAGAAATTTTATTGGGAAATTAAAAAATGTTAAACAGTGTCATCACTTTTTATACGCCCACATGAAAATGTAGACGTATATTGCTGTCGGTCCATCCGAGACTTGGAGAAGTTTTAATATCAAATTTCACCAACCGACAACAATCCTCTTACTTTCATGCTATTGTTACTTAGGGTGGGCGAAGGGGTACCAGGAGATTGCTTCAACAAAATAGGGATACGAAGAGTCCAAAAGGTTGGGAACCGAGGGGTTAGATACGGAAAGCAAAGGAGAATGTGTGAGAAGAGAGAAGAAAAAGGAAGAAAAGTTAAATGAATCAGTTTGTTGTAGTAGTACATGTACTGTAGGCCTACTTGTTAATAGTGTCTATTGCCATGCCTTTCCAGTTCACTTTTTACCTAGGCTAGTTGTAACAAATGGCTAACATCTGTTTATAGCACCTGGTATGTTGTGTTTATTTATTTCTTCATTTTGGTCAGAAGGTACTGGATAGGTGAAACTTTTTTTAAGACTTAAATGATACTAGAGTGAATAAGACAAGTGAATTTGTACAAGTGTTATGAAGAAGAATTAAGTGCTATCTATCTGTGAATTCTTTTCATGTAATTATTGGAATCATTTCATCCCCCTGTCTTTGTTATCCTCAGAAAGCTCCACTTTGTTCATCATTCTTTGGTCTAGTGTTTTAATTTGGAACTTTTTCTCTATTTCCATTTTGAAATATTGATTTTCAAGTGAAATGGTAGCACTGAGAAAGAGTATATTATATAATTGGTATGAAAGTAGTGGTAGAGTTAAAGATAGATAGAATTCGGTAAAGATAGTGTTACTATAGTGTTACCAGTGTGGAGGATGAAGTGTTATCTGTGTTAATTTCATTATATAACTACTCGTTGCTCATACTTCACTAAACTAGGATATTTAAAATGCATACGGTATATAACTTCTAAGGTATGGCAGATTTTATGATTGCTTGATAAGAAGATATTTGATGGTTTTTGTTAAATGATTGATTAATTATTTCAGTAATGAGTGTCTAGGGAGAAAGTGTATTTGACTTTTTATATTCAACAATCAGTATATTGCAATAAGGTAGGGCGACTAGTTGAATGAAATCAGATCAGTGTATTTGTTTGTACCTATTTTTCTATTATTATTTCAAATTTCTATTGGTGTTAACATTGACTGTCCTTGCTATATAATGAGAACAATATGTATAATGATATCAGTGTTAGTCTTGTTATTTTCTACTTATTATATTTTGGCATGTGTGATATATTTTTTACCTTTCAAATTGGTTTATGTAAGTCTGGTAGATTTATCAAGTTGAAATCATGCAGATATTTCAATTTGATTATTTTGAAACATGTCAGAGAATTTATATTTGAATTGTTCATATTTTATCGATAGGCAAGAATTCGTGATAAGTAAAATAGAAGGAATCGTATTGTAAGTGAAGTAAGTATGTGTAGTTTCCCCCCAGGATTCAAGAGTGTTTTTCACTGGTATTTATGTGTTTATCTCACGATAACTTTCTTTTATGGTGTAAAGGATGTTACTTTAAAGGAGGAAATCGTTAGATATAAGGAAAACATTTTCTCTATGGTAGTTAGTTTTGTATAAGGAGAACTTCTTGATGACATTAGTTATATAATAATGAAAGATTTGCATGATAAAAGACAATAAACTATCAGTGTAATAATATAGTACTGGTATTGTTGTGTACTAGTCCTGGCTCACCTTGTTTTATACAGCCTCAGGTTTTAATTTCTTTTAACTGACTTGAACTGTGCTAATGAGTTCTGTGTTTAATGCCTGATCATTTTCAAACAGAACATTCAGAATAAGGAGTTACATTCTAGATATTTTTGTATGAGGATTATGTCTAGTGTTTGGATCAGAATTTAGTATGGTGTTTGGATCAGAATTGAGTATGGTGTTTGGATCAGATTTTGGTTTAGTGTTTGGATCAGATTCTGTTATAGAATTTGTTTTGTGTTTTAATCAGATTATTGTCAGGCGTTTGGATCAGAATAGTGTTTAGTATTTGGAATCAGTATTTTGTCTAGTGTTTGAATCTGAATTTTGTCTAGTGTTTGAATTTGAATTTTGTCTAGTGTTTGAATCTGAATTTTGATTTAGTGTTTGGAACAGAATTTTGTCTATTGTTTTGAATGAGAATTTTGTCTATTGTTTTGGATCAGAATTTTGTCTACTGTTTTGGATGAGAATTTTGTCTAGTATTTGTTTTGTGTTTTTGTGTTTGTGCTCTGGTTTACCTTGTTGCATACAGTTCCAGGTATTAATTTCTTTTTACTGATTTGAACTGTGCTAATTTATATGAGAATTTTGTCTAGTGTTTGGATCCAATCTTTTTGTCTTAGTGTGTTTCCTTAAGTACTTTACAACTATTTATACTTCTTAAATAATATTTTACTTTTGTTAAAGAAGTTATTTTTATAGTTAAAAGTTAGTCGAAACAAGGAAATTTTAAAATTTAAGGAAATACAAGTACATTTTTATTATTCACGCAGTTTTGTGATACGTAATATCTAAAAAAAAAAAGTGACATAGTTAGTTTAATTTATTTAAATTTGCATGAGTTTGATGCACTTCACGCATTTAAGAACTATAAGCTTGTCAGGTTAATCAGTATTTTAAGACATTTGGTTTAATGCTTTCAAATTGACTGACAGCGCTCGATGGCTATTTTTTCATGTATCTGATGATTTAAGGTTTAAAGAAGTAAAAAAGATTCTGTACAAGTGCAAGAAGATTTGTTAATTAACATTCACGTCCAAGGAATGGCAAAATCAAGAGCAATAGTTATGCAGTAGTTGACTAATTTGGTTAGATTGTCATTCTTATTAACAAACATGACGTTACACGTTAATGGAGGTTAGTATGGTTGAGAGTTTGGAGTGCGAAAGTCTGAAAGTCTGACCTTGAAAATGTCACTTATAATTCCAGTCCACCCACTTAAAAGAGGTACGGATAATCCAGGAAAGATCAATGCAAAGAGGTTTGGTCAAGGACAATCTGGGAGAGAGGATCCTCATGGGAATCTTAGTTGTTATTCTTTTAAATATAGATATTTTTTTCCTTTACTCCTCATATAAGAGGTACAATCAGGTATATGTTCTGCTGAGCTTTCCTCCTACCACTACTAAGTTCACATAAGATACAACCAGATCAAGTTATAAAGGCTTATTACAGCATTTTGAACTTCCTTTCAGATAATAGTTTATGTATGTAGAATGTACTAAGATCTCTTCTGTGATATTTACTTTATTTCAACACTTTGAAAGTGTAATGTTTCCTAGTAATGTGGAAATTTGATTACTCTTACAATTTAACAGAAACGACAAGCAATTACTGGAAAATTGGAAAAGACTTTGATAATAATTAAATTTCGATTTCCCTCCTCTATTGAACTTGATAAAACTGTTACTTGAAGTCAAATTACCATAATAAAAAAGAAATAAGTTGACGATATTTATGTGAGACTTTAAGCTTTGTCTAACTTCCATAAATAAATTAAGTATTTTAGAAAAAAATCTATCTTTAATTCCTTATTTTAAGATTATCTTGAAGAGAAAGTTTCCAGCCTTATACAATAGACTAGAACCAAATTATTATTAGTAAAAGCAAAATTTGTCAAAAGACACAATTTTTTATTTTATTTTAAAATCCATACGTATATGGATGATTTGTTTTTGAAATTCAGGAGAAATGATCTCTTTTGACAATGAAGGTATGATTAAAGATTACTCAAGATATTTTTTTGTAAAGAAGTAGGCCTTATGAAAAAGTTTTCACTATCATCCCCATAATTTCCTTTCTTCAAGTTATGAAACTATTAAAGTTATTGAAAAAGATGATTGATATATTTTAGACATACAGTGCCAGAGTAATTAGAAAATGGTTGAGAAATTGATTAATTATTAATTAGCCACCAATATCCTTCCAAGTTATTTGATCTTTGATTCCGTATGAAAACAGTTTCTCCAATAGTAATCAGGAATTTGTACAGTTCCACAATCTGAACGAGCCATAACTGTAGTTTATCTACATTAAATCGATAACTAACACGTAAATATATAACTAATTTACCAATCCATCAATTTCAAGAGAAATATCTGATAATGATATCACAAGTTTTATGATTCTTCCTGTCTAATTTCCCATGCCCGAGAAAATTACCTTTCATAGATGATCAATACTTTTGACAATATCCCATCAAAAACTTGAGTCAATCTGATTAGGTGATAAGTAGATTATATATATTCAAAATTATTGTACTTTTTATTCAGTTAGTCATTTTATTTCACTCTATTGTAACGCATCAATTTAGATTTCAGTCCACTCACTTGTATTTGGTCAAAACCATGTCTAATTCATGAATCAGAATTATCCTATGTTTGATATGAAAGAATATGACTAATTTTAGTGAGGCGTTCCATATATAGAAAATATGTATATAGAAATAGGAAGATAACTTTCCAGCTAGGTATATTTGAAGAAATGATGCAATTTTCAGGCAGTTTTCTTACTTCTGAAAAATATTTACATAAATTTTTCAAGCCAAAATCAACCAACCATCCCAAAATGCGGAGTGTCACCCCTTGAAGTTATATCTATAAATAATTTGGTATCCTACCATGAGATGTAATTTGTTTGGTTTATTTAACTGTTGTCTGAAGGGCTTGTCTGAAACTATTTATGATACACATCAGACCATTTTACTGCTTAATGTAAATAGTTCCAAGATATTAAATCATGTGGTTGAGACAGTAACTATTATTAGATGTAAAACTATTTGTGTTTCCTCCAACAATATCAAGAAGTTTATTGGTTTGGCGATCATTACGATTGAAGTTTTGAAAATCAAGTTTTAGGATGACTTACTAAGTGAGGCAAGGTAAAGTAAGGTTTAGATAAGTGTTTTAAACTAAAAATAGACTTATGATCAGACCTGAGCGTGTAATTTCTCTATTAGTGTTATTTTTGTTCCGTGCTACTATCTCAATTTGGAATCTTCAATTGGAATAAAGTATCGTTTGATGAATGAATTTTTCATATCCGATCAATATTTTACTGGAATTTTTTATTTCGAGCTGCTAAGTGTATTTTTATTTGTGCACAGATGTGGTCAATTAAAATTTGATCATTTTACAGCTACTGTTTGATAGAAGTTTTTATGGTTATATATTCGCATTTCTAGACAGTACACAATTTACAATTTAAATTGAGTTCAGTTTCTTAAAACCTTCCTCTCAAATATCTCCAGACTTCTTCTTTTTAAAAGAACTTTCATCTCAAGATTTTTCTCCTTTACTTTGAAATTATAAGATTTGTTTTTAGATACCCATGTGGATGTATATTGTTGAAAAAATCAAGAACCAAAAAACAGGTTTACAATGATCAGACCGGGTTGACTGGAATAATGAGCAAAGATGCTTTCTGAAAGATCATCAAATTTGAACACACTGACCAAAGACCACCATTTGTTTGATATAACCAAACATTCCTTATTCCAGGATCTAATTTTTTTGAGCAGTGCTTTAGATGTTAGTAGGTTGCTCTGACAGTATTTGTTGCTTTTCTACCAATTTTCACAAAATTGACTGAATCCAGTTTACTTTTAATTGTACCAATCATTGATATGAATTGTGAATGCGATGTGACATACAAGAGCTAACTATCATATAATACAAGGATCATGACAAAACTATATATTATGTAGAAATCACAGTGGACGATGCAAGTTGTTTACTCTTAAACAGTTATTTGCTAGAAAGATGAAGTAGATACTCATCTTCTGTTCTAAATTGTACCCAAATGACCACTAATTGTTGGTCTTAACCATAAATCTAGAGATAGACTATTTTAATTATTCCATGTGTATAGAAAGTCTTACAATGAGTCTAGATGTATTTCTGAAGATACCGGTATATGAATGTTCTCCAGTCACTCCTATTATATGTAGTGAGTTTAAAATGTCTGATAAATCATTCACTTATTTATTGTTAAAAGGTTCATAGAGTTCAGCTTCTTAATCAAAGTGGCATCATCGTAGCTGATTTCTCAATATTTATTTTAAACTGAATGGTTGTTTAGTCCTCATCTACTCTGTTCTGCTCTCATTCTCAATCAGATTCTGCAATGTTTTAAACAATTTTAAATTCATTTACATGTATTCCTAAAATAGCTACGAGTTTAGAACAAGTTCTGTGCAATTGAGTGTTTTGACCAACTTAAGAACACATGATGGTACTGTGCAATTGAGTGTTTTGACCAACTTAAGAACACATGATGGTACTGTGCAATTGAGTGTTTTGACCAACTTAAGAACACATGATGGTACTGTGCATTTGAGTGTTTTGACCAACTTAAGAACACATGATGGTTCTGTGCAACTGGGAGATCAACTATTTTCTTTAAAGTAGTAATATAGTTAATAATAATATGATTTATATTGATCTCTACACTAATTTGATTAATTATAATTTGTTCTAAATTATTGATAACCAATTAGTAGCAATATAGATCAGGTAAATAAAAAGATATTTTTTTTTATGTAAACTGGAAACAAAATTTATTGTCTGCCAGGGCTTAAGAGTTACATGCTAGTTACAACGTTAAATGTTAGCTGTGCCAAAATTAGAAAATAATAAAATAAAATAAGCACAGTAGAGCCAAGGATTCCAACAACTTTGAAGGGCTGTTTTACACAGTATATAGTTACAGTTAGAGTGGTATAAATTAATGAAAATGCTTTTGTAGCCTTCTACGGAGCTCTTGGTGCCCATATTTTCCATCTGCTTCCTGAATACAGACCCAATTATAATACAATCTAAAGCCATGTCTACTGCATTGTAAAATGATGGAAATTTATAACTTTTTAAAGATTGGATTATTGGAAATGTCACTAAATGAAGACATTAGATAAGATGCATCAAAATAAGATAACACCAGATCTCATTGTTCATTGCATAATGTTAACAAATTTAATATATTTTCTAATATCAATTGAATTATGATGAAAAAACTGTTTGAATTGTATGAAGAAGTTTATAAGATTACTGTGAGTACCAAGTATTTTTCAATAAGAGCTGGAGTGTTTTAAATCAAAAGGCAATTTCTTAGTTTAAATGCTGTTATAAACTGACAAGTCTCAGTTGCCTATTTGCTGCTTTGCAACTGCATGAATATCTTGATTTTTCAGCTTGGCAACCTTTTAAAGAATCAACACAGCTTATAAAGAGATTGTGAAGACGTTTTTTAAAAATTCCATCAGTATTAACAATTTTATGTGCATTTGTATGATGCAAATTTATACTGTAAGTGTCTCTGATACACATAATTTTTTTTTAGAAAACCTCTTCAAACCCAGGGGCCTTATACACGAAAACCTAACTTAGATAAAATCCAGATTCTAAGAAATACAGTTCTTAATCTGATTGGATAATAACACTAAAGTTAAAATCTATTTTAGTAACTCTGACCAATCAAAGGACTGGAACACTAAATTCCCTTAACTTAAGTATTCGGGAATAAGGCTCCAGGGGCCTTATTCTCAAAAACTTCAACTTAAATAAAATGCAGATTTTTAAGAAATACAGCAACCTGATTGGACAATAACATTAAATTAAAAATTTATTTTAGTAACTGACCAATCAAAGAACTGAAACACTAAATTCCCTTAAGTTAAGTTTTTGGGAATAAGGCTCCAGGTGTTCTAGAAGGATAATTGTTTATGGTCAAGTTTTTTGTACATTTATTTTGTAATTAACTGATATTACAATGCTAGTGTCTGTTGTCTTTCCAATATTCTTGCTTAGGGCAACAATCAAAGAACTGGAACACTAAATTCCCTTAACTTAAGTTTTTGGGAATATGGTTCCAAGTGTTCTAGAAGTATAAATGTGTATAATTGTATGTTCTTTCAAGTTTTTTGTGCATTTCTTTTGTAATTAACTGATATTACGATGCTAGTGCCTGTTGTCTTTCCAATGTTCTTGCTCAGGGCAAGTTGACTGTTACTTGTAGAAATAATATTTTCTACATTAAATTATTGTTTATTACAGACTCTAGTGCTAAAGGCTTGAAATTCTTGTAGAAAATTCTATGATAATAATTTAGTTTGTGTTTGTGACCTTTATTTGGTTGAATATAGGTTGTTGAAGGTCTTTGTGGATTACTATCACAATGGAGAAGGTTAAGGATAAAGAAATTATCAAAGAGGTCTTGGATCCATGGTGTTTAGAGTTGAGATTAAAATTTTACTCTGGACACAATCACATTGAGAGTATAGTATCTGTTTACTGATACATTTTTGATTACAGTGTGAATGGATGTGAATTTGCTGATGTGACTTTTACTAAATTTTACAACTCTCATGTTCTATTTTAAGTTCATTACAACGTAGAAAAATTGACCATGGTCTTTGATTTCAAACATCTTTTTTTGAAAGATAATCTTCAACCTTTTTGTACTGAAGAGGTGAACTAACCAGATCAGAGAATATTGGGTTACCTAAATTATCACTCTTTTGGCTATCCATTGGATGTTTGAAATACTTTTGTGATTCTCTATATCTGTTGAGTGACTCGAAAACTGAAAAATGGAAATTTTATAACATAAGTTCAAATCTTTTGACTTATTCATAAATTCATTGTAATGAACTTCTTTCAAAATTTAGATTTTCGATATTTCATCATGTATTCCATACAAGTTGCTTATCAGTGAATGGTTACTGAGTTGAGAGTATAGAATTGATTTTACCAATTGTACAATTCCCAGCCAATTTCAATTGCTGCTTCTCTCATTTGTAAGAAAATTCACAATTTCTGTTGATTTTCTGCCAGACTTACATTACATTTTTTCAAGTTTTTTTTTCAAGGTCGTTTTAAGGTGACTTTTGGTACTTTGCATGATATATTTAGCTTTCTTGAAAATTTGCTGACTGAATCAACCAAAAAGAATTTTAAATTGACTTGGTAGATGTTATAGACTTATCGTAGGGCCTACCATATTTAATGCTGCTTGAAAGATAAGTTGTTCCTTAACTGCTGAACTGTTTTTGCAGACCATTTTAGTTTCTGCTCAATAGGATTGAATTTCATGAATTTCAATAAGTAATTTCATTGATGAACCTTTCTAGTATTTCATTCAAAGACTTCTTATGATTTTCTTTCACACATACAAGCAGAAGGTAATTTGTTTGCATGAGCTTTTGTATATAATGGTGAATTTTTTTAACATTAATGTGTTAATCCTCTAATTCAACTGTAAGATTCTTTCTATGTTTTTTGTATGTTGATTTAAAGTTTAAGTTAAACTTTAACTATGTGTTAAAATGATTAAGAAAACCTGTAAACTTTCTATCACATGATTTCAATCAGCTGATATCATGTTCACCTGTGTACCGAGTATAATTGACGTACATCGAGTCAGTTTCACGTAAATCGAGTCAGTTTTCACGTCAGATTTAAAACTTTAAGATAATATAGGGAGGATATCAAACTTCATTACATATTTGAGTTGTGAAGATTTGGTGGTGTAGTAATATTATAGTAGATTTCCTTTATCAGCTGACTTGTCAGTTTTACTATCATTTACTGGACTGTGTGTAGGTAATCAAATTTAACTCTGATCTATTTCAGTATTAGTAGCCATTGAACTGTTCTTTGCTCATTTTACTCCAATTGTACAGTTTCAATTGTAAGGTTTGGTTAGATGGTTATAACTGAGATTGTTGGTTTACATTGTTGTCTAGTGCACTGGAAAGGTTATGTATGTTTCTATTAATTGGATTGGTGTCTAGTGTTCAGAAAAGGTTTTATACATGTTTCCATTAATTGGATTTGTGTATAGTGTTCATAAAGGTTTTATACATGTTTCCATTCATTGGACTGGTGTTCAGAAAGGTAACACTATGTTTCCATTCATTGGACTGGTGTTCAGAAAAGGTTACACATGTTTCCATTCATTGGACCGGTGTCTAATGTTCAGTGTTCAGAAAGAGTTTTATACATCATTCATTGGAATGGTGTCTGGTGTTCAGAAAAGTTTACACATGTTTCCATTCATTGGACTGGTGTCTAATGTTCAGTGTTCAGAAAGAGTTTTATACATCATTCATTGGAATGGTGTCTGGTGTTCAGAAAAGTTTACACATGTTTCCATTCATTGGACTGGTGTCTAATGTTCAGTGTTCAGAAAGAGTTTTATACATCATTCATTGGAATGGTGTCTGGTGTTCAGAAAAGTTTACACGTTTCCATTGATTGAACTGGTGTCTAATGTTCAGTTTTCAGAAAGAGTTTTATATATCATTCAATGGATTGGTGTCTGGTGTTCAGAAAGGTAACACTATGTTTCCTCTCATTGGACTGGTGTCTGTTGTTCAGAAAAGGTTACACATGTTTCTATTAATTGGACTGGTGTCTAGTGTTCAGTGTTCAGAAAGCGTTTTATACATTAATTGGATTGGTGTCTGGTGTTCAGAAAAGGTTACATAAATCTTTCCATTTATTGAACTGGTGTCGGTGTTCAGTAAAGGTTATGCTTGTTTCCATTCATTGAACTGGTGTCTGGTGTTCAGAAAGGTAACACTATGTTTACACTTATTGGATTGGTGTCTAGTGGTCAGAAAAGGTTTTATACATGTTTCTATTCATTGGACTGGTGTCTAATGTTCAGTTATCAGAAAGAGTTTTATACATCATACATTGGATTGGTGTCTGGTGTTCAGAAAGGTAACACTATGTTTCCATTTATTGGACTGGTGTCTGCTGTTCAGAAAAGGTTACATAGTTATGTTTCCATTTATTGGACTGGTGTCTGGTGTTCAGAAAGGTTTCATAAATCTTTCAATTTATTGAACTGGTGTCTGGTGTTCAGAAAGATTTCATAAATCTTACCATTTATTGGACTGGTGTCTGGTGTTCAGAAAAGTTTACATAGTTATGTTTCCATTTATTGGACTGGTGTCTGGTGTTCAGAAAGGTTTCATAAATCTTTCAATTTATTGAACTGGTGTCTGGTGTTCAGAAAGATTTCATAAATCTTACCATTTATTGGACTGGTGTCTGGTGTTCAGAAAAGTTTACATAGTTATGATTCCATTTATTGGACTGGTGTCTGGTGTTCAGAAAGGTTTCATAAATCTTTCAATTTATTGAACTGGTGTCTGGTGTTCAGAAAGATTTCATAAATCTTACCATTTATTGAACTGGTGTCTGGTGTTCAGAAAGATTTCATAAATCTTACCATTTATTGGACTGGTGTCTGGTGTTCAGAAAAGTTTACATAAGTTATGTTTCCATTTATTGGACTGGTGTCTGGTGTTCAAAAGGTTTCATAAATCTTTCAATTTATTGAACTGGTGTCTGGTGTTCAGAAAGATTTCATAAATCTTACCATTTATTGGACTGGTGTCTGGTGTTCAGAAAAGTTTACATAGTTATGTTTCCATTTATTGGACTGGTGTCTGGTGTTCAGAAAGGTTTCATAAATCTTTCAATTTATTGAACTGGTGTCTGGTGTTCAGAAAGATTTCATAAATCTTACCATTTATTGGACTGGTGTCTGGTGTTCAGAAAAGTTTACATAGTTATGTTTCCATTTATTGGACTTTGGACTGGTGTCTGGTGTTCAGAAAAGGTTATACATAATTCTTTCCATTTATTGAACTGGTGTCTGGTGTTCAGAAAGGTTTCATAAATCTTTCAATTTATTAAACTGGTGTTCAGAAAAGGTTACATGTATATTTCCATTTATTGAACTGGTGTCGGGTGTTCAGAAAAGATTATGCTTGTTTTTATTATTCATTGAACTGGTGTATTGGAAAACAATTTTTCAGTACTGGATGTCAGGACAAAAGATTATGATTAAAGAGGCACAGGCTTCATTTTCGTGGGTCGATTTTTCCAAGTCTCAGAAACGGGGACTTTTTTAGCTCAGCAATTTAGTACTGGTTATCACAACTCACCATTGAAATTTGAGTCTTCAAATCCATGTGCATCCATAATTATTAGCATTTGAAATTTATAATGCCCTACTACACATTATCGATACTATGCAATATATAGAAAAGTCATCTATAGAAATAGAAGGAGAAATGTCTAATTTATGATATATTTGAAGGAAATATGCAATTTTCGTACATTTCTAGTGCTTCTGAAGGATACTTTAGTATATTCAAGACCCAAATCAACCAATAAAAATGAAGACTGGTCCCCTTTAACCTTGTTTATGTCATAAATTAAAAAGTTGTACCAAGGAGAGCCTCTAGTTCTTTTTGCACCATTAGTCATTGAAACATGTGTTTATTGCATGATCTCATCTAGTGTCAAGTGACAGCTTGTGTTTAGAAATTTATGAATCAATTGATAAGTATAATGATATAAAATTTAGTATACTGAAAAATGTGAAAAATTACTAATCATTTTTGCAATTTTGTCAATAAAATTAAGTGGTATAAATGGCTTATGATAATGTAAAATAATTTGCTTAATTTTTTTTTCAAATTTTAATTGTAAATATAGTTGAGATGACATTCAAACTAATAACTAAGTGACATATGATTTGTTTGCAATCATTAGTTAATGATCCATATTAGTTATCTCCTGATATTAGAAAAATGTTTTAGTGAGACAATCAATTCTCAATGTATCTAGAACGTTCTAGAATGCTCTGATTTCTAGATTGTCAGTAATCAAATCTTACTCTAGAAATAAAACTAGTAGGACCACAATAATAGTTAGATAGTGTAGTGAAATTAGCTTTTAGTGTCATTTTATGTTGGTGCTGATTATTCATTTCATGGAGGAATTGATGTGTTGTACTATTATGTTTAAATAGGAAATATGTTACACATGACATTGAGTATGGATATATACTACATCAGGTAATTAGTTGTATGAATAAAAAAGAAAATATTGTCGAGTACAGTTAAGTGAGAGAGGAGTTTTTAAAAATAGCTGATGATATAGTCGTAGATCAATACCCTATGTATAAATCTGGAGTAGATATTTTGTGTCAATCCAGATACCATTTATAATATGATCAGAAGCAATCTGTTGTATTTTTTTGGTAGAGTAAGTGGTAGCGGGTATCTTAAAGAGATTGTAAAGAGGTATTCTAAACATTGTAATTGTGTCAGGGACTCTATTAGCATTGATTTGTTTGTACCATTGTTTTTTATAGCCAGACGTCTGTTAGTCTTGTAATTCCATGAAATTGAAAAATAAAAAGAGTTTGTCATGTTGCTAACACAAAAGATTGTAACAAATAATAGAAGATGAAATGCTCTAGATCCAGCCCACTTACTTTTTGTGTTTGGCTTATGTCTATTTTGGCTCAGAAACACATTTTGCAAACACTAAGTGTGTGTGTCATAGTTGATGACACTCAAGACATGCTTCCTTTGATTTTGTTGCTCATTTGAAAAATTCAGCAATGTTATTTCCTATTTCTGAATAGTAGAATGTATTTAAGACAATTTTGTGACTGTATATAAAAATGTAAACAAGTTTTGTTAAGTTACAACATATAAATATATCTTGTGAGATCCTTTTGCTTGGCAGAAAATTATCCAATGTTTTTAAGAATTCAGAATTTGGAAAGAAACAAGTCCAGTTATGACCGCAATGTTTTTAGACAGTTGTTTTAGTTGTAAATTGGTACATTGGTTTCTATAATGTCTATATTTGAACTAATTGCCTTTATTACATCCACATTAGTGTCTGGTATATTCTTATAAGCTTTGTTATATTTCTTCAATAACTCTATATTTCTTTTTTTATGATATGATAGGACTTACTGCTATGTTAGAGCAATATTCTAATATTGGCATGTTTTTTATTCAATGAAGAATAGTATAGTATAACTTTTTTTTTTATGACAGTGGGGTTGTTAAATTTGATAAAAAGTCTACAGGGCATGATGGATTTGAATCTCTGAAGACTCAGTGTTTCTGATATTCTGAAACTGTTTTAAAACTGTTTTCAATGACCTTGAGGATTATCAAAGTGCCAGCAAGTACTTGTATCTGTCTAAATACTTGGGTCTGGCTATAAGCACCTGTATTTTGCTAAGAATGTGTATCTAGAAAGTTGTATCTCTGTATTTGACTTGTCTAGTAAGGACCTGTATCTAGAAAGAGTTGTATCTGGCTAAGGACATGGATTTTGCTAAGCATCTGTATTTAGCTGAGAATGTGTATCTAGAAAGTTGTATCTGTATCTGGCTTTTCTAGTAAGGAACTGTATTTAGAAAGAGTTGTATCTGGGACATGTATTTGGCATATGACCTATACCTTGAAAGAGTACTTTCTAAGTACTTGAATGAGGCTATAAGGACTTGTATCTAGATTGGGACTGGTATCTGGCAATCAAAAGAATTTCTAAAAACTGTGTCTAGCTTATGACTGGTATCCGCAGTAAAGCGAAGTGGTGTTTATTCAATATATTGAATTAAGTTGGCTCCACAGTTCTGGTGAACTGAATATATCTATTAATTTGTATGATATACTGATTGTAACTGTCCATTAGGAATAATCTCTCTCGACGTTGAAGTTGAAGATAATATAAAGACACTTTAAGCAATGAGTTATGATATATCTCAGACATGGAAATGTTCAACTCAATTTCTTTAATCGTAAAATTATTAGTCTAGATATATTTAATTTTATTCAATTAATCAAAAATCTCTGAGTTGGAACTGTTACGATATATAGGAAGGCTGATTTTACAGACAGTACTGTTATTTAATACTGCATGTAATAAAAATCTTAGACATACAACAAGTTTGATTCTGAATTTTGGCACACTTACTAACATAATGTGTGGTACTAACTGCTATTTTGTGTGCTGATACTGATTTTCTCACTAAGTGAACTAAAATAAACTGAATATTGAAATCTTAAGTTACAAGTTTATTAAAGCATATTTATAGCCTTGTTTTCTCGAGTATTTGCCAAAATCAATAGATTTTTAAATAATGGTATTTTGTGGCGCTGTTAAAAAGATATTAGGAAAGCTAGATCTGAGAGTTCTGTAGGATGTAAAGTCAATATTTAATGGGAATCAGAGTTGGCAAAGTTTTACTGCTCTTTAACTGATTTTAGAATATCAGCAAATAAGCTTATGCATTTTTGATCGAAATGTTGGAGAAGTGTTCTTTTGATTGAGTGTTGTATTTTTGTGTATGGATTGGATTCTTTGAATTTCAGTGATATGCTACAAATATTTGCATTATTTCATTGGAGTCAGTTGTCAGATAAGTCTGCAAACCACTTGCTTACTTTAAAACAATCTTGGAAATAGCTGTACAGATGCACAACCATAATTTTGAAGCATAATTTTGGGAGAACATCTTATATTTACCAGATTTCTCAGTTCATGCAAACTATGCTAGTAAATTTTGATGTGTGAGTTTTTAAATATAAAAGATGATGATATTGAACAATATTTGAATATTAAATTTTTCAAGATAATTGATATGATAACAGTTAATATAGCGGTCAGATAACAGATTACTCTACCAGTATGATATCTCTTCACATGGTAGGTAGGTCATTATTCAAGGTTATTCATGATATATTGAATTTTAGTTGTTTAAATCTCAGCTGACGTATGTAAAATAGTGTATATTCCGCCATTCTTTGGTTTTATTGTTCCACTAATATATTGTCTGTGATTACAGTTGTTCAGTTATGTCTGGAAGTGACAGCTTTCATCATCTTCTTATAATGATAATCACCTATGGACCTAGATTGAGATTCAGAAGTGTTTAGGGAATATACAGTTGAAAATTCAAAATGGGAACAAGGTCTTGTGTTAAAAGCTTAAATTTGCCGTAAGGAAAGTTGATAAATGTCTACTGAACACTTCTGGATTTTGCTTGAAATGTTTGATAGTAGTTGTGCTGAATGTAACTGAAACACTTCTGAATTTTGCTTGAAATGTTTGATACAGTGCTAAACACTTCTGAATAATGCTTGAAATGTTTGATACAGTGCTGAATGTTATTAAAACACTTCTGAATTATCCTTGAAATGTTTTATACAGTGCTGAATGTTATGCAAACTCTTCTGTATATATGCTTTAAATGTTTGATACTTGTAGTGCTGAATGCAATTGAAACGCTTCTGAATTATGCTTGAAATGATTGATACTTGTAGAGCTGAATGTAATTGAAACACTTCTGAATTATGCTTGAATTTGCTGGATACAGGGCTGACAAAAATACGACACTCTCCAAATTTCATGAATTTGTTTTGTTGGCAGTTTATGTATAGTTGAAATTTAATTTAGTAGCATTATCAGTAAGGTCAGGTTTGAAAGATAAAATAAAAGGGTTCAGTTCTGAAAGTCACTATTAAGTTCACTGTACTTTGACCTCTGTTGATCTTGGTCTATAGAATGTTTTTTTTGATTGAATTTTTAAATATGATTTGTTATGTTTGAAACAACAGCTGTATGATGGTCTGATGTTGTTCATGTCTTTGTTATGTAATGTTAGCTATAAACTCTCAAATAGTAATTGTGTATGGAAATGGTTACTGTGATTTCAACTTCAGTGTGTCCAAAAGAAAAGATTTTGTGTTGGAAAAGGTGGTTATGAAGTTACTGTGGTCCAGTGATATATTATTATAGGTCTCTTGTCTTCAACTCTATTGTTTTACAATATTTATTTAGTTCTTGTATCTTTACAGCTTTGGTTTTAATTCATTCTTTTTGACGTGAACTTTTTCATCTGGTGACAACTTGAAAAGCCTGTAAATAGTCATTTTGTCACATTTTGACTTGAACTTCAAAGTAAAAGTGTATAATACTTCAGTGTAAAAGTTTTTGCTCTATATTATGCAGTCTGAATGAGATAACTACAATGAGAATACTCCACGTGATCACATTCAGATATATTTTATGCAATTATACATACATTAGTAATGTGCCATTGTGATATGCCAACAAAAGTGTGCCAGAGTAAATAATTTGATATTTTCTAGACTTTAAATATAGAAGTTATATGAATAGTTTCATGTGTTTTGTTTACTAATGAAGCTGAATTTTTGTCTTTTTGGAATAATGTGATAATTTGATGTGATTATCTTATCCCAACTAGGATAACGTGTGTGATTTATATATGTGATAATCATTCCGATGTGATTAATCTGTGATTTATCTGTAGTGTACTTCGTGTGGAATTTAAAAGGATATAGATATGGATATAGACATGTCTGATATCAGAGAAGCATTTGAAGGTAAGTAAAATAATTTTTAAAAATAGTACAATTCTGAAATAATGATTTCAAAAAGATCATTTTAGCTGATTCCACAAGATCGCATCAAAAACCTCTCTTTCTTGATATTATTTGACAATGCCCATTGGCCTATATGATGTGAATCCATCAATTTCTACGGTTTTACTAGAAAAGATTTATTCAATAAACAATATCTTTAAACATTTCTCCAAAAACATTTTTGACATTTTATTCAAATTTAAAACTTAAGTGATGAAAAAAGAACCGTCATGGAGTTTTAATTATTGAGTTAGCTAGAAATTGTTACTACTTGTTCAAATGAAAAAAAATATTGACAACTGAATGTCAAAGGCAAGAGGAGGCAAAAAGTTTTAAGAATACGATAATTGTTTTAGTAAAAACAAAGTTGCATGAATTTAAACGAATGTTGAGCCTTAGACTTGTCAATTTTAATTATCCATTTTTCAATACGGTACTTAAACGATGATAGAAAATTTTTGGGGAAAAATTTAATTTGGATATATCATGGAACTGTCAAATTTGAGCACATATTTAAAAATTGTTTGTATTTAACATTTCAGAGTCTGAACCATTAAATCCATCTCATAGATCAGAACCTAATCTACAACATTTTACAACTGATGTTAAAAGCAACAATGCTTCACCAACATCACCAACATCACCAACGTCACCATCTACTCCATCACCAACAACATCGCCAACGTCACCAACATCACCAGGATCTGATGGTCCTCCAGAAATAATAATTACAGCAGTTAATGGTGATAATACTGCTGCCTACAGTAAAAATGGTGATCCAACCAAGTCGAGATTTACTGTAACTTCTGGAGTCGATCATGAAAAGCCTGGTATAATAAAGTTTTTCTTTTGTTTTATTTTTAAATTTTTGGACTGTTTTTGAAAATTATTTGGGTACAACTATCCAATCTATTACTTGTATTACCATGTATTGCAAAAATGAGCAGAACCCATGTTTTTTTAAAAGAGTTTCAGGGCTTATTCTAGAAGCTTTTCTTTTTAGCTGACGGAAGTTTATCTTAAGAGCACTTTTGAGAATTTGATTTATAAATAGCTCTTTTCCATTTGGCCAGATTTTCCTGACACGAGTAAAGGAAAGTTTGATTTGTGTTGCATTAATCTGAAGAGAAGATGAATCAAAATCAAACGGAATTCAATCGTGTTTCATTTCCTGTAAAAGATTTTTAAAAGTTGATTAAAGTGATAGATTTGTGTAGGTTAATAAGATGAAGTAGAAATGGTATTTAAAGATAACTCTGCTAATGAATATGTTTTTAATTAATCGGAAAGTTATTAGCGGAAATTGTTCATGATTAATTTCCCTATCAGTTTGAATGTAAAAAATCCACTGAAGATGTAATAGACCCTCGCAATCAAATTTTTATCTTTCAAGGGCTGTAAATGTCGTTTTATGCTATTTATTTAAATATTACACACATACACCAAGTGTAATTAAGCGTTTCATTATTGATCCACTCGGACTAGGTCATATTAAAATGTGCTCAACTCTTGTGAACTGAATTTGAATGGTTCTCAGAATGATCGATTGTAAACATTACAAAAAATTAAAAAGGTTTATGCTTGGACCTTGATTTCTGATTGCGACTGAATAGAATGATTTGGTTTCTGTAACTGCTATCATGTGTATTTATCTGTGTGTAATATCACAGACAATATTGCTAATGATAAACGAGTTTGTCAATATTCAATGAATTTGATGACATGCTTGGAAAGTTGCATGGTTTCTTTCTCACAATACTGGTTTTCTGAAGGTTAAAAATGTTAACAGAACGGAAGCAATTCCAGTCTCCAGAAAGGGACACTGTAATACCTTAGCTTTTCCCCATAGGACACACAATTTTGACTCTATTAAAGACCGTTTCGAGTATGTTTGTTTATGAAAATGAAAATATTAATTAAGACCTACATGAAGGAAGATAGATTGGTTAAAACTCTATAAAGAATATAATGATATAATAAAGAATACTAGAATATAAGGAAACTCATCTTTTAGACAGCTTTATAATAAGAAAATGTTTTTCTTGACTGTTTTATGGATGAATTGATGTGGGAACAAAACAATATCGAACATTTCTGGTTTATGACAGTTTCTATTTCTTATTTTGACGTTTAGTTATCTTTAACTGTAATTGAATCACCGTTCTCAATTCAATAGAAGCTAGTAGCCTATTAATTCAAGTATTGCTTTGCCAATATTTGCCCCCTAAAGACTTGAGATTCCCATTATGTATCCACAGTCAAGTTATTTTGAGATAATGAAGCAAGGATTAGACATTGAGAAATAGAGTTTCAGGCAGTCTGTTATCAACTTTGCTCGGTTTAAATTTTTTGTATTGTATTGAAGATTAAGGTTATATTCTTCATTTGAATTAGATTATAAACAGTGGCAACATGCCCCTTGGGTAAATAATTTTGCTCTATTTTGTGTAGAAAATTGTAAGATTTGAGCATTTTCATTCCCATGGATCCCCCTTCCTCTCAAAAAATTTCTTGCTGTGCCACTGATGATTATACTCAAAAGGCTTTTTTCCAAATACATCACAAGTTTGAATTTTTCTTACTGTTGATTAAAAAAAATGTTAAGATGTCAATAGTTAATTAGGCCATTGTTGTTACTACAACCCAGATTTCAGTAGAAAAGAAAACTCTCCCTGCCTCATCATTTTTCCAAAAATTAGTCGGAAAAACTAATGATTGATTTTAGTTGGCCATAGTAGATTCTGTTTGAATTCTGGCAACAAAAGCATTGTTAGTTTTAAAAAAGATATGGTACTCTTAGATACATTTATCTTGATGATAGTGCAGAATTAAGAAAAAGAACACCAAAAAAGTTCCAATTTGGCAAAATAACATGTGATATTCATATTGCTCTGCATGATTATTATTTTGACTCAAATTTGTTGAAACCTGATACAATGTCTGTGCCAATATTTAGTTTATATAACTCAATGTTTTTAACAGGTGTTAAAAGTTTGATTGATGTTTAGTATAATTCTGATAGAACTATTTTCATCTGAGTTCCATTGATTCCGCTCAGTAATTACCAAACAGGTGTATATTAGTCGTCATATTACACAATTTATCTTCAACATAAACAAATTCATCAGGCTCTTTACTTTATTTAAGTTATCAAATTTTATATGTTTTGGCATTGGCTGCTTCTGCAAGATGCTCTAATTGATTAAATGGATTGAATTTTTTTTACAGATTTAGCATGGTCTGTTTCTCTTTCAGGGTGGTTTTCATAATTCCATTTAAATCTGGATCATCAAACCACAGATTGAGAATTTGATTTTGTATGTTACTAATTTTTCTCAGTGGTACACAATGTACATATAACAGTGTGTTTCCCACCTGTGTTATCTTATTAAGTGAGCTTCCATTTGATAATGTTTGGCCTTTAGAAAGAAACTTTATGTTAAAAAAAGTAAAGAGTTGATTGTAAAAGGTGAAAATGTTATACAACAAGTGGATAAGTAAATATTTCTGTTATATAAAAAAGTATAAGAATAAATGATATCAAATAGGAAACATCTGTATTTAATACCTAGTATTTTTATAACCTATAATCCAACTGGTATACACTCTTTACTCAACTGTTTCAGTCATGATTGTATGAATGAAAGAAATTGTAGAATGAAGATTCAGATGAAATTTTGCTCACATCATTCTACAATTTTAGTTATTTTGACTGACACATGATAATAATTGCCATAATGTGATGGTCTTATAAGAGATCCTTGTTGCCATTCATGTCTGAAATGAAATCCTAATTGCTAGTCATGTCTTGAAAGGAGATCCTAATTGCTAGATAATAATTGCCATAATGTGATGGTCTTATAAGAGATCCTTGTTGCCATTCATGTCTTAAAAGTGATCCTTCTTACCAGTCATGCCTGATATGAGATCCTTATTGCCAGTCATGTCTTGATAGGAGATCATTTGCTAGTTATGTCTTAAAGGTGATCTTTCTTGTCAGTCGTGTCTGAAATGAGATCCTTATTGCCTGAAATGAGTTCCTTCTTGCCAGTCATGTCTGCAAGGTGATACTTATTACCAGTCATGTTTGAAAGGAGATCCTTGTTGCCATTCATGTAACTCTTACAAATTCTTAATGCAATCATGGTTGATAGATCCCCATTGCCAGTCTTATATTATAGGATTCTTCCAGTTATGTCTTAATGGAGATCCTTATTTCAGTTATATTTTATAGATCCTAATGGTGGGTCATATATGATAAAAGATCCTCATTTTCAGTCATGTCTGAAGGATATCCTTATTGCCATGTATTAATGGAGATCTTTAATATACATGTAGTCTTGGTTGATAAATGATCTGTATATTGTCTAATAAGAGATCTGTAATGTTTGGCTCTGGGTTAAGATATAGAACATGTATAAATAAAGTATTATCTATAAACTTAATCTAGTATTTCACAAAACAATGTGCTGTAATAATCTAGTTTGGACATTCACTTTGATCATTTTAATTAACTAATTAATGTGCATTTTAAACCATCCATGATATAATTATGTCATACTAACTTTCCCTTGCTTCTAACATGTTATAACATGCATAGCACTGTCTATAGAAAACTTTAATATTTTACTAATACTAATAGACAATGTTTTAATGTCAAACAACTAAATTGCTTCCAGAACAAAAAAGTTACAGATTTTAAAACATACATTATAATGTTCATTTATAGAAATATGTTGCACATTCACTAATATATAAATCAATTATACAGACACACATGAATTATACATTGATTACATATAACGCTTATATACAAATAACTAGTATTATATCACACCATATAATTATAAAATTACTAAATATAACTTATACTATTAATGTTTATTGATGAACTCTGAAGGCCTTGTCTGTCAGTCTTTTATTTACGAATAATTTGGTCAAATTTTCTTTCAACTCCTGTCAATATTAATTGTTATATTGTAACAGTCCAATTATATGAAAAAAAAGCTTTTCCATGCTGTTAATGTTGATGCTTTTTGAAAGGGGATTCTGAGATGAAATTCTGACAATATTTTCTTTCTCTTCTCCCTGTTACTGTTAATTGTTGTGGGCAAGGGCGTGGATTTGTCAAAAAATTTGACGTCAATTTTGTGCATTCTGACAGATATTTCCGGGTTTTGAGTTGATAATTGGGACTTCCTACTATGATTTTCATGTGATCGATTTTGATTCTTCAAAAAATCTATTTTACTATTCAAATTATGAGGGGGACCAAGTTTCGTCCCCCCCTTCTGAGTCCCCCTCTAAATCCACGCCCTTGGTTGTGGGTATAATTTCTTCTGCTTAGCAATCTATCTTTTTTGTTTAGTTTATTTTTATTTAGTTTATAAGCTTACTGCTTGATATTTTTATTTTATATTTTGATTTTAGGAGAATATTTGTCATTGTATGGTGAGTTAATATAATATCAGGAATGAATTTCAAGGAATGTCACATAAACCATACATATTCCCTCACTAACACAAACTTATATCCTATAAACCTTTAAAGAGATTGTATGAGGTTTTCTAAACTTTTTATGTGTATAGGGGACACTTTTTCAAATGTTTGTGGTTTATGCATATTCATGCAGTAATAATCGCCAAATTTGGTATGTAAGAATTTTTTCAAGTAAGAGTTTGAGTGGAATTGGAAAAACTTTAGACGTCTCACAGAAAATTTAAATAAAAAGTTTAGAAAACCTCTTATTTGATATAATAACTATAAATAGAATACCAATGGCCATTGCCGTATTTTCACAAACTAAGTCTCCCAAAAATGTAAATCTGAAATGCTCTTCGAGATATTAGAATTGTAACCTCACCAAAGCCAATAATATTTGGTGATGTCACACATTAAAGTAAAATTTTCCAGTAGGCATGAAAAATGATTTTGTTTTTATGGTTGCTGAATTTAAAGTCTAGCATGTATAGAGATACTTTTTTGCATTTCTTAAACTTCTAGTTAAATCAAATTGTTATTTTGTTTAAGACTGATATATTATCCTATTTTTGCTGTTTTCAGTCCAAATTCAGTACATTTTCTATTGAAATTTTTTATATATTTAGCTCAAATTTAGTACACTTCTATTGAAATTTGATATTTCTAGCTCAAATTTAGTACTTCTATTGAAATTTGATATTATTAGCTCAGATTTAGTACACTTCTATTGTATTTGATATTTTTAGCTCAAATTTAGTACACTTCTATTGAAATTTGGTATTTTTTAGCTAAAATTCAGTACACTTCTATTGCAATTTGATATTATTAGCTCAAACTCAGTACACTTCTATTGAAATTAGATATTTTTAGCTCAAACTCAGTACACTTCTATTGAAATTTGATATTTTTAACTCAAATTTAGTACACTTCTATTGGAATTTGATATTTTTAGCTCAAATTCTGTACACTTTTATTGAAATTTTATAGTCTTAGCTCAAACTCAGTACACTTCTACTGCAATTTTTTTTTATGGGAAGTTTGAATGTCAACCTACAAAACTTGGTATACATTTCTTTTTATTAATACAAAGTCAGTCTAAAACTATAATATACCTATATTTAAGTTGAAATTCCCCAGGAAGTTATAATTCAAGTTCCAGACTAATGTAAGAAGAGTGTATAGAACTAAAGTTGCATGAAAGGATGTAGGAATACTTGGTGATGTGCTTTATATTTTGGAAATTCTCTATTTTAATATCACTAAAACCAGAATGATAATGAAATATAATATATCATTTGACTTTCTATTAACTACCAAATCATTTCATATAAACATTCTCTTTTAATGCCAAAATCAAAGTTGTTCTAGTGGTCAATGCACGTGTAAGCTTTATCTGATTCTTATATCTGTTCAACTGTAGGCCTATTCTACATGAGTCTTTTATTAATAGTATTGATATCTCTGATAAACAGAAAATTATGCATTCTTCATGAGCATGAACTTTGAACATTAGAACACCTTTGTGATCTTTTCCTTTATCAGCTTTAGACAGCTTGCTCCAATACATATAGATCACTGTTTTATGTGATATATGATATATATACATAGCTTACTTCTATAACTTCATTCCCTCTAATAAAACTCCCTTCCATATCATTTTCGTGCTTTAAATTGTTTGAATTTAAATGAACGACTGGGTTGAATGAGTGGAATGCTCAGAAATGTTTGACGTCATCTGCTTTACTTATAGAAATATTTTGTCAAAGACTGTAAAACTAACTAAAGACAAGATTCATACAAGTGCTACTAACATCTAAACTAATGAATGAAGGTATCAATGGGTGGTTGTGGTGATGATGGGTTTCGTTGATAGATTAACCACTTGGAACTAGTAGTTCGTAACAGAAAGATATTTCATAGAAGACTTCATCTACTTCTTGAAACTAGAAGACGTAACTGTCATTGATGGCGTGTTTACCAAAGGAAAACATTTAATAGTTACCTAGTATTTAAGATGTAATCTTTAAATCAATCCAAATTCTTTCAATTTATTCAAGACCATGATTCCTAGAATATATCTGACGCTAGGTCTTTAACTGCAAGAAATTTATAGCTTCTCAATGTCTGTGAATCAACTTCTCAACTAAGAATCTTTAACAGTGGCAATTGATTAAATTGTTCTTGGGTTTGATTTTATAGACTAAAGATAAATTTAACTCAAATATGCCCTTAAAGTCATGCTTCATGTTTCTTGAGTATTTGCAATGTATTTCCATACTTTTATTAGCTTTTATTTTTAATGATCTACATAAACTTTGCCTAGATTATCTCTAGATGCTTTAATTGAGCAAATTAATCAAGTCTAGACTAGTTCCGAACAGTCTGTTAAAAATTGCGTAACTTTCTAGCAGAACACTTGATAAACTAGTCTACAGAAATTGGATTGGCTAGCAGTTATGAGTCGGAATGAAAGTTATAGAAATAAATTGTTAGACCAGCTAGGGGCCACTGAGCGATAGGAGAGAGTGGGGGCCCATTAGAGATTTTTTTCATCAAAATATTTTTCATAGGATAATGTCCTGAATCTAAAAATTTAATTGCCCAGGCCAATAACTGAGTAGATTTCTTTTGTTTGGTGTCAGTTTGCTCAGTGGTACCTGTAGACATTCACTAAATAAAAAAGAACTAAATGAAAGTTTGGCATAAATTGAAATATGGATATTGCTTAATTACAAAAATAATATTGTTATCTGAAAATCAGATGAGGTACTAAAATGCTTTATTAAAAAAATTATTAGTTTGAAAACAGAAAGATCACTAGAACCGTGAAGACGGTACCGAGCAGTGCGCATCACACCTGATACATGGATGAAATGTCACATTTTTCAGCCAATGAGTTTAACAGATAAAAACGCACTTGTCAAAGTACTCAATCAATTTCATATGTGTGTCAGTAGAGAGTGCATGAATAATAAAAGGACTGTAGAACTACAAGACGTCAGACTAAATAAAATGGATGCAGAAATACCAGCAGACAGACAGACTAAAAGAGATGCAGAACTACCAGCAGTCAGACTAAAATAAAAGGGGAGCAGCACTACCAGTACACAGGCAGATTAACTAAAAGGGATGCGGGAATACCAGAAGACAGACAAACGAAAAATCTGTTTGACTATACCTGTAACGATCGAATTAAAATTTGAAAAGAAAACAAACAATTACAATTGAACTTGGCATAATATTTTCAAATTCTAAAACACGAAATTTTGATTCAAATACATTGGAAAGTATAGATCAAGCATAGTAAGAGTATGATATAATTTGTGTCATATATATGTTAAATATGTCACGCGCTATTTTCGAACTGATCCGAGATAGTATCAAGATGAAGACACATACCAAGTTTCATTCAAATCGGATGAAAACTCTATCTTCTATCGCGTACACAAGTTAATTTTAACGGGGTTTTTGTTCTCACTAAGTCAAGGGCAATAACTCTATAACCGACGACTGGAATCGACTGGAATCGCGCCATTTTCGAAATCATCCGAGATATTATCAAGATAAATACACATACCAAGCTTCATTCAAATCGGATAAAAACTCTTGTCTCTATCGCGTGTTTTTAAGAAATTATTGACGGACAGACGGACCGACTGACGGACAAGGGTGGCGGCAATATATGTCCATATTTTCATGTGGGCGTATAAAAAGTCAGATAAAACGGATTCAGAAATACCAGCAGACAGACTAAATAAAAGGGGTGCAAAAGTACAAGCAATCAGTCCAAATAAAAGGGGCGCCGGGCTATCAGTATACAGGCAGGTTTAACTAAAAGTGATGCGGGAATACCAGCAGACAGACAAACGAAACACGGAAATTTTCAAATTCCAAAACGCGGAATTATGATTCAAATACATAGTGTCATATATCATTGGAAAGCGTAGATCAAGCATAATACGAATCAAAAATATTTTGTGTCGTATGTAAATTAGGTCACGTGACAGAGCTGTTTAAAGTAAAAAATTGCAATTTTCTGACGGCCATAAAACCGGAAGTAGACATTGGGCATCTAAACTGATAATGTCATTGGATAGATCTTGTCAAGGGCAACAACTTTTGTTCAGGTCACAAGGTCACTCAAGGTCAAGGTCACAAGTTATGAGCCTTAAAAGTTTTGACTATTACTGAAAATTTCAAACCGGAAATAAAAAAAATTCTAAATCGAAATTTAAAAATCGGCTTCCCATGTTTTGTTAGCAATCGACTGTAGATTCCAAACACATAATTTTTATTCAAATAAGATGATTCCCTGATTCTGAATTTCGATTTAAAGTAAAATCAGTCAGTTCAAGATGGCGGCCGATATGAAACAGCTGGGTCAGATTTTATCATTTCATATTTTGTCAATAATGATTACTAGCACATTGCAAAAACATTTTTTAGAATATCTTCATTATTCCGGAAGTTGAAATTTCAACTTTACAAGCGAATGACGTCAAAACCGGAAGTGATATAAAATTTTTGAAAAGATCATTTTGTTTGTCATCAAAATGTCTATGCATATGTAAGTTTTCATATTGATCAAAATGAAATTGAAAAAGTTGAAAAAATTGTCAAAAAAGTGCTTCAAAAAGTCAGCGACAAAGTTTTAAAAATGCATGTTTTTAAACCCCCAATTTGAAGACAATCGATTAATAAAATAAACAAAAAAAATTCCATCAAAATCGGTTGAAAATCAGAGATGAAAATGGTAAAAACATGAAATTGGGCTTATTTGCCATACGTCATTTCCTGTTGGACGAAAATGCATCATTTTATATTCACCTAATACCGTGCAGTTAGGCATAGTAAAAAATTATATGAGATAATGTGTGGCATGCTCCCTTTATACCGAATTAGCGTGACCAGAAGTAGACAAAAAAAAAAAAACATACACTATGAAAACAAAGCAGTGCGTTCGCTAGAACGCACTGCAATAAAAAAATATGTCCTGAAACATCTTCAGGAGGATTCCAAATTGTCCTAGGACAAAGTTCAATTTTAGTTTCTCCTAGGACAATTTTAAATTCTCCTAGGAGAAACTCCAATTAGAGTTTGTACTAGGACAAAGTCTAATTGGACTTTGTCCTAGGAGGATTTTAAATTCTCCTGGAATTTTAGTTTCTACTGTGACATATACATGTATTTTTTAAAACAGTAAAGAAAGTAGTGAAATAAGATACATGTAAGGTAGATAGTAGATGATGATGTATGCATATTGTTATTATTCAATTACCCTACTGTATGCTGTATTTTATACAAATATTGTTATTTACATAGTGGTAATTAGGTTTTAAGTTAATAGAAAACAAATATAGAACTATGTAGATCTTTTATAGATTACAAACACTGTTTTATATTTAGCTTTTAATCATGACTTCTTTTCTGTCATCTCCACCAAAGAAAGATTAAGTAGATCTGACAAAAAATTTATGAAAGATATTTAAAGGGATTGTAAAGAGGTTTTCATATACATTTCATATGTATTTGAATATATGTATTGGGGACACTTATAGTATCAATTTGCATTATTTCAATTTACAATCGATTGTCTGTGGTTCTAGCAATTTTTACTTGATCTAAATGTTTGAAGATGTCACACCTGCAAAGGTTTTCTTTGAAGCATATTTTGCCTGTGCGATGTCATCAAAAACTTAATTTAAGTGAAAATGCTAGAACCACAGATGTCTGATTGAAAATAGGAATGGAGCAAATTGATGTCCTCAATACACATACAAAATTACGAAAATAACTTAAAAATCTCTTATAGGTAGAAAATTGCATTTGAAAATTAAATAATACTGTGTATAACATAAAACTACAAAGATGGTATTAAAATAGAAATGATAAAGCAATACCACCTTTAAAAATAAGCTAAATTTTGAGTTTTCCAAATTAGTCAGTATTTATCAGTGGTGTCATAAATATACAAATAAAATAGATCCATATAACAAAGTCATTATCCATAAATTTTCAAGTTATTACTGAAAAACATTAAAATTTGTGTAATCGCTTTTCAATTATTGTATATATAGGCCTAAGTAGTTTTTCTAGGACTATCAGATTATACAGTTGATTTGTTGTATATTTGTGACATCATGTAAGTTCACTGATAAATACTCTAGATCAAGTTTGAGAATAGAACAATTTTAAATTCATTCAAAGAGGCAGTATTCCTTTAAACAAAAACTTGAAACATGTTGCTACTGCAGAATTTCACACTATGAGATCTTGACTAATCATTGTAAATTTGTGTTGAGTTGAGAAAACTGTATCTATTTCAATAGTCAATAAGACATTGTTGATAGGGTAATCAGTTAAACACTGAATGTTATACTGATTATTCTTATTCTTGTCTATCAACCATCGTCTATCTTGTCACTCCAATAGGAATAGAATAGACAGTTGATTAATCATTAATACAATTACAATCTTAGCTTTAATTATTCTTTTTAAAAGTCAGACTGTTCCAGAAATACTTTCACTGGAAAATACACTAATCTGATTATATAAGATACCAATTTTGGAATTTCATTTGGTTTATTGATTACAATACAAAGGTTTTTATACGCCCTCATCTCTCTATGAGGACGTATATTGTAGTCACCCCTGTCCGTCCGTCGGTCCGTCGGTCCGTCCGTCAACATTTGCTCGTAAACGCTCTAAAAACTAGAGTTTTTGACGGAATCAAATGAAATTTGATATGTGTATACATATTCATAAAACGAAGATCAAGTTCGAATTTGAGCTATTTTCGATCGTTAGAAGCAGAGTTATTGCCCTTGCCCCAAATCCGTCGGTCCGTCCATCAACATTTGCTTGTAAACGCCCTAAAAACTAGAGTTTTTAACGGAATCAAATGAAATTTGATATGTGTATATATATTCAGAAAACGAAGATCAAGTTCGAATTTGAGTTATTTTCGATTGTTACAAGCAGAGTTATTGCCCTTGCCCCAAATCTTAAATATGCTATTACTCTCTTAGTTTTCAACCGATTTTGATGAAACTTAAAATGGGTGTTATTGGACCTAAATCGAAAGGTTTGAGAAAGTTTAGTTTTCTCCTGATTAAATCTTCGACTTTTTCGTTAGGCGTATATGGCCGTGGTCCACTATCTTTTAATATAAGACACATTTGAATCTGTACACATTCTGAACATAAATAAGTTCATTTTCCGATTATAATTAGACAAATTTATTGCTCAGTCTGTTAATTAAGAAAAAACAACAATTCTTTAAAGGGATTGTAAAATGTTTTCTAAACTTTGTATGTGTATCAGGGACACTGATAGCATCAATTTGCGTCATGCCAATTTCCATTACGACTTCTGTGGTTCTTGCAATTCCACTAAAACTAACGCGTTTTATGACGTCACTAATAGTAATCTACATAGTTATCAATAGTAGCTTTTGGTAAATCATTTTGAGTGATGTCATAAACGCGTTAGTTTTAGTGGAATTGCTAGAACCACAGATGTCAGAATGGAAATTGGAATGGCTCAAATTGATGCTATCAGTTTCCCCGATACACAGACAAAGTTTAGAAAACCTCTTTACAATCCCTTTATTATTCTATGGTTCAGATCAAGTCTAAATGACATAACATAAATAGTTCTGTTAGAGTAAAATATATCTTTAAATGAAATTATTTGAAAAAGAAACTCATTTAAAATGAGAATACATTCTTAGGGTTTGATCACACTACAAGCAGAGCAGCACGGCGCGGAGCAGAGCGATTAGTAGCGGCGTTATTGTATAATTGGATTTCAATGGACTGACACTCAGCTGTTTACACCGCAAGCGGGCGGCGCAGCGCGGAGCAGAGCAGAGCGGAGCGATACGCTCGGGAAATTCGGATGTATTTATTTCCGCTCGCGGCTAGCTTTTGTCTACTTTTTAGTTAACTTAGCGAAGAAGTCATCCACAAAAGTGATTTTTTTTTAGTTGCCTAAACACCAACCACAAAAACAGACTATCCATAGTTCAGGTACAATTAACAAAATATAACAGTCTATGGTCGAGAAAAGGTAATTTGGTTATAAAAAAAATAAATTTCATATTCGTTTGAAAATAATATTTTTTGTCTTTTTTCAGATAAATGTAGAGGAGTTCATCGGGTTTTAGCCTGAAAGACCTGCTATGTGGCAAAAAAGTCACCAAGAATGCAGGAATACACGGACAAAATATTCCATATAAGCTAATGACTGATTACAGGCCGCCCTGCTTTGCTTATATGTGAGCGCTTTACCGCGCTGCTCCGCTCTGTGATGTTCTGCGCTGCGCCGGTCCGCCCTGCTCTGCTTGTAGTGTGATCAAACCCTAAGACTATCTGCTTTGAAGCTTCTATCCCAGCTCTCAAAAAAAATTCTGGCAAAAATAAAAAAAACTTTTTAACTTGCACGTATACGATTCATCAATAATTGTTATCAATTATTGTTCATCATGTCTTCTCCAATTCCAGGTAATAGTAAAGTTCCTTGTTCTTGAAAAATTTACGATGCATGATGTTGTCTATTGATACAGTCAGTATGGTCAAATATTCAATCTATATTTTCCAGGTGATAATAGTCAGTTTTCTAAAGATGATGTTTCTCTTGCTGATAATGAAGAAGGCACATCACAATATATTAATCACATGGCCTTATATGAAGTAAGTATGTTGTGACCAAACTTGCTGTTCAGAATTCTATGACTCAGAGACAGTTTCTATTTAAAAAAAACCTAGATTGTGTCTTTCAGCGAGTGATATAGCATAGGGAGTTCCTGAGAAACACTTTCTTAATTTTCCATAATTTAAAGTATGATTGACTCCTTTTTTTAAAACTCCTTTTTTTAAAGTGGGTTTGTCATTTGGGTTATTACTTCTATTTAGTGGCAGGTGTTGCGTGCATAGCAGATTAAGCTCACTCTTGCCAAGACACCTGATGGTACTTCTCTTTGGATGAGTCCACTCAAGTAGTATTCTTATTCAACTGTTTGCTCTCAAATTTGACAACCATGATTGATGTGTTACGGACTTGTTTTGCTTGTACAAATTTTTATTTTTAAAAGTGTGAAGGGTACAAGGATTTTAAATTAATGTCGCGACTTACAATCTTAGTAATTTCTGATGTTGGCTCATACAAAATGTAATCTTTGCTTTCTTTTCAGGATGATCTGGAAAAACAGGGTAAAGTGTCACAAATTCTCAATCGTATCTCATCATATCAAGCTGGTATTCAACCCAATCCTAATGAAATGGATAAAGGAAAGGGTAGCAAGGTATTTAAACCATTCTGTACAGTCAGAGTCTTTAGTCTGAAGTTACCTTCAAGTCACCTGTATAATCTATTAAAGTGGTTGTATTTGCCAATCATTTCAGACAAATTAAAAGAAAAAAATGCATATGCTTGTTGTTACTTTCCCTCATTGCACACAGCATGACATTGCATGTTTTTATTGTTTCAATAAAGAGCAGAAAAGAGGGGCGTAAAAGTTTTTTCCAAAATACAGAAATTCCAAATTTCTTTCTGAGTATGGTTGTCTTTAAAAAGATAACTGTTAAAGTATGGGTATAATTGAAGGGATTGTTTGATTTTTGGGCCGTTCTAGTAAATCTGAAGGTTGTTTACATAAATTCAAGACCGAAATTGATCCTCAAAAATGCTGAACATTCCCCTTTAAAACTGAACAATTTGATTTGAAAAGGTGACTTGGAGGTAGCTTCATGGATTTAGATTAAGGATATTTTAACATTCACTAGAGTATTGGCATGTTGGAAATTATCAGATAGCATCATAGAATAAATATACAATAGAGACACTGCTCTGTTCCTATATATTTATGTTGTGACTTTTGTTTTTTTAAAATTGTCTATTAGAAAAGGGTAAGTAATTGATATTCATTGAAATAATGCTTGCATATATGTGTAATAGTTGCAGAATTATTCTTGGTTATATTCTATAATCCATGCCTGTTGTCAGAAAGTTTCAAGTTTATGGTATTTCAGAAAATCTGGTCTTGTTACCAAAAACATGCTCACACAATTTTGTGAAATGTGATTGGTCAATTAAGAAAATTTTTAAACAATTAAAACCAGTAACCTTTAAGTAGCTTTCCTTCAAATTTTCTACCCGGTTTTACTTTAATGATATAGTCATGTAAAATGTGTCTTGTTGTTCGATCATGGTCTTGTTTGGTACTGATTCTGCTGCGAAAATCTTTCTCATTGCACACTGTAAGGTGTTCCCCATCTTTAATAGCCAATCATTAGCAGAAAAGAAGATTGATAAACTGCAGAAGCTAGATAATTAATGTTCTGAGATTTTTCATAACATGATAAATTTTTTCTCAAGTAATGTTTCTGACAACATGCCAGATAAGGTTACAAGAACCTCTCTGGGGTTATCTTTTTATGCTTGTAGAAATGTTCATGGTTGTACATATAACACATTTACTTGTGTTCAGATCCAACATTTTGTTTTAATTCAATTTGAACTGAGAGCACTTTGAACTTTATTTTTCTTTCTAATTATATTTTAGGGTGTCTATAGTATATATGGTATATGATTATGATTTTCAACAAATTTTGTTTTGTTTTTGTTTTTTAATATTTTTTTAAAAATTATTTTACAATTGTTGAATATTTTTATTATTATATTTCTTCAATTTCTCTTTGTATTATTTTGTTTAGGTTCTTGTTTTCTTTATATTTTGATAAATACTTGAGAATTTGTCTGTTATATTTCATGTAAACTCTTTTCAATGAAACTTATAATTAAATGCTACAATTTTCAAAAAGAAAGTGTGCAGTCCCATTTGTTCTGGACAAATTATATGTTATTTGTTATATCCTGAACTGAAAGCAGCTGTTCTTGATCTTTCTTTTACAGACATCTATTTTTTTTTCATTAAGAATGTCTGGACAAATTTAATTTAAATTCAAATTACTCCCTGGCCACAATGAGCTCAGAATCGCGTTTTGCCCATTATTTTTTAATGAATTGAAATATTAACCCAAAATTAGTTCTGAGAGTCTTAGATTGTCTTTGTGTTGATGAAAATGACAACTGTTAAAAAAATATTTATTTGGAAACATGATTTTACAGAGGGTAAATTTCACTCAAAAATGTAGGTCATTCTCTCATGAAATTTCTAGGAGGAAAGTGTATTTATTTCATAGTGAAAATTTAAAACCATATATTTTCATGGACCCAAAGGCATTCTAAGACACATTGCATGCAACTGATAATCATATTTTGAATATTTTTGACATGAGAGAAAAAAATCAATTCAGACCTTAATGTGGCCAGAGAGTAGATCCTTGATCTTAGATTACAAACGAACATAAAAAATATATTATAATTATTATATAATTTATGTTTCAGAAAGCCAACCTTGGTACTATATTAGGAGTATATTTACCATGTATTCAGAATATATTTGGTGTATTGCTGTTTATTAGAATGACATGGATTGTTGGAATGGCAGGAGCTCTAGAATCTTTTTTTATAGTCATTATTTGTTGTTTAACAGTAAGTATAATGCACTCTGATATCAGAAACATTACCCTGTGTGCGTTAGGCTATGCTTGACATACAGCTTTGTGAAATTTTAAAAAGTGATGCCAAGATACAAAAACAAAGTTTGAGAGTCCTTTAAGTGTGTGCATACTCTAGTATTCTAGTACTTGTTGTAGTTGGCTTCAAACTGTAGAACCCAGTGTGCTACAGGCTGTGCACATAAAAGATCCCTTAACATTTGGAAATCGTAAAATAAGAGTAGGCTAATGCCCATCCTGGCAAAATTTCCTTCATTGCAAACTGGATGGTGTTTGCCTGTCCTCATTAGCCCAATAGGTGCAGAAAAGTGAGATGTAAAACATCATTTCATTTTATTTCAAACTGTAGAAAGTTTGTTATGTTATCTTTCTATTGTTACACTTTTTTGAACTTTTAACACAGAATTGGAGTCTTCTGATACATTCATTCACTTCTGTTTATTTCAGACATTATTAACGTCCATATCTATGAGTGCCATAGCAACCAATGGTGTAGTACCCGCAGGTGGAGCGTATTTTATGATATCAAGAGCTTTAGGTCCTGAATTTGGTGGTGCTGTTGGAGTATTATTTTATTTAGGAACTTCAGTAGCGTCCTCTATGTATATTATAGGTGCCATCGAAATTTTGGCGGTAAGAACTCTGATATAATTAACTAAGAATAACTGACAGTGGCTGTTCTTAAACTATTCATTTATTGAACACAATACATCTTCATTTTGAGCACAAGAAATAAACCAACTGAACACTAACTTTAAGCCAAAAAGTTTTTTCTTTGATGATTAAATTTAAGTAGCTTTTAGATTGACCAAAATATAATGTGTTGCTAACAGCTATTGTTTCATTTGAAACTGCATAATCTACTATTCTGAACATCTAAGGGTAATTTGATACTCGCCACTAATGTCGATTTAATCAAGGATTTGATGTTGGACTAGTTTAATTACTCTAATGAATTGTTATTTGAATTAAATTTCTAGTTGCGGCTCTGTTTGTGATAAATGAAATCCTTGAGCAGGGAATGAGTAGAATTGTTGAAGTCTTAATCCACTTTTCTCGATACAATGAATTAGTTGAAAGCTGACATTATTCAACTCTCAAAAACACTGGTACATGCATAGGCATCAGGATTAAAACTTCCTTTGGGCTACTTGACCTGATTGCCTTCCAGAAAACAATCCAAGTAATTACTGTGCTATCGCACTCTTTAAACAAAAACAGGATTCAAAAATGACCTGTAATTAAGACAATATTTTCTCTGTTTTTCAGTTGTATATGGCACCAAGTATAGCAATATTTGATGATATGTTTAATAATTATCGACTGTATGGAACAGTTGTGTTAATATTGTTATGTATTGTTGTGTTTATTGGAGTGAGTTTTGTCAGTAAATTTGCTACCTTATCATTATGCTGTGTTATTATCTCTATCTTGTGTATCTATATTGGGATATTTGCTGCCAGTGTGGATAACAGTTTAGAGTAAGTATCATCTTTTTTTATATTTAAAAATTGTATTTTGCAAGATATTTTAACTAACTTTTACATGTTAGACATAAGCAAACCTAATAACTTTAATTTAATTTAAAGCCTCTTATGAAAAGAAGAGCAATATTTCTTAGACCTTATTCACGTGTTGGCCATCATGGATTTAGATCCAGGCATCTTGTAAGTGCAGTAAAAATAATGTTCTTCAACATAATGTCCTTCTAACATTTAACATCATAGAAATGTCACCAAATGTTCTTGAGTCAACAGGATCTAGCACAGTGGTTAGTGCATCGTTCTTTACAAACATGACATCATTTGCTTGGGTATGAGGAAATGGTGGTCGTTATGTTTGAGAGTTCGGTTCTCGATCAGGGTGTGAATGTCCGATGACCTTGAATAAGTCATCTTCACTCATAATTCCAGTCCACCCAGCTGTAAATGGGTACGGATAATCAGGGAAAGATTAATGCCAAGAGGTTTGGCCAAGGACCAGCTGGGAGAAAGGATCCTCATGGAACCTAAGTTGTAATCCTTGTAAAATATAGATGTTTCTTTCTTTTCTTTCTTAGATGCAGCAGAGAAATGGACAGTATAGCCTCATTGTTAATAATCTGATTAATCTGTTGTCTATTTATAGGGTGTGTGTATTAGGTGATAGGCTACTAACATCTGAATCTGTTAAAGTTAATGGTACAATGTGGTGTACTAAAAATAAAACAGGTCCAATCTTTAACCATTACTGTCATGAAGACAATGGTACTACAATCTGTGATCACTATTTTCTACAAGAAAGTAATGAAGCTAGACTTGTTCGTGGTATACCTGGTCTAGCCAGTGGAGTTTTTAAAGGTAAGAGAAGAATTTCAATACAAGAGCAACCTTCTTAAATGCCTGACCTGGCTCTCACTCGTATCTACTTAGAAACTAGATTAGTGGCTAGATAACCTCGTATACTATACAGTAGTCGCCATATTGAATAAATTATAGGTCAGCCAATCACAATCATTCTTCAGAGAGTATCATCTTCTTTCGAGGAAAAAGTATCCAATTAAAAACAATCTTCGAACAAGAGTTGTCTTTTCCTGCCCATTTACCGGTTGAGCCGAATGCCTGGCTCTATGTGATTTCTTTTTCTCTTCTGCAAGATTACGTGGGGACATCTTGTGCACGTTTTGTAGAATTGTATGTATCATGAAGTCTGTGATGATGCAGAATCACAGACAATGTCTTCTAGCAGAATTTGTAAACATGGCAATGATGATTTATATGTATTGTAGGGCGATAACATAAATGGGAAAAGACTTTATTTGGCTTCAGAATAAATCTCATGTGATACCATTACTTGAAACATTTCTCACAAATCTGTCCATATCAACATGGTTCCACATTGTGGCTTACATAATTATAATGGTATTGAATGAAAATCTTGACAACAGATGAAACATCCTCACAGACATTTATATTTTTGTGTTATTTTTTTTCTTTACAGAAAATTTCCACAACTATTATACTGAAGCAGGTGATCTTATAGGATCAGAAATTCCTGGAAGTGATAGAAGAGGGGAGATTATTGCTGATATAACAACATCTTTTATGATATTACTGGCTATTTACTTCCCTTCATGTACTGGTACGTTCTACATGCTAATTTGTTTTAACCATTTTCATGGAGTAGAGTAGATAAATATTTCTGTACAAATTATTTAAATGCGATGCAAAGATTATGTGTACATCAGGAGACTATTTAAAACACAAGCACTGGCACTGTAATTTATTTTCATTAGTTTTAGTAACAGTACAATTTGGATCGTAATTCATCATGTGTCAAACTGAATTAATGATCAAGTCACTTTAGCAACCGTTTATTTTCTGTTGATTTCAGGTATAATGGCAGGATCTAATAGGTCAGGTGATTTAGCAGACGCCTCCAAGTCTATACCAACAGGAACAATATTAGCTATTGTGACTACATCTTTTGTCTGTATCCTTTAAACATGTTAATGTTTATTTTATGTTATGTTTTTATACTTTGACTTAAATGAAAAGGTTTTTCTGAACTTTGATTCATGCACCATTCCAATTTTCAGTCAGGTGTCTGAGGTTCTCACTATTCCACTTCAATTAAGCATTTCATGACTTCAGCTATTGCAGAGGTCCAAAGATAAATTATAGAAGCTTTTTCAGAACAAGTGAAGTTAAACATTTTTAAAATTACAGGAAAAATGGAAGCCAATAGTATCCCTGAAACAGCTAGAGAACCTCTTTACAATCCCCTAATAGTCGTTTCTAAAAAATTATCAAAAAGACAACTGTTTAGTTGAAGTGCTTCAGATCTATCAGCTGGTCTAAATGTGGGTCTTTGCTCTGGAAAATGCTCTGAAAATGTCTAGGAATTTTTTGTTCCTTGTTTCTTAAATTTGAATATGTCTATTCCAAATAGGCCTACATAATTGGATTATTGTATTATCTTGGCTCATTTCTTCGAGCTGAATACACTTTATTACCTTGACATTCTATTAGATATTACCTGTGTATTTTTCTTTGCTGCTTGTATAGAAGGACATTTATTACGTGACAAGTAAGTCTATTAGATCTTTTTAAACAACAAATATATTAGAATGCTATAGATTTTCAAAAGACCAAAGAGGCTGCTTAATTATTAAGATTAATGGTTTATCTTGTCGAGAACAAAGCATTTAGTTGATTAAAATTGAAATTTTCACATTTAAGTGAAATATTAAAAGATATAAATTGTATCATACTTTGCTTGAGAATACTAGAGAAACCTAGTCAAACTGCTTTAAGGAGAATGTTCAGCTTTTTTTAGGGTCGATTTGGGCCTTGAATATATACAAATAGCTTCAGACGTACTACTAATGCACGAAAATCATATAATTCCTTCAATTATATCCATACCTTAACATTTATCCTTTATTTTCTGTATATTGTGTTTTCTATATAACACATAGTCTTGCTAAATGGCGAGTCGTAATTTTGACTTTCAAACGCTCATATTTATGGATACATGTGTGTTTGAAGGCTTAAATTTTGTAGAATTGTGTTATCTGTATGTACTTTTATCAAATTTCCTTTCCTTTCATATAGATATGGGGAAAGCATTGATGGTGGATTAACTATTGGATTTTTAGCTTGGCCTAATGAATGGGTTATTATGATTGGTTCCTTTTTATCAACATTAGGTGCAGGACTACAATCTCTTACTGGTACGTATGTAAATATAGTAACAGAATTTTACGTATAGTCCAGGAGCCTTATTCTTGAAAACTTATCTTACAATGATTTTAATGTTCCAGTCATCTGATTGGACAACCGCTAAAATTGATTTTAAATATAGCATTATTATCCAATCAGATTACTGTATTTCTTAAAATCCAGATTTTATTTTTAGTTAAGTTTTTGAGAATAAGGCCCCTGATTAGATCAAACAGTAATTGAAAAAAAATTAATTATTTTATTTTTCAAGAATTTTTGATAATTCTTTAGGAAAATGAAAATTTGATGCTCAAATAAACCATTATTTATATATACATTTTCTTTCACATAAAATTTCAACTTATGTTTTAGGTGCTCCTAGACTGCTACAAGCTATTGCCAAAGATAATGTGATACCGTTTTTAAATATATTTGGGGCTACAACTAAAAAAGGAGAGCCATTTCGTGCCTTATTGTTAACAGCAGTTATATCTGAGATAGGAATTCTAATTGCCAGTTTAGATTATGTAGCACCTATTATAACCATGTAAGTCAATTTAAGTTTTGAATATTGCTTTTGCTTGTTATGATAAATGATAAATATGTTAGGAAAACTGAAATCTCATATTGCCTGTCTGGGTCTGTAGATCTTTTGTGCTAATGTCTTTCCTTTCCTATCTGTTGGAAATAAGAAAAGAGAATCATGTAGCCTAACTGGCTAATAGTCTTAAATAACTAGTATTAGCCCTCCTTGTAAGCCAAAAATAAGAAAGAATGAATAATTGAATGAAATGGACATTTGCATTAAAATGTGCAATGAGTGAAATTCCGTGGCAGCAACAATAATATTTGTTTACGGTTATTTGAAATTTCAGGTTCTTTTTGATGTGTTATGGTTTTGTTAATATGGCCTGTGCTCTACAAACATTGTTAAGAACTCCCAATTGGAGACCAAGATTTAGGTTCTATCATTGGTATGTATTTTATAGTTGAGTTAGATCATGTTGTTGCAGACAAATATGATTGTCAAATTGTGCCTTAATTGAACAAAGAAATACATAAGAAATGACGTCATTGTAAAATCTGTCAATAAGATCTAAGAGCTTTCGCTACAATAATGGCTATTATAGCTTTTGTGAAGGTGTACGAACGACAGATGTGAATTAACATTGGAATAGTGAAAATCAATGCGCTCTGTGTTCCCAATTCATATTAAAAGTTTGTTGAACCTCTTTACAATACCTTTGAAAACTTGATCCAGATATCTTGAAAGTGAGTTGACACTTTCTATAAATGCTGATAGATATTATCATTCTCTAATTTCAGGACATTATCTCTGATAGGGTTATCTCTATGTATAACATTAATGTTTATATCTAGTTGGTATTATGCCTTAGCTGCCATAGCTCTTGCTTTCTGTATCTATAAATATATTGAATATAAAGGGTCAGTATATCTACTTTTATCATAGAATATTAGCACTACATCAATTAATGTAAATGTTTTACACAGCAATATTGACGTCAAGAAACAATGTTTTTAATAATTCAAATTCAAATGTGATAATAAAAATACGTACAAGCAAAACAATTGCATTAGTCAATATCGCATCCAAAAACATGACTAAACCTAGAGTAATAGTTGTATAGTAGTGGACTACCCCAAAGAGAAGTACCATCGAAAAGAGTAATAACATATTTTCTTTTACCCAAAAATGACTTGCACTGGGGAGAGCCTTAATAAAGACAGAAATTTTCCTAGAGTATCTTGTGTCAATATTCTATATTTGTGAAAATAAAGCCTACTGAACAATAAGTTTGCAAATTTTGTTTTTTATTTGTATAAGAGATTGATGAAGTATTAATATGTTTGTTTTACTCTAATAGAGCTGAGAAAGAATGGGGGGATGGTATAAGAGGTTTAGCTATGTCAGCTGCTAGATACGCTTTACTACGATTACAAGAAGGTCCACCACATACTAAAAACTGGAGGTAAGGACTAAGGAGCTCAGCTTAGAGATCTTCCTTATGACTGAATTTGTTTGGGGTATTTTTGTGGCAGAATGTATCAGACCACAGAAGACAAAATAATTTTTTGTATACCCCATACATGGGTATTTAGGTATATATATATAATAGGACTTGACTTTAAGTTTTGGTAAAATGAAACACTTTTAATCCATTTTTGAGAGAACAAGTTGTTTTTAATGCATATTTATATACATTATCTTTATGTTAATTTTTATTGCAGTAATCAATAATGGAAGTCCACGTAAAAATTTATGCAATTTTCATCAATTGACAACTTTTCAATAGACGACTTTATTTATGATATGAGGATTGAATAGGGTCTAATGAATGCAGAAATAAAATTATTTGAAAATGACATCAGAAATGATAAAAGTCCAGAAAATATTTTCTACATTTATATATTTTTAGACCTCAGTTGTTGGTATTAATGAAAGTTGATGAGAATTTACAACCTAAATATCCTAAATTAGTTACATTTGCTGGTCAATTGAAAGCGGGTAAAGGTCTAACAATTGTGTCCAGTGTTTTAGAAGGAAATTATATAGAGAGATATGCCGACTCACAAGCTGCTAAACTTGTAAGTTCTCTCAAACAATTTTTTCATTCAAAACCCTACACTTATCTTGGTCAGAGGACGTATATTGTCGGCACCCCTGTCCGTCCGTCAGTCAGCATTTGCTTGTAAAGTTTTTGATGGAATCAAATTAAATTTGGTATGTGTATACCTATTCATAAAGCGAAGATCAAGATCGAATTTGAGCTATTTTCGATCATTAGTAGCAGAGTTATTGCCCTTGCCCCAAAATTTTGAATATGCTATTGCTCTCTTAGTTTTCAACCGATTTTGATGAAACTAAAAATGAATGTTATTGGACCTAAATCGAAAGGTTTGAGAAAGTTTAGTTTACTCCTGATTAACTTAAAGACTTTTTCGTTGGGCGTATATGGCTGTGGTCCACTATCTTTAAGTTTGTAATTTGTTCATAGGCAAGAATACCGAAACCAGTTAACTAACAGTTCAGCTTACAGAAAATCCTTTGAAGAAGTCAACCTGAACGGAGAGTTTAATAGCATATTAACCAAAAACACTACTATAATTAAAACACAAAAATACCTTAAAAATTGTTAAACCCTATAGATGGCAAAATGGTTGATTGTTTAACATCAATTACAATTACATGGAAAGAATTTTGGGTTTTGAATATTTATTTCACTATGTACCTATGCTGATACTAAAAGTCATATTGTAGAATTTGGACAAGTTAATGAAAGTTAGTGGTGTAAAAGGTTTTTCTGATGTCACTGTAGCTACTAAAACAACTGATGGATTATGTTACTTGTAAGTATACTAAAGGTACAACACAGGTCATTAAAAAATCTGTGGTTGGCAAAAAATTGAATAAACAGCCGTGAAGTTAAGATTCTTCATCTCTTTAGAGGAAACTATGGTACTTGCTTGGTAACTAAAAGGTTCAAGAGGCAACCCCTTACTCTTGGTGCCATGGTGGCTTAGAGCCAATGTAAAGGTCGAGATGATACCTTTGTATGAGATGTTACTCTGTCCTTGAAAATTTTCGCTCATTTCATACTGCTAACTGCATGTTGTTTTCCCATCCTCATTGACCTAAATAAGGACAGAAAAGTAGGATATAATAAAAACACCATTTAATTTACCCTTGTCTCAATCATGACAATGTTTCATGCATGCTTTTCTCCATATATGACATTTGAATTAATGTTGTGTTTACAGAGTACAGAATGCTGGATTAGGTGGATTAAAACATAATACAGTAGTGATGGGATGGCCGTATGGATGGAGACATACAGATGATGCAAGAAGTTATAAGATCTTCATAGGTATATAGTTGTATTGCTCTGATATCTTTTGCTTCGTATGTATTAACAAACATGGGACTAATGGATTGGGAGTTGAAATACCTTTGGATTTTTCACTCCGTTTTCCTTCCCCCTGTCAGTGATGCAGGTTAGAGGAGCAGAAATGGAAAAAGTGTCTAATCTCTATGTGCCTGGAATATCATTTTAAGGATAAATGACTACTTTATACTTTCATGTTATAAATTTATTACAGATACAGTACGTAATGTCAGTGCCGGACAGATGGCGTTACTAGTATTAAAGGGAATTAATCAGTTTCCTGAATCGAATGTTAAATTACGAGGTACAATAGATGTCTGGTGGATTGTTCATGATGGTGGGCTATTGATGTTATTACCATTCTTATTACGACAAGACAAATCATGGAAAAACTGTAAATTAAGAATATTTACTGTTGCACGTATCCTTTTAAATTTAACAGTAGTACAAAATATCAAATAGAAAGTGAAAGAACTTATTGGGTTTTGCATTTTGTTATAAACAGTAACTATGCTTTTAAGAGCCTTGACACAAAAGTCCAAAACTTGTCGAAGAACTCAGATTTTTCCAAGATTCTGGAACTGTTTTTTTTGTAAATCAGTTTGTATTCAAAATATTAATGTTCAGTTCAATGACCATACTATTTTTTTGGATGGATTTCTTCAATTCAAGCTTTGTAAAGTGCGCATTATTTATAAATGCTTTTGATCAGTTTGAACGCTATATCCTGTCTTCCTTGACTGTATGATATTTAGAGGTAGAAGATAATTCTATTGAAATGAAGAAAGATTTACAGATGTACTTATATCAATTACGTATACAAGCTGAAGTTAATGTTATTGAAATGGTAGGTTTTATATATTAAAAGATAACATGGGAAGGATTAGTAGCATTACACATTCATCAAGCATCAATATGAGTTCAGAACCCTTATGGTTAACTATGAAACTGAGATAACATGTTTTACCAGTGTATATTATTATATAAATGTATTTATCGCCCCTCATGGTGTGCTTGTTTGATTATGTAAAAATGTCATTTATTAATTAAAAATTATAAATGACAATACAATAAAACTGTTCATAAAATAGCATGAATACAAAACTAAACTAATCAAAAATTACAAATATAAAAAATAATTTAAAATATAATATGATGAGGATTGATATTTTTTACGATAGAAATCAACTTCCTACAATGAAACTTATTGGTTATTTTTCCGCCACTTATTCCTTCTAACACTGGTTCTATTTGACCGCCCCCAAGATTGAAATGGTGATCGAACTCAGTAGTCTTTAGGGTCAGGAAAGTTCGTAATCTAGAAACGTGGGAACTACCAACAATTAACACCTTCGTAGCACTAGTTTGTATTTCTTTGTTCGCCATTGTTTCGAGCATAGAAATTAAATCGAAATCTATCGAGTATTAAAATTAGTCATCCGTTTGTTAGATTCAACATACCTTTAGTTGTTGTCCAAATAGTTAACGAAAGAAACTATACTCTTGTTGACACACGTATTTGGATGAATTTATATAATTAAATCAGCCTTATTTTTAAAAACTCAACTTGACGCTGGGAAAAATAATTAGGGAGTGACCTCCCACAATGCATTATATCCACAATGCATTGCGGTACCTAAAACAAAGGGAGTGAGGTACTATTCTAGTAGCAGACGAGCTACTACTATTCTAGTAGCAGACGACATTCGGCGATAAATACATTTTAAGCTAAAATTTCATAGTTGTAAAGTATGTAAACATTAGAAACTTGTTTATAACTATTTTGTATAACTTTATTTATAGGCTGGCAATGATATCTCAGCGTATACCTATGAACGAACACTCATGATGGAACAACGAACTGAAATGTTACAACAAATGAGAGTAAAGAAAACCGAGGTAATATCAATTGATTTAAATTAGTCATGAACATCATATATCTGATGTATACTTATTTTGTCTTCATATTTCTTCAAAGATGAAATTGAAATTTGAATATATTTTATTAAATAATCTCCTGATTGCTGTCACAAATGACAATGTTACATGATCTATCAAAATGTAACATGATCTCGATAGGTGTTATCACAATGTTACATATTATGTCCTAGATGTATTCAAATGTGCATCATGTCTTAGATGTTATCACAACGTTACATCATGCCATGGATGCTAGATGCAATAAAATATGATATTGATTTATTTCAGCCACAATCTATTATTGATAAAGCCCATATTACTGATGGTAAAGATATCAAGATAACACTTGATACAGTTCCTGAAGAAGATACAGAGTCCTCTACTGATCCCATCCTCCCTGATAGAAATCAGTTTACATTCACACCACAAAATTTACATAAAGCCAAATCTACTGGCCAGATTGGAAATATGTTTAATGCTAAACCGTAAGTAGAATGAGAGAGTTTAGGCCAGTCTTATTAAGTTCTTTCTCAAAATGGTCACTAATATAGTAATCTTTATTTTGTAAAATGAATTTCAGATGGAATATTACTTGATCATAATTTATTTTTCAATTTTTTTCCATCAGAACATTTTATTTGAAGATTCTTAATTGTTCAGTTTGGTTGATTGTCATTATAAGGACCAATCAGTTGTTTGAAAAATGGAGACCAACAAAGTTAGAATGTTCCTGCGAGTGAGCCCCAGATCTTAAATGGTTATAAGAATATATTCATGTTATTTTCAGTGATAATAAGAATGTACGTAGAATGCATACAGCTGTACGATTAAATGAATCTATAGTAGAAAAATCTCACGAAGCCCAGATGGTTATTTTAAATCTACCTGCTCCTCCTAAAACAACTGCTGGTGAAGAAAGTTGTATCCTTTTAAAATATAAATTGTATTTGAATTATTGGCCAACATTGTAATGTGGTAGTATATCGCTGTATTCTGGTAAGATTCAAAAGTTAAAGTGTTATAACCCTTGATAAACTGAAATTACATAAGATGTGGCTTGCAAAGGTGATTGTAGAGGCAACAGTGAATGCTATATTTTATCAGTCTGCCCAAGGGCTTGGATTAAGGGGGGGATGGGGACGAAATGGTCTCATGAAATCCACGCCCTTGATTCTGCCAGGTCGAATCAACTGTCATTTATGAAAAATTGTTACAGGCTGTGCACAATAATCATCCCTCAACATTTGGAAAAGTAGAAAAATGTTGCAAATTTTCCTGATTACACACTTTATGGTGTTGGTCTTTCAAGGTGCTTTTTAACAATTATTTCCAATGTTCACTAAAAATATTAGAAATCCTTAACTGAAATATAGATATGGAATTTTTAGAAGTTTTAACAGAAGGGTTAGATAGAGTTCTCATGGTTCGAGGAAGTGGACGAGAAGTCATCACTATTTATTCCTGATCTGTTACCATAACAACCACAATGATTATTAACATCTACGCATAACTTTTGTTAAACATAAGACTGAAATGAGTTGATTAAATTTTTAAAGGAATAATACTTCTTAGAATGAACAATAAATTTAGATTCTCAAACTTGGCCAATAAGACTATACAGTGTTTTTATCAATTTGAATTTTCTGTTCATTCTTTGGGATAGTATTTCTTTCAAATGAATTTTTGTGATAATAAGTATATTCATGAATGTTTTTCATCTCATGCAAATCATGACAGTAAACAGCATGCATGAAAGTAATATGTAAAATCGATCATTTCAGTCTTATAATAAAAATATTGTGTTCAATGAAAAATACACAACTAGTTAGATAGGTTGTAGGGTATAGAATAATCAAATTTATAAGGAACCCACCAATGTATATTATTTAGAGCGTTATATATCGCTGAAATCTGTAAACATACACAATAAGATAACGAGCATCAAAACAATTTAGATTTGGGTTTTTTTTTTTATGATGAGAGGGATATTTTTATAAATTGTGTAAATATAAACATTGAATATAAATTTTATATAATACCAGTTTGATTAATATAATATAACTTGTGTTGATTAGTATATATAAAATTATTTATTTATTTATACTAGTGTTAATTGAATAAATCGAAAATCCATATTAATAGCTAGTCATTTCTTTAATTAGCCTATATCAGCCTGTATTTCTTTTAGCATCAATGTCTCATACAGTTCATCCATTAATAACAAACTTATTGGGGTACATGTATTTGCTATTTATTTCAAACTGGTACACCAAAAGGTAATGTAGTCATTTCGCACCCAGACATATTTAAAAATTATCATTTTCAATTTATATTTATAATAAGTGCTATGAAAGTGTTTTACTAAAATAGAACATATTTGTAGGAAAATGGAATATCATGAAAAGGACTAAGTAAGATCTGAACAAAAAATTAAAAATCACTTTAATGTGATCATCACTGAGGTTGCCTATTTTATTTTATTTTATCTTGAATTTTTGAGTATTTAAAATTGCGGGTATACTTGTTAAAGTTTTGTAAAGCTCAACAATAATCGGACCCTTTGAGTTGAATTTGTCTCAAATACATTTATATTTTGAGAAACAAAATGGAACATAATTTTTTTTTTGCTTTAACTTTCCTTTTTCTTTATCTGCTTTTTGGACATATTATTTTATTTATACATAATGTTATAAGCTTGGTTATATTTGAAGTTTTTGATGTGGGTAATTATTTCATGACGTTATTTATTTATCTGTAACTCTAGACATTTACTGTTGTATTTGTTTATAAAACCAAATTGTTTATTTAGATAAACCTTGTAATATTTGTGATAATACACAGGGAACTTTTAATATTGTTGATCAAAAGGTTATATTGTTAATTGAGGATCCCAGAAGATACAAATGTAAAACTAGATTCATATTAAAAGGCATTAATGAGTAAAAAGCTCTAATGAAAGCTGAATTATGTCTAACTATTGTGAATCTAAAAATATGTCTTTGATAAAAAATATTGCAGGTCACATAACTAGAACAAACCTTATTTATATGATACTGAGTTGTTATGTTTATACATAATTCAGTTCTTCCTAGATATGTTATATTTTACTATATTTAAAAACTATTTGAAATATCTTATAGTCTATGAGATATTTCAAATAGTTTTTTTTTGTGGAAAGAATTTTTGATGCATTTTATGATATATTTTTTTTTAACAAACATTACTGTCGAAATATAGAATTTAATGTGGCATTACAAAGGAATGCACCATTTCAATGTTGATCTTTGTTTTGCTTTACTGTTAATCAAATTATGATGTCGCGCTAATCTGAACTACATTGTTTATTATGTATATTTAGGATTATTTATCAACTATAAAATCACAATAAAGATATACATACATTGCGGTTATTATGTATATAATTTATAATGGATGTTATTTATAAACAAAAATATACATAACCACAGAAAGCTTGTTTAAACTCTTATCAATATACCAGTCATAACATAATTCTAATTGTTTGATAATGTAATCAAAATACTTGTTAATGCAATTGTATTATAGCTTTAAATGTACTATATATATTCACTGGACAAATTAAAAAATATCAGATTTTTATTTCATGGTCTGTTAGCATTTGATCGTTTAATTATTTGCTTTACCATCTTCTAAAACTCCCCAAGTATCTGGATCATTTTTCAGAAATAGAATATGATATATGATTTTATATGCAATTTTAATCCAAAAATATATATGGAAGTTATAACTTCAAACATTCTCAAGTGTACACAGCAATATTCTGATTTCATGAGTCGTAACTGCCAATGTTAAGCATTAACAACTTATTAATAGCAGCTTCACAGATATTCAGTTGAGATTATTTGTTAACAGACCAATTCTGAAGATGTATTTTCATAGATCATGTCATGTATATAGTTTTATATTGAACATATCATTTTATATTTAATACATTTTTCTCTATTCTACATCAATCATCTATAATAATGATTCAAAAATTGTTTACTAATTTTGATAATCTTAACTAAATTATGTTGCCAGCCAATAATTTTTTTTTGTAGTGATGCCAAAACAAAATCTATATTTTTAGCTATTAAAACATAATTTTGTAAATTGCCACTAATTTAATTGTTCGTAGGTATAATTAATTTTCAGAGCATTAATTCGAGTTGACATTTTTCATCCACCCATCTAACACCACTAAAATACGGGAAATTTAACATCCATTGCTTCCAATTGCTTGTATTTGAAACAGAAGTCTGCTTCAGAAAATCAGTTCAGACTATATAGGAAATGTAATATGTTAATATTTAAGACTTGATTCAATATACTATCTTATTGTAACTGTCATTATATCACAAAATAGTCTGTCACTTGTTACAAATTCGTCTGTGTTTTTGTTGTAAATAAGCCAACTATAGAAATAAAAAATATTCACTTAGCTTATTTTATATGTAATATCTGTACTCCAGGGACACGGCACAGTCCAGCGACACACAGAGAAACTTCTTTAAGTGGATGATTTCAGAGTTGGTGTTTATCAAGACCCTGAAAATATAAAGGTCATTGAACAAAAATTGTACAAATACTGCCTCCAACAAAACAGCATGTCAAAAAATTCAATATCAGAGCAAATTACATATTTGAATTTGTGTTCATTGTGCCTTCACCACATAAACCACCAATATCAACCATCCTGATAAGCTGTCACGGATCTCATCTAAAGGTACCACTCGAGAAGCGACCATCCTGCATTTCAGTTCCTGTTTAATCAGTAAGTCCATCTAACCTGTTTCTTAAGAGAATCCCATACTACCCGGAGTCATTACCATCACCAGTGGGACAAACAGGCTGAACAGGAACTGAAAGGCAGGAAGGCTGCTTTTTTGGGAGAAAATATCTGAAGATAAGATTGAAGAGAGCATTTCAGGATGGAAAATGAATGATATTGGTGGTCAATGTGGTGAAAACACAATAGACACATATTGAAATGTGTAGTTTGCTCTGGTATTGATTTTTTTACATGCTATTTTGTTCGTGGCAGTACTTGTACAATTTTTACTCGATGACTCTCATATTTTCAGGGTCTGACAAGGACATGTTTAAATAAATCTGTGAGAATTTTGAAAGAGATCGGCTCATCAGCAGCTGAGATACTTTGCGTCAAAGTTGGGGACGTTTTTTTAAACACCCGAGTATCTCAACTGTTTGTGAATCGAAGTAAATCTGTCAGAATTTTGAGATAGATCAGTTCACCAACAACTGAGATACTTACCGTCAACTTTATTGAAACACCCGATATATTTATTATACGGAACAGGTCTACTACAGACTACAATAAAGATAATTTTATCTCCCTTTGACCACGAGTAATCCGAATCCGTGAGTCTGCCTCCTAAGGGAAATCAATTACCTGACATTTCCTGAAGAATTCAGGTTTATTTGTGTAGGGAATGCGGGACCAACACAAGAAAATTTCGGGAATTAACGCATAGAAACCTCAAATTCCTAACATTGCCTGACGAAGTAATAGTTTATATGCGGGACCCACACAACAAAATTTTTGAAATTCTGAAAACGCAAATTCTTGACATTTCCCAGCAATTTCCCAGACCCTCCTATAAAAGTATTTATCCCTACAGTTTAATTTTTTCCGACAGAAAATCCGCTCCCATATGGACGCCCCTGTCTCCACACTCAAAAGGAAAAACAAGCCGATTCTCGAAATTTTCTTACCTTCAACTAATTTGAACTCATGACTAACTGAGATATTCTACTGGAGTCACCCTTCGATCTGCGCCTCCCATAACCTATAATAAGGTTATAATATGCCTCTCTTTGTATATAATATTTTAATTGACCTTGTATAAACGATCCAAGTGTTAACTAACGAACATTGTTATACGTTGTAATAACCTTCGCTGTCAAAGAAAAGTGAGACATACTCGTTTCTTTTTAGATGAATTAAAGGGGAATAGTTGTTATTTTCAGGGGATGATTTCGATCTTGAAGATAATTATGAAAAAGTCTACATAATTACTAGTACATCACGAAAATCGGATTGAAAAAAACCCTTAAACTTGGAATTTCACTAGCTATTTATGTGAATTTCCCCGATGAGTTGAATTACGCCATGCTTAATAGAATTTTATTTCTGAGACAAAAGTTGTATTGGTCGAACGCATAATAACGGTTCACATTATGTTTTGTTTTCACTTCTTTGCCAATTTCTGTATTTTAGAAGTAGTACATGTACGATGTAAACGGTCAGATGTTCGTACATACAAGTTATGTCAAATTTCTTGTTACCGTAAGACAACAAGATATATTTTGTACTTAATAAAATTATGCAGTTTTCCCAAGCCTCACTGAGGAAAAAGGGACACGAGTCAGTAAAAATGTCATTTGAGCGTCATCAGCTGTTTAAGAAAACATTTAAACGACTGTTTACTTTTAACCACTCCAAGCATTTCGAGTCATACAACACTAAAATGATAGTTATACACATGTCAACTCAACAATGTTTTAATTAGTACGAGTTTCATTGATATTTCATAGCCAATACAAAACAGTATTGATTATCCATTTTACGGGGCGCTTAACAAGTCAATGTAAAATTTAATCAGCTGATGGGGCCACCTGACCTATTTCAACACAAAGTCTATGGACAATTATCCATGTTCTGACCTAGTAAAAAAAAAAAAAAAAATGGGTTTTTCGCGTGCTTTATCTACCTGCAAAAGGACAACATTCTCCTATTTATGGTTTGCCGGCAATCGGTGTTTGAAAAAGTGGTAAAAACGGTCAAACTTGGCCAAAAATGGCTGAATTTTTATCATTTTGGTCAGGAAAATTTGAAAATCGGAAAAAATCGACTTTTTCAAATAAAATTTTTGATTTGAATTTTTTGGACATAATTGAAGTTTTTGGGTTTCAGGGATGCCAGAAATTCGATTAAAACTTGTTTTATGAATTTTGGGCCAAAACTAGAGGCAAAAAACTCGGCAAATTTTGGGGGAAAAAGCCAAACTTTGAGCGCCCGTAACTATGGAACTGCATAAGATAGAACCTTCTGGTTTGTGTTGAAAATTGCAGAACGACGTGCTTTATCTACCTGCAAAAGGACAACATTCTCCTATTTATGGTTTGCCGGCAATCGGCGTTTGAAAAAGTGGTAAAAACGGTCAAACTTGGCCAAAAATGGCTGAATTTTTATCATTTTGGTCAGGAAAATTTGAAAATCGGAAAAAATCGACTTTTTCAAATAAAATTTTTGATTTGAATTTTTTGGACATAATTGAAGTTTTTGGGTTTCAGGGATGCCAGAAATTCGATTAAAACTTGTTTTATGAATTTTGGGCCAAAACTAGAGGCAAAAAACTCGGCAAATTTTGGGGGGAAAAAGCCAAACTTTGAGCGCCTGTAACTATGGAACTGCATAAGATAGAACCTTCTGGTTTGTGTTGAAAATTGCAGAACGACGTGCTTTATCTACCTGCAAAAGGACAACATTCTCCTATTTATGGTTTGCCGGCAATCGGCGTTTGAAAAAGTGGTAAAAACGGTCAAACTTGGCCAAAAATGGCTGAATTTTTATCATTTTGGTGCAGAAAATTTGAAAATCGGAAAAATCGACTTTTTCAAATAAATTTTTGATTTGAATTTTTTGGACATAATTGAAGTTTTTGGGTTTCAGGGATGCCAGAAATTCGATTAAAACTTGTTTTATGAATTTTGGGCCAAAACTAGAGGCAAAAAACTCGGCAAATTTTGGGGGAAAAAGCCAAACTTTGAGCGCCTGTAACTATGGAACTGCATAAGATAGAACCTTCTGGTTTGTGTTGAAAATTGCAGAACGACGTGCTTTATCTACCTGCAAAAGGACAACATTCTCCTATTATGGTTTGCCGGCAATCGGCGTTTGAAAAAGTGGTAAAAACGGTCAAACTTGGCCAAAAATGGCTGAATTTTTATCATTTTGGTCAGGAAAATTTGAAAATCGGAAAAAATCGACTTTTTCAAATAAAATTTTTGATTTGAATTTTTTGGACATAATTGAAGTTTTGGGGTTTCAGGGATGCCAGAAATTCGATTAAAACTTGTTTTATGAATTTTGGGCCAAAACTAGAGGCAAAAAACTCGGCAAATTTTGGGGGAAAAAGCCAAACTTTGAGCGCCTGTAACTATGGAACTGCATAAGATATAACCTTCTGGTTTGTGTTGAAAATTGCAGAACGACGTGCTTTATCTACCTGCAAAAGGACAACATTCTCCTATTTATGGTTTGCCGGCAATCGGCGTTTGAAAAAGTGGTAAAAAACGGTCAAACTTGGCCAAAAATGGCTGAATTTTTATCATTTTGGTCAGGAAAATTTGAAAATCGGAAAAAATCGACTTTTTCAAATAAAATTTTTGATTTGAATTTTTTGGACATAATTGAAGTTTTTGGGTTTCAGGGATGCCAGAAATTCGATTAAAACTTGTTTTATGAATTTTGGGCCAAAACTAGAGGCAAAAAACTCGGCAAATTTTGGGGGAAAAAGCCAAACTTTGAGCGCCTGTAACTATGGAACTGCATAAGATAGAACCTTCTGGTTTGTGTTGAAAATTGCAGAACGACGTGCTTTATCTACCTGCAAAAGGACAACATTCTCCTATTTATGGTTTGCCGGCAATCGGCGTTTGAAAAAGTGGTAAAAACGGTCAAACTTGGCCAAAAATGGCTGAATTTTTATCATTTTGGTCAGGAAAATTTGAAAATCGGAAAAAATCGACTTTTTCAAATAAATTTTTGATTTGAATTTTTTGGACATAATTGAAGTTTTGGGGTTTCAGGGATGCCAGAAATTCGATTAAAACTTGTTTTATGAATTTTGGGCCAAAACTAGAGGCAAAAAACTCGGCAAATTTTGGGGGAAAAAGCCAAACTTTGAGCGCCTGTAACTATGGAACTGCATAAGATAGAACCTTCTGGTTTGTGTTGAAAATTGCAGAACGACGTGCTTTATCTACCTGCAAAAGGACAACATTCTCCTATTTATGGTTTGCCGGCAATCGCGGTTTGAAAAAGTGGTAAAAACGGTCAAACTTGGCCAAAAATGGCTGAATTTTTATCATTTTGGTCAGGAAAATTTGAAAATCGGAAAAAATCGACTTTTTCAAATAAAATTTTTGATTTGAATTTTTTGGACATAATTGAAGTTTTTGGGTTTCAGGGATGCCAGAAATTCGATTAAAACTTGTTTTATGAATTTTGGGGCCAAAACTAGAGGCAAAAAACTCGGCAAATTTTGGGGGAAAAAGCCAAACTTTGAGCGCCTGTAACTATGGAACTGCATAAGATAGAACCTTCTGGTTTGTGTTGAAAATTGCAGAACGACGTGCTTTATCTACCTGCAAAAGGACAACATTCTCCTATTTATGGTTTGCCGGCAATCGGCGTTTGAAAAAGTGGTAAAAACGGTCAAACTTGGCCAAAAATGGCTGAATTTTTATCATTTTGGTCAGGAAAATTTGAAAATCGGAAAAAATCGACTTTTTCAAATAAAATTTTGATTTGAATTTTTTGGACATAATTGAAGTTTTTGGGTTTCAGGGATGCCAGAAATTCGATTAAAACTTGTTTTATGAATTTTGGGCCAAAACTAGAGGCAAAAAACTCGGCCAAATTTTGGGGGAAAAAGCCAAACTTTGAGCGCCTGTAACTATGGAACTGCATAAGATAGAACCTTCTGGTTTGTGTTGAAAATTGCAGAACGACGTGCTTTATCTACCTGCAAAAGGACAACATTCTCCTATTTATGGTTTGCCGGCAATCGGCGTTTGAAAAAGTGGTAAAAACGGTCAAACTTGGCCAAAAATGGCTGAATTTTTATCATTTTGGTCAGGAAAATTTGAAAATCGGAAAAAATCGACTTTTTCAAATTAAATTTTTGATTTGAATTTTTTGGACATAATTGAAGTTTTTGGGTTTCAGGGATGCCAGAAATTCGATTAAAACTTGTTTTATGAATTTTGGGCCAAAACTAGAGGCAAAAAAACTCGGCAAATTTTGGGGGAAAAAGCCAAACTTTGAGCGCCCGTAACTATGGAACTGCATAAGATAGAACCTTCTGGTTTGTGTTGAAAATTGCAGAACGACGTGCTTTATCTACCTGCAAAAGGACAACATTCTCCTATTTATGGTTTGCCGGCAATCGGCGTTTGAAAAAAGTGGTAAAAACGGTCAAACTTGGCCAAAAATGGCTGAATTTTTATCATTTTGGTCAGGAAAATTTGAAAATCGGAAAAAATCGACTTTTTCAAATAAAATTTTTGATTTGAATTTTTTGGACATAATTGAAGTTTTTGGGTTTCAGGGATGCCAGAAATTCGATTAAAACTTGTTTTATGAATTTTGGGCCAAAAGTAGAGGCAAAAAACTCGGCAAATTTTGGGGGAAAAAGCCAAACTTTGAGCGCCTGTAACTATGGAACTGCATAAGATAGAACCTTCTGGTTTGTGTTGAAAATTGCAGAACGACGTGCTTTATCTACCTGCAAAAGGACAACATTCTCCTATTTATGGTTTGCCGGCAATCGGCGTTTGAAAAAGTGGTAAAAACGGTCAAACTTGGCCAAAAATGGCTGAATTTTTATCATTTTGGTCAGGAAAATTTGAAAATCGGAAAAAATCGACTTTTTCAAATAAAATTTTTGATTTGAATTTTTTGGACATAATTGAAGTTTTTGGGTTTCAGGGATGCCAGAAATTCGATTAAAACTTGTTTTATGAATTTTGGGCCAAAACTAGAGGCAAAAAACTCGGCAAATTTTGGGGGAAAAAGCCAAACTTTGAGCGCCTGTAACTATGGAACTGCATAAGATAGAACCTTCTGGTTTGTGTTGAAAATTGCAGAACGACGTGCTTTATCTACCTGCAAAAGGACAACATTCTCCTATTTATGGTTTGCCGGCAATCGGCGTTTGAAAAAGTGGTAAAAACGGTCAAACTTGGCCAAAAATGGCTGAATTTTTATCATTTTGGTCAGGAAAATTTGAAAATCGGAAAAATCGACTTTTCAATTAAAATTTTTGATTTGAATTTTTTGGACATAATTGAAGTTTTTGGGTTTCAGGGATGCCAGAAATTCGATTAAAACTTGTTTATGAATTTTGGGCCAAAACTAGAGGCAAAAAACTCGGTGAATTTTGGTCATTTTTGGGGAAAAAAGCCAAACTTTGAGCGCCTGTAACTATGGAACTGCATAAGATAGAACCTTCTGGTTTGTGTTGAAAATTGCAGAACGACGTGCTTTATCTACCTGCAAAAGGACAACATTCTCCTATTTATGGTTTGCCGGCAATCGGCGTTTGAAAAAGTGGTAAAAACGGTCAAACTTGGCCAAAAATGGCTGAAGTTTTATCATTTTGGTCAGGAAAATTTGAAAATCGGAAAAAATCGACTTTTTTCAAATAAAATTTTTGATTTGAATTTTTTTGGACATAATTGAAGTTTTTGGGTTTCAGGGATGCCAGAAATTCGATTAAAACTTGTTTTATGAATTTTGGGCCAAAACTAGAGGCAAAAAACTCGGCAAATTTTGGGGGAAAAAGCCAAACTTTGAGCGCCTGTAACTATGGAACTGCATAAGATAGAACCTTCTGGTTTGTGTTGAAAATTGCAGAACGACGTGCTTTATCTACCTGCAAAAGGACAACATTCTCCTATTTATGGTTTGCCGGCAATCGGCGTTTGAAAAAGTGGTAAAAACGGTCAAACTTGGCCAAAAATGGCTGAATTTTATCATTTTGGTCAGGAAAATTTGAAAATCGGAAAAAATCGGACTTTTTCAAATAAATTTTTGATTTGAATTTTTTGGACATAATTGAAGTTTTGGGGTTTCAGGGATGCCAGAAATTCGATTAAAACTTGTTTTATGAATTTTGGGCCAAAACTAGAGGCAAAAAACTCGGCAAATTTTGGGGGAAAAAGCCAAACTTTGAGCGCCTGTAACTAGGAACTGCATAAGATAGAACCTTCTGGTTTGTGTTGAAAATTGCAGAACGACGTGCTTTATCTACCTGCAAAAGGACAACATTCTCCTATTTATGGTTTGCCGGCAATCGGCGTTTGAAAAAGTGGTAAAAACGGTCAAACTTGGCCAAAAATGGCTGAATTTTTATCATTTTGGTCAGGAAAATTTGAAAATCGGAAAAAATCGACTTTTTCAAATAAAATTTTTGATTTGAATTTTTTTGGACATAATGAAGTTTTGGGGTTTCAGGGATGCCAGAAATTCGATTAAAACTTGTTTTATGAATTTTGGGCCAAAACTAGAGGCAAAAAACTCCGGCAAATTTTGGGGGAAAAAGCCAAACCTTTGAGCGCCTGTAACTATGGAACTGCATAAGATAGAACCTTCTGGTTTGTGTTGAAAATTGCAGAACGACGTGCTTTATCTACCTGCAACAGGACAACATTCTCCTATTTATGGTTTGCCGGCAATCGGCGTTTGAAAAAGTGGTAAAAACGGTCAAACTTGGCCAAAAATGGCTGAATTTTTATCATTTTGGTCAGGAAAATTTGAAAATCGGGAAAAAATCGACTTTTTCAAATAAAATTTTTGATTTGAATTTTTTGGACATAATTGAAGTTTTTGGGTTTCAGGGATGCCAGAAATTCGATTAAAACTTGTTTTATGAATTTTGGGCCAAAACTAGAGGCAAAAAACTCGGCAAATTTTGGGGGAAAAAGCCAAACTTTGAGCGCCTGTAACTATGGAACTGCATAAGATAGAACCTTCTGGTTTGTGTTGAAAATTGCAGAACGACGTGCTTTATCTACCTGCAAAAGGACAACATTCTCCTATTTATGGTTTGCCGGCAATCGGCGTTTGAAAAAGTGGTAAAAACGGTCAAACTTGGCCAAAAATGGCTGAATTTTTATCATTTTGGTCAGGAAAATTTGAAAATCGGAAAAAATCGACTTTTTCAAATAAAATTTTTGATTTGAATTTTTTGGACATAATTGAAGTTTTTGGGTTTCAGGGATGCCAGAAATTCGATTAAAACTTGTTTTATGAATTTTGGGCCAAAACTAGAGGCAAAAAACTCGGCAAATTTTGGGGGAAAAAGCCAAACTTTGAGCGCCCGTAACTATGGAACTGCATAAGATAGAACCTTCTGGTTTGTGTTGAAAATTGCAGAACGACGTGCTTTATCTACCTGCAAAAGGACAACATTCTCCTATTTATGGTTTGCCGGCAATCGGCGTTTGAAAAAGTGGTAAAAACGGTCAAACTTGGCCAAAAATGGCTGAATTTTTATCATTTTGGTCAGGAAAATTTGAAAATCGGAAAAAATCGACTTTTTCAAATAAAATTTTTGATTTGAATTTTTTGGACATAATTGAAGTTTTTGGGTTTCAGGGATGCCAGAAATTCGATTAAAACTTGTTTTATGAATTTTGGGCCAAAAGTAGAGGCAAAAAACTCGGCAAATTTTGGGGGAAAAAGCCAAACTTTGAGCGCCTGTAACTATGGAACTGCATAAGATAGAACCTTCTGGTTTGTGTTGAAAATTGCAGAACGACGTGCTTTATCTACCTGCAAAAGGACAACATTCTCCTATTTATGGTTTGCCGGCAATCGGCGTTTGAAAAAGTGGTAAAAACGGTCAAACTTGGCCAAAAATGGCTGAATTTTTATCATTTTGGTCAGGAAAATTGAAAATCGGAAAAAATCGACTTTTTCAAATAAAATTTTTGATTTGAATTTTTTGGACATAATTGAAGTTTTTGGGTTTCAGGGATGCCAGAAATTCGATTAAAACTTGTTTTATGAATTTTGGGCCAAAACTAGAGGCAAAAAAACTCGGCAAATTTTGGGGGAAAAAGCCAAACTTTGAGCGCCTGTAACTATGGAACTGCATAAGATAGAACCTTCTGGTTTGTGTTGAAAATTGCAGAACGACGTGCTTTATCTACCTGCAAAAGGACAACATTCTCCTATTTATGGTTTGCCGGCAATCGGCGTTTGAAAAAGTGGTAAAAACGGTCAAACTTGGCCAAAAATGGCTGAATTTTTATCATTTTGGTCAGGAAAATTTGAAAATCGGAAAAAATCGACTTTTTCAAATAAAATTTTTGATTTGAATTTTTTGGACATAATTGAAGTTTTTGGGTTTCAGGGATGCCAGAAATTCGATTAAAACTTGTTTTATGAATTTTGGGCCAAAACTAGAGGCAAAAAACTCGGTGAATTTTGGTCATTTTTGGGGAAAAAAGCCAAACTTTGAGCGCCTGTAACTATGGAACTGCATAAGATAGAACCTTCTGGTTTGTGTTGAAAATTGCAGAACGACGTGCTTTATCTACCTGCAAAAGGACAACATTCTCCTATTTATGGTTTGCCGGCAATCGGCGTTTGAAAAAGTGGTAAAAACGGTCAAACTTGGCCAAAAATGGCTGAATTTTTATCATTTTGGTCAGGAAAATTTGAAAATCGGAAAAAATCGACTTTTTCAAATAAAATTTTTGATTTGAATTTTTTGGACATAATTGAAGTTTTTGGGTTTCAGGGATGCCAGAAATTCGATTAAAACTTGTTTTATGAATTTTGGGCCAAAACTAGAGGCAAAAAACTCGGCAAATTTTGGGGGAAAAAGCCAAACTTTGAGCGCCCGTAACTATGGAACTGCATAAGATAGAACCTTCTGGTTTGTGTTGAAAATTGCAGAACGACGTGCTTTATCTACCTGCAAAAGGACAACATCTCCTATTTATGGTTTGCCGGCAATCGGCGTTTGAAAAAGTGGTAAAAACGGTCAAACTTGGCCAAAAATGGCTGAATTTTTATCATTTTGGTCAGGAAAATTTGAAAATCGGAAAAAATCGACTTTTTCAAATAAAATTTTTGATTTGAATTTTTTGGACATAATTGAAGTTTTTGGGTTTCAGGGATGCCAGAAATTCGATTAAAACTTGTTTTATGAATTTTGGGCCAAAACTAGAGGCAAAAAAACTCGGCAAATTTTGGGGGAAAAAGCCAAACTTTGAGCGCCTGTAACTATGGAACTGCATAAGATAGAACCTTCTGGTTTGTGTTGAAAATTGCAGAACGACGTGCTTTATCTACCTGCAAAAGGACAACATTCTCCTATTTATGGTTTGCCGGCAATCGGCGTTTGAAAAAGTGGTAAAAACGGTCAAACTTGGCCAAAAATGGCTGAATTTTTATCATTTTGGTCAGGAAAATTTGAAAATCGGAAAAAATCGACTTTTTCAAATAAAATTTTTGATTTGAATTTTTTGGACATAATTGAAGTTTTTGGGTTTCAGGGATGCCAGAAATTCGATTAAAACTTGTTTTATGAATTTTGGGCCAAAACTAGAGGCAAAAAACTCGGCAAATTTTGGGGGAAAAAGCCAAACTTTGAGCGCCCGTAACTATGGAACTGCATAAGATAGAACCTTCTGGTTTGTGTTGAAAATTGCAGAACGACGTGCTTTATCTACCTGCAAAAGGACAACATTCTCCTATTTATGGTTTGCCGGCAATCGGCGTTTGAAAAAGTGGTAAAAACGGTCAAACTTGGCCAAAAATGGCTGAATTTTTATCATTTTGGTCAGGAAAATTTGAAAATCGGAAAAAATCGACTTTTTCAAATAAAATTTTTGATTTGAATTTTTTGGACATAATTGAAGTTTTTGGGTTTCAGGGATGCCAGAAATTCGATTAAAACTTGTTTTATGAATTTTGGGCCAAAACTAGAGGCAAAAAACTCGGCAAATTTTGGGGGAAAAGCCAAACTTTGAGCGCCCTGTAACTATGGAACTGCATAAGATAGAACCTTCTGGTTTGTGTTGAACATTGCAGAACGACGTGCTTTATCTACCTGCAAAAGGACAACATTCTCCTATTTATAGTTTGCCGGCAATCGGCGTTTGAAAAAGTGGTAAAAACGGTCAAACTTGGCCAAAAATGGCTGAATTTTTATCATTTTGGTCAGGAAAATTTGAAAATCGGAAAAAATCGACTTTTTCAAATAAAATTTTTGATTTGAATTTTTTGGACATAATTGAAGTTTTTGGGGTTTCAGGGATGCCAGAAATTCGATTAAAACTTGTTTTATGAATTTTGGGCCAAAACTAGAGGCAAAAAACTCGGCAAATTTTGGGGGAAAAAGCCAAACTTTGAGCGCCTGTAACTATGGAACTGCATAAGATAGAACCTCTGGTTTGTGTTGAAAATTGCAGAACGACGTGCTTTATCTACCTGCAAAAGGACAACATTCTCCTATTTATGGTTTGCCGGCAATCGGCGTTTGAAAAAGTGGTAAAAACGGTCAAACTTGGCCAAAAATGGCTGAATTTTTATCATTTTGGTCAGGAAAATTTGAAAATCGGAAAAAATCGACTTTTTCAAATAAAATTTTTGATTTGAATTTTTTGGACATAATTGAAGTTTTTGGGTTTCAGGGATGCCAGAAATTCGATTAAAACTTGTTTTATGAATTTTGGGCCAAAACTAGAGGCAAAAAACTCGGCAAATTTTGGGGGAAAAAGCCAAACTTTGAGCGCCTGTAACTATGGAACTGCATAAGATAGAACCTTCTGGTTTGTGTTGAAAATTGCAGAACGACGTGCTTTATCTACCTGCAAAAGGACAACATTCTCCTATTATGGTTTGCCGGCAATCGGCGTTTTGAAAAAGTGGTAAAAACGGTCAAACTTGGCCAAAAATGGCTGAATTTTTATCATTTTGGTCAGGAAAATTTGAAAATCGGAAAAAATCGACTTTTTCAATAAAATTTTTGATTTGAATTTTTTGGACATAATTGAAGTTTTTGGGTTTCAGGGATGCCAGAAATTCGATTAAAACTTGTTTTATGAATTTTGGGCCAAAACTAGAGGCAAAAAAACTCGGCAAATTTTGGGGGAAAAAGCCAAACTTTGAGCGCCTGTAACTATGGAACTGCATAAGATAGAACCTTCTGGTTTGTGTTGAAAATTGCAGAACGACGTGCTTTATCTACCTGCAAAGGACAACATTCTCCTATTTATGGTTTGCCGGCAATCGGCGTTTGAAAAAGTGGTAAAAACGGTCAAACTTGGCCAAAAATGGCTGAATTTTTATCATTTTGGTCAGGAAAATTTGAAAATCGGAAAAAATCGACTTTTTCAAATAAAATTTTTGATTTGAATTTTTTGGACATAATTGAAGTTTTTGGGTTTCAGGGATGCCAGAAATTCGATTAAAACTTGTTTCGTGAATTTTGGGCCAAAACTAGAGGCAAAAAACTCGGTGAATTTTGGTCATTTTTGGGGGAAAAAGCCAAACTTTGAGCGCCTGTTTCTATGGAACTGCATAAGATAGAACCTTCTGGTTTGTGTTGAAAATTGCAGAACGACGTGCTTTATCTACCTGCAAAAGGACAACATTCTCCTATTATGGTTTGCCGGCCATCGGCGTTTGAAAAAATGGTAATTTCGGCGAACTTGGCCAAAAATCGCTGAATTTTTATCATTTTGGTCAGGAAAATTTCAAAATCGGAAAAAATCGACTTTTTCAAATAAAATTTTTGATTTGAATTTTTTGGACATAATTGAAGTTTTTGGGTTTCAGGGATGCCAGAAATTCGATTAAAACTTGTTTCGTGAATTTTGGGCCAAAACTAGAGGCAAAAAACTCGGTGAATTTTGGTCATTTTTGGGGAAAAAAGCCAAACTTTGAGCGCCTGTTTCTATGGAACTGCATAAGATAGAACCTTCTGGTTTGTGTTGAAAATTGCAGAACGACGTGCTTTATCTACCTGCAAAAGGACAACATTCTCCTATTTATGGTTTGCCGGCAATCGGCGTTTGAAAAAATGGTAATTTCGGCCGAACTTGGCCAAAAATCGCTGAATTTTTATCATTTTGGTCAGGAAAATTTCAAAATCGGAAAAAATCGACTTTTTCAAATAAAATTTTTTGATTTGAATTTTTTGGACATAATTGAAGTTTTTGGGTTTCAGGGATGCCAGAAATTCGATTAAAACTTGTTTCGTGAATTTTGGGCCAAAACTAGAGGCAAAAAACTCGGTGAATTTTGGGTCATTTTTGGGGAAAAAAGCCAAACTTTGAGCGCCTGTTTCTATGGAACTGCATAAGATAGAACCTTCTGGTTTGTGTTGAAAATTGCAGAACGACGTGCTTTATCTACCTGCAAAAGGACAACATTCTCCTATTTATGGTTTGCCGGCAATCGGCGTTTGAAAAAATGGTAATTTCGGCCGAACTTGGCCAAAAATCGCTGAATTTTTATCATTTTAGTCAGGAAAATTTCAAAATCGGAAAAAATCGACTTTTTCAAATAAAATTTTTGATTTGAATTTTTTGGACATAATTGAAGTTTTTGGGTTTCAGGGATGCCAGAAATTCGATTAAAACTTGTTTCGTGAATTTTGGGCCAAAACTAGAGGCAAAAAACTCGGTGAATTTTGGTCATTTTTGGGGAAAAAAGCCAAACTTTGAGCGCCTGTTTCTATGGAACTGCATAAGATAGAACCTTCTGGTTTGTGTTGAAAATTGCAGAACGACGTGCTTTATCTACCTGCAAAAGGACAACATTCTCCTATTTATGGTTTGCCGGCAATCGGCGTTTGAAAAAGTGGTAAAAACGGTCAAACTTGGCCAAAAATGCTGAATTTTTATCATTTTGGTCAGGAAAATTTGAAAATCGGAAAAAATCGACTTTTTCAAATAAAATTTTTGATTTGAATTTTTTGGACATAATTGAAGTTTTTGGGTTTCAGGGATGCCAGAAATTCGATTAAAACTTGTTTTATGAATTTTGGGCCAAAACTAGAGGCAAAAAACTCGGCAAATTTTGGGGGGAAAAAGCCAAACTTTGAGCGCCTGTAACTATGGAACTGCATAAGATAGAACCTTCTGGTTTGTGTTGAAAATTGCAGAACGACGTGCTTTATCTACCTGCAAAAGGACAACATTCTCCTATTTATGGTTTGCCGGCAATCGGCGTTTAAAAAAGTGGTAAAAACGGTCAAACTTGGCCAAAAATGGCTGAATTTTTATCATTTTGGTCAGGAAAATTTGAAAATCGGAAAAAATCGACTTTTTCAAATAAAATTTTTGATTTGAATTTTTTGGACATAATTGAAGTTTTTGGGTTTCAGGGATGCCAGAAATTCGATTAAAACTTGTTTTATGAATTTTGGGCCAAAACTAGAGGCAAAAAACTCGGCAAATTTTGGGGGAAAAAGCCAAACTTTGAGCGCCTGTAACTATGGAACTGCATAAGATAGAACCTTCTGGTTTGTGTTGAAAATTGCAGAACGACGTGCTTTATCTACCTGCAAAAGGACAACATTCTCCTATTTATGTTTGCCGGCAATCGGCGTTTGAAAAAGTGGTAAAAACGGTCAAACTTGGCCAAAAATGGCTGAATTTTTATCATTTTGGTCAGGAAAATTTGAAAATCGGAAAAAATCGACTTTTTCAAATAAAATTTTTGATTTGAATTTTTTGGACATAATTGAAGTTTTTGGGTTTCAGGGATGCCAGAAATTCGATTAAAACTTGTTTTATGAATTTTGGGCCAAAACTAGAGGCAAAAAACTCGGCAAATTTTGGGGAAAAAAGCCAAACTTTGAGCGCCTGTAACTATGGAACTGCATAAGATAGAACCTTCTGGTTTGTGTTGAAAATTGCAGAACGACGTGCTTTATCTACCTGCAAAAGGACAACATTCTCCTATTTATGGTTTGCCGGCAATCGGCGTTTGAAAAAGTGGTAAAAACGGTCAAACTTGGCCAAAAATGGCTGAATTTTTTATCATTTTGGTCAGGAAAATTTGAAAATCGGAAAAAATCGACTTTTTCAAATAAAATTTTTGATTTGAATTTTTTGGACATAATTGAAGTTTTTGGGTTTCAGGGATGCCAGAAATTCGATTAAAACTTGTTTTATGAATTTTGGGCCAAAACTAGAGGCAAAAAAACTCGGCAAATTTTGGGGAAAAAGCCAAACTTTGAGCGCCCGTAACTATGGAACTGCATAAGATAGAACCTTCTGGTTTGTGTTGAAAATTGCAGAACGACGTGCTTTATCTACCTGCAAAAGGACAACATTCTCCTATTTATGGTTTGCCGGCAATCGGCGTTTGAAAAAGTGGTAAAAACGGTCAAACTTGGCCAAAAATGGCTGAATTTTTATCATTTTGGTCAGGAAAATTTGAAAATCGGAAAAAATCGACTTTTTCAAATAAAATTTTTGATTTGAATTTTTTGGACATAATTGAAGTTTTTTGGGTTTCAGGGATGCCAGAAATTCGATTAAAACTTGTTTTATGAATTTTGGGCCAAAACTAGAGGCAAAAAAACTCGGCAAATTTTGGGGGAAAAAGCCAAACTTTGAGCGCCTGTAACTATGGAACTGCATAAGATAGGACCTTCTGGTTTGTGTTGAAAATTGCAGAACGACGTGCTTTATCTACCTGCAAAAGGACAACA